>VWZW01002154.1:614486-676763 GCA_013397115.1 Edolisoma coerulescens
GCTGGATAACACGTCTGCTCCTCTCTCCTTTGCCAACAGGAGCGCCTGCGGGATTTTATCCGTAAGAGAGAACAAGGACAACTTTTAGGACAGAGATTGGCCAGACTTCAAGAGAGTGTTTTCAAGAAGGTAATTTTTTGAGAGGGTTGTGTTCACCTCCCCCGTGACCCCACATAGAGTGTTATAGCTCTTATTATTGTTCTGCATGCACTAAGAATGCTACGGAATTTATGTGCTAAAATAATTCTGATATTAGGTCAGATAATTCTGTAACATACTATGTAAATTTTAATTTAGGTAGAGCTGTCAGTATGTCCTGATGGATTTGTTCACTTTGGAGACACTGTGTTGCTTATGAACCCAGACAGCAAACCCTCGAAGGAGAGGGACCCCAAAATCTCTGGTGATGTGACTCTGGCTGTTGACATGGAAGAAGTGTCCCTGTACTCGGATGATCCCTTGCAGATCTCACGTGGACTTAGTGCAGTCAAGAGCGTGGACCCTGTGGGTCGAAATGCTTTCTGTATTGTAAGGTCTGGTACTTTACCCTGAGTTGTTTTCAATTTTTGTTTTAGCTTTAGGTATCTTGTTTTGAGAAATATGCAGTGAAGTTTGCTAATATACAAAGGAATTTGAGTAAATTTAATGTATTTGAGAAAGAGTACTCAGTCATGCATTAAGCTTGATTCTATGCTGCATATTATTCTAATTAATCCCAAGGACCTCTAAATCAGCTTAGGTGTGAAAACAGGATCAAATTCACTGTATCATTTGGTAAATTCTGCAGCTGTTTGTATCATGGTCATATTCCAGTTGCAGACAAAACATGTCCAAATATCACTGGTAGTATTATTCACTCTCCTGCAAGCAGAAATATGTGTCATTGCTTTTGCTTTCTGTGAAGTGGACGTGGTTCTGTTGTCCTAAAAAACCCAGCATATTCTCTCTCTCAAATATATATTTAATTGCTGCTGTTTGTTGGAGAAGAAACAGAAGAACTGAGTCCTGCTCAATAGTCAAAGGCTCTGCCTTAGGTTAAGACATTTAACCTAATTTAAAAGGTAAGCAATGCAAAATGTTGTTCACAACATCTAACTGTAGACCAAAACAGACAAAAAAACCTAAATAATAGTAAAACTGATTATTTGACTGTATCTTTTTTCCTTTTTACAATTTTAACAGCGTTGATGGAAGCGCAGTGGGCAAACCACTTAGATACGGGCAAAACTTCCTTATTGGGACAAAAGGAGGGGTTTCTGACAAAATGGTAAGGCAATAAAGTTGCAAATGGCAATGGTAGCATACACTGATCATGTGCATTGAATCCCTCTCCAAGTATAGATATATAAAGCTGTACAGTGGTTCAACATCCTGACTTCACAGAACAGGTTCAGAATCATGCATAGATGGAGATAAGTAATGCCGAATTAGAAAGTTTATGCTACTTGCCTGAGGTCAGGTGTGCAGACCAAGGGGGCTCTTAGCCAGAACGACTGAATAAAGGAGATCTAAAAAAGGAAAGAAAAAGAAATCACAATTAGACTGTGAATCATGAAAGAATTCATCAAAAGGATTTTAGGGTTTTTTATTTTGAACAACTCACGAGTTGGACTTGATGATCCTCGTGGGTCCCTTCCAACTCAGAATATTCTGTGAAACTCCAGAATGAGAAGATTTCCTTTCGTATGAAGATAATCTATAGCAGGAATATAAAGTCATGCACTATTCTATCATTCTGAGGGAGCAGATTGCTATTAAATGGTGACATTCTTTCCCACTGCAAATTAAAAGCAAATGAGGCATTACACGTACATATGCATGCAAAATAAATCACCACAACTTTGAAAAAATTTTCCTTCTCAACAACCACTTTGGTGAGATAAAAATATTTGGAATGTAAATTCAATTTTAAATTAGTATTCACTAATCTGCATCTAGAATAGCTACTTAATGAGTTTATCAACAGTGTAGAATCTATCCTATGGGTTTTGCCTGCATAGTTTTAGCTGGGAAGGCTGATCTGCCAGGAGCCAAGAGAAAAGCTTTTTGTTCAAATATATGTTTTAAAATCACATATCTTGCTTCCTTTACATTAATGCTATCCTTAATATATATTTTTATTTACAGTTTTATCTGGCAAGTGACCACAAAACATTTCAAGAATTTGCTAAAAAATCTCGCCTTCAGAAAGTATTTTTGACAGCTGAGATTTCCTATTTGACTTTATGGCATGCTAAGCCCTTGGATCCACAGCTGCGTCTTGAATATGAAGGATGTCCAGTTCCTGTAAGAAATTAAAACTGTAGCAAACATTATGAAAATTTAATTGAAACAGGTGGGCTACTGAGGAAAAAAAAAATGTTATGTCCATTTTATTCACGTATTTCCATTTATGCCAGTTCTGACCTTGACTTTTAGGAAGGGGGAGAGGGAAGGAACAATCTCTTTAATTAGGGAATCTGCTTATACAAGTATTTGTTTCTGGTGTTCATTTTGAGGTTGACTTGTTCAGTTTTTCTCCTCAGAAATTTTAAAAGGTTGATGTGGAGGTTGACATTATCATGTTGTGAGGGTGCAGTACTTACCTGTTTTTCAGGCCTTTTGGGACACTTAATTCCATTTCCAATATTTGGAGATGTGATTAAATAACAGCTCCTGTAAATTAAATGTCTAATAAAATTCTCAAGGCATCTGAATAAGTGGATGATTTTAATGTTTTTAACCTTTTGTGAATACAGTATTTTCCTGTACCAGATAACTGCTAGACTTCCTGAAGTGCTGGTGTACAGCAGAATATCACAAATACAACTGTTCCTCAACAGCCTTGAACTAAGACTCATTTACATCAATCACCTCACTAATAGACACAGTCAAAATTATCTAATTGTTAAAGACAGTCTTTATTCACAATACTGGTTTTAAAACCTTTGTCAAGTGTCTTCCCTTGATCTTTTTTTTTGCAGACAGAAACTAGAATTATTATTACTCATTGCTACACCAATCGCAACTTGGCCATTCCAAGGACCTTCTGCGTGTGGTAAGAATAACTTACAACTGGCAGGGGTGTGCATAGGGATGTGCCAACATCAAGAGTCACTGTAAGGAGCAAGAGAGGTGCTTTAGGAACACCCTGAGGAGATGGAAAAGAATGCAGAGTGCCATTCTCCTTTCCCTTATTTTACGTCTTGGCTGTAACGTGTGCCACTGTGTTGCTGCAGACAGTTGGCTCAGTCTTACTTGTCTGGATCTTTTTTTTTTCTTTTCATTTTTCATTATCATATCAGGCTTTTAGTTTTCTCTAGTTTCTTGGTGGTTCTCCCTTTGAATATCTTGGGCAATGCCAGTTGTTTGGATTACTTTTGAAGGAAAAAAATTATGTACTAAGAAATGTAAGGAACAAGGGAACTAAAGAAAACCACACAGCGTAAAACTCTGTGTGCTTATGTCCCTCTGAATCAATGTCTCAACAAATTGAATTAAATCCAACAATTCCAGTTAATATACGTGCATTAAATTAATATTGATTAAACACTGCTAAGGAATATACCAATGTTTCCCATTAACTTCTTAGCAAGACCTGACTGCAGATTTGTGTAAGGTTTTTGAGGATGAAAAGTCTGAAAGTTCGAGGCTGAAAAAGTGAAGTAGCCAGAGTCTTCTTCAGTCAGAGGGAAGTGGGGGTGAGGGCTTAACCAGCTTGTATGTGTTGAGTTGGTGTATCAGGGCCTTATTCTGCTGGGGCTCCTTTTAGCTCTGAGGCGAGAAAGGTGGCATTTGTCTTGGATTTCAAATTCCTAAATTATTCATAGGAAACAAAGTGGGTAATTGTGTTTCTTGTAAGGGTCTGGTAGTTGAAAGCGCATGGTGATGTTTCTGAGCAAGCCAACAGAAAAATGAGGAAATCTTGAACAATTCACAAGTAATGAAGATATGCTGAATTTTTACATATATTAATTCTCCCTGCCTATCCCCTCTCTTTTGACTTTGCAGGTCTTATTTTGGAAGAGAATTTGAAGTCATTTGTCACAATTATCTGGACTCCCACAAAGTTGAAGAAGATCAGAATCACTGGGAGATAATTACAAGAAATCCTGGTCCTGAAGATGGCACAATGCTTGAGAGACCCAAAGCTCTCCCAGAAGGGTATAAGAATGAATGAGTTTCATGAAAAGACAGAGAATATAAAAGCCCAAGACTACAGCCAGTAGAGGTTGATATGACTCTGATTCCTGTTTCTTTCTGTTTAGATTTTAGTTTTAGAGATGTCCATTTTAAAAATGGAAATGAAAGTCTGCCATTAGCAATATTGCATATAGATTTTCATTGAATTACTGGCTCTCGGAGTATATTTAACCAATTCTTCCAAAGGCAAACCAGTGTCACAATTTTTAAAAGGGTCAGCGGACAGTTTCCAAAACACTGAAAACCAAACACAAGCAAAGTCATCACGGGATGCTTTGACATTTAAAGTTCATCTGAAAGAATGAGCTTTTTCCACCCTCCATCTAGCACAACATTGCCAATTATTAAATCACAAGTGAGATTTTTTATCTTGAAATTATCTCCTAATTCATGGATATAAATTGAGCTTTTTATGTTTGTCCATGTGTTCTAAACACTTAAATATCAAGTAACCAAGGACTCGAGCACAGTGATACAGACTAGAGACTTACAACAACCTTTTCCATGCATCACCATGTTCCATTTACCTCCCATCTCCATTCATAAAAGATGCCAAAAATCTTCAGTGATTATAAAGGTCAATTAAAACTTTTTAGGTTTTCCCAAAACAAACCCACTAAACTTCCACAAAAGAAGGGACTTGTCCAAACATATCTTTATGCTCTATTCCCAAATAATCAGTTTGAAGCCCACAAGCAAGGCTTACAAAGTTCTTACCTTTATTCATTATAAATTAAATCAGCAGACTGCAGCGTCAGCTAACTGGCACTTGGCATTTGGGATCTCAGAGCAGCAGACAGCTCGTGGTGCTGTGACATGCAGGTTTGCTTTGAGGGAGTGTACTGCAGAGGACAGCTTTTGAATCACACTCCTTGTGTGCAAACCTTTACAGATATATTATAGATGGGCTATTATATGGGAAATTACCTTTAGGAACCTTTTCTTTCACTTTTTCTTCCATTTTCTGTGTAAGAATAAGTAACATGATGTGTGATGTTTTTATAGAGTTAATACTCCAACATTCAGAGGTTAAAATTTTCATGTTTTCACAACGGATTGACATAAATCTGCTTATATTTTTTAGATATTAAACTAGTGAAACTTAAACTGCGTGAATGCCCTGCAGTGTTTCTAACTTGGCCATTGTGGACTTTTGCTGGTATTAGATGCAGCTATTTCGACTCCAAGTCTCTTTCCTCTGGGTCAAATGTAGGAAACAAAAAGAGGCCTTAAAGCAAAACCATTTCTGAAACAAAGCTTTGTGTGAACTCCTGCAGGAACGAGAGCTGTGTGGGCAGAGTGCCTGGGCTGGCCCATGTTTTGGGTAGGAGTGTTTGTGTATTTGTGTGGAAGGAAAGCAACGCAGGCTGTACAAAAACAAGTTTTGTGAAGACTTAGAGGAAAACCAAAGAGATAAACAGATACAGAAATTAGTACAACAGCAGGTGATGTCAGAATTGGGGGGGCTGATTAAAAGTGGCTTGGAGACTTGTGTGTTTTCATCACTTTATGCTCGTTGGAAAGGAATTCTTGAGCTGAAAATAAACAGGATTGAATCAATATTCCTGATTCCATTAGCACTGTTAAACCCACAGATTTTTTTTCATAGCTCTTATCTCATATAATGCACATTTATAATTCATCTAATTCACGATAACAAATACTGATACTTACCTGTTGCCAAATTTCTCTTTTAGAAGTTTTGCTTTTTTGCACTTCTTAATATTGTCCACGCGATGGCAGCGCATTTTTCTAAACAGCACAATTATTGCTCCATCTGTAAAACAACCTGAAATGTTTCAATCCAAATGAGTCCCTGACACAACGCCACAGAAGGAAAACAAGTTAAAACAGACTTGAATTCTGGGATAGGATATGTCATTAATGTTATATCACGTTTTTGGAAAATTGAGTTAAGCACAAAGGTAGACAGAGCAACGCAGGACATTGGGAATTGTGTACAATCAACTTCTTTCAATTAATTGGAACATAAATTAATTTGTAACCAAAGCATACTTAGAGGAAATTAAGAGCTTTTTCTTTCACTTTCTATGTAAAGATATGAAACTTGTTGTGTGACAACCAATACGTATTTATTAGGGGCACTGTTATTGCTTACTCCAATTTACAGAAATTAAAATCATGCACATTTTCACAACAGATTGACATAATTCTGCTTTGATTCTGTTGGTATTAAACTAGGAAAAAATCAGGCTGTGTAGAGTGCACCGTAGGGTTTGTAATTTATCCATTTGTTGATAAACATGGGATTTAATATAAAGAATTACGGGATTGAATATTAGTGGAGAATATGAACAATCCTGCAATTCCCAGTTAGAGTCACAATATTTCTGGCAATGGAGACCTGAACCATACTCCAGACCTGACCACTGGGTTTCTTTTACTTGTCCTAATATTGCATATCATGAAATATGGGCAGTGATGCTTCCCTCCTTTGCAATGCACTTTGCTTTTCGTTGGTGTATGGCAGAGTCATGTATTAAGAAAGCTTTCAATGCTTCTCCCAAATTAGACCCAATATGGATACCTCCACAAAGTACATTGTGGGAAGATAAAACTCACTTTGGCTCCACTCCAGACAGCTCAAAAGCTGTTAGCATGAAGCCTATCCTGAGCTATTAGTCCTTGCTGAGGGCCAGGGTGCATTAGTTCAAATTTAGTGCTGTGTTACCAGAGCTTTTCACAGGCCTGAGGCACAGAGAGTGCTCGTATCTGCACGTTTTGCTCTGCAGTTGTGTGTTAGCAGCACGATACTGAAGTAAGGGAGAGAATTCAGAGTCAGCAAAGAAAATCTGACTGGTTAACTCACACTTTGGTAACACTGGAAAACGAAAATCCAGTCTTAAATGTGCCTTTTCACTTCCCTCTCTTTTGCATTCTTCCCCAACTCATATTTCACATCACATCACTTCTCTGCCATGTTGTCTAGCCCAAACTTACTGATTTACTGGGGTTATAAAGTGTTCTTCTAGCACTCAGCACAAGTTCTTGGCCTCACACCTAATCACATCAGTATCTTCAGAGGCTGCTTTTCTGCTCAGTGGTTGTCATGAAGTCTTGTTTTAGCTCAGACAGCTGATAGAGGAAGAAGCCATATGCAGGTTTAGTAACTGGATAAAACATCTGAGGGAAAAAAGGCACACAGAGCATTACAATAAAATTCCACACATCAGTGGAAGAAAATATCCAAGCACTGGAAAATTTGGTGGAGTTGGCAGGTAAGAGGGTGATTTTGATAACATCTGTGCCCACTCACCCTGAAATAATACTGCACCTCTGTTGTAATTTGAGTGGGGTGGGTGTGAAATCATCTTTTAAAACCATAGCTGTTGTTTTAGAAACACTTATGACTTCAATGTATGAAAATTAAACTAAGGAGGCCACAAAATAAAAAAAAAAAAACCAGATGTGAAATGCAAAATACATTAAATACAAGTGGAAGTTATGAAATCTCTGTGTCATTTTATCAGCTACACTTGCCTTCTGATTCTATTCTGTTTCAGGCTTTGTCCCAGGTCTTGCCTCTGTTCTCTGCCTGACCTGCCTTGTTTCCTTGCCTGTATAGAGCAGAGAGGGGCAAGCCTTGCTTTGTCAGCTCCCCCCTTCATGCTGGTTTGACTTTGCCCTGGAAGCTGCAAAAGGGAATCTGATCCTCAGCACTCGATTCTCCTGGCAAAGAGGAGGAGTGGGAAAATCTGTCACCTTGCTGGCTGTGTGCTGTTTCAGCAGGGATATGAGCAGCCATAAGGATACCAACCTACAGGATTTACATGATCAATTAGCATTATTTATATTAAGAGGGACAACTTAGCATAAAGACATGGGGAGACCCCTCCACTTTGGGGGTTTTTTGGGGTTTTTTTGGTTTTGTGTGTAGAGTGTATGTAATGAAACAATTGACAGTTCCCTTTTTTTTCCACTGCTGGGCTTGCACAAGGCAACATCTTTCACTCAACAGAAGAGAATCGTCAGTATGGTGCTAGAAAATATTGCTACAACAGAGGCACTTTCTCTGGAGAAGTTCCTATATTTTCTGGCAAGGACGACTCAAAGCACAGCAGAATAGGCACAAACATTTAAAAATGCCTGATATTAATACCCACATTCAGCAATGAAATTAATTCATACACATGAACCTCTGCTCTAACTTTATGCCAGAAGCTCAGAGAGCTGAGTTCCCAACATCTGTTAAGTGCTGCTTCATACAATACGTCAAAACAAAACTAAACAGACCATCCAGTCAGAGGCCAGCTAGAATATATGTTTCTATAATGCTGGTCTTGTTTTAATTATAGCCTCCTTGGGGCAGGGACCATATCTTCATCTTCATCAGTTTTTTTTCAAGTACACAGAACTACAGCAGAGAAGCTCAGTTAGTAATAGCAAAAAGCTGTTATTAAAACTGTTCGTAAGATGACAAGAAACTGAAGCAAACCTAGTGCAAATAACCAGAGATATGGGCATATGAAATCTACACATAAAGCAATGCCAAATAGTAAACTCTTAGTGTGGGGTAGGAAGATTCAGCTGCCCAAGTAATTCTGACGTTAATAGGAGTTGCCAGGAGAAGATCCCACAAACCACAGTGCTGTCCCTGTGGGTCTGACAAACCCACAAAGGGGAATAAGAATTATCCATGGTAGTATTTATTTTTATACATATATTTAGTTTTTTAATTATATGGCATACTAGTTAAAAATACCTAACCAACTCTTAGCACAAGTCCCATTCGCAAAGGCGACACCAGTCCTGAGAAAATGAAGAGCTGTTTCTTCAGTTTGTTCACGTTAAAACTGTCAGGAATTATGTTGTACATACCTTTGGAGATCTCAGTCTAAGAAAAAAATTTTCAAAAATCATATTTAGATGTTTCTGAAAACATTACCTGTACAATTTACAAAGATGTTAAATCCCTAAGCAAAATGAAAGCAAGAAACTAATGAATAAACAAAGCACTGAAGTTTGAACTACCTTTTCTTAATATTCAAATGTCTTAAAACTCCTAAAATGCTAACTATTGTGGATTATTGTTTCAGGGTCTCTAAAAGATCAAACACAGAGTTTTGTGAAATCTATGTCAGACAGAAACTTCTATCCTTCTTCCCTGGTTTCCTACCACTCCTCTTGCTTGGGCTTTCTGCTTCTTCTATATCCTGAAGAAACAACTGAGCAGTTGTTTGGGGAAAAGTTTAAGGTTCATCAGCTTTTCCGGTCTTTTTGCTGACAATTTTGGCAGCATCAGTACAGCCAGAACACCCAAGATGTATTAGAGTCTCAAAAATAACCAGAGAATTTTACTCTGCCATGAAAATAAACACATATAGAGAAATATAAATGAATTGCTGCTATATACCCATACACACACCGAGAACTTTATTGCTGACACAGAAATCCAGTTCAGCATATGCAGGAGAACAATCTTTCCTCATCTAAGAGTACTAACTGGTTTCTTTTGAAACTACCTGAAGTAATTAGTTCTTTCAGTGTAATCTATAATGGTCAAGGACATATTCAGGTCTGATTATGAACGGCTCCACGGCATCACATGGTGATCCAGATTAACACTCCAGCTATTCTTACTGCTCCACCATGCACCCTTGTTTCTTATCTGTCTTCATTCCCCTTTCTGCTTTCTGCACGTGTCCTCAAATCCAGCTGACCTCAGGTTCTACTCATACACTTACAGAGAAACTAAAAATTTGCCTAAAGGTGGCTCAACATACGAGCTGTGTTCTTAGTTCCTCCTAAGCCAGTCAGGGTCTCCAGAGCATATTGAGTGGAGGACCTAGATCACTTTGTGGTCAATAATTCATAATTACAACAAAAGCAACTTTTAACCTTGTTGGCATAAGTTCTGTGATAAATTCCTAATTTATTTTACTGTGTTTTGTGAATTTGGTGCCAAAAGGGCAGTTGAGATTTACTTTTAAGACTTTCTTATTGAAACACCAGCTTTGGATCAAACCAGGAATTCTGCCAGAAGTCACCATATTGTAAGGAATATTTACGACCAATAAAACATTTTGAGTTCTTGAATCAAACTAACTTGCAATAATAATTTAAGCAGGTTGCTGTGGTATTAGTTGAATGCATTTCAGGAGTCCCAAGCAGGCATAGTTGAGATCATCAGCATTCGAGCTCTTGGACAGAATAGGCAGCTTGAAAGGCAACTAAAGAATGCCTCCTGCTTTGTTGTCTTAGGAGAGGAAGCCAATCAGGATAAAAGGGAAGGGCTGAGTGTGAAACTGCAAATCTCAGAAACTTAGTGCGGTTAGCACTGGCCTGGCAAGCCCTTGAAGAAAGCAGTCAGCCACGGTAACCACCTGGACAAGCATCAGGGGGTGAGGCAGCCACCCACAGCTGCACGGCGTTACAAATTCAATCATCCCTACTGTGAGGCAGAATGTCTAATAGATCATAATTAAAAATACGGGGGCTGGGCTAATTTCTTACATAGATGGCAAATTGCTGTAGCTCAGGTAAGGAGCAGTAGTTAACTTTTTTGTGTTTGTGGCCACAGTGGAACTCAGTGATCATGGTAGAGGCAAAAAGCAGAGACCAGCCAAGCCAAAAATCCCCTCTGAGTTTTGTACCTCCAGTCACTGTTTCAATGCAAGACAAACCTGTTTTCATTTCCCTGTCTAACACAGGTAGTGGTATTCTGCTCTGCACTTCCTCATGCTTGTATCAGGCGCCCTCTCTTCCCTCATTTACTGTATCTGTGCATCACTATCCCTGCTGGGCATAGCTCTTCCATAAAGGTAGTAAGAAGTAGATTGTGGATGATTATTAGGTGCTAATGAGAAAAACAAAGAAACATTACAAAGCAAATTTTGTCATTGTTCTTAAGCATGTTGGCCTTCCAAAGTTTTCCATTAAAATTTGTCTGCATATGCTTGCTCTCAAATGGCACCAACTTCCACAGGTTGAATTAATCAAATTAATAATTTTGATTAAGTCATCAATTTATCCAGAAACAAGTTCTCTGGCTCTCACGCCTTTTCTCCACATTCCTTTTTCAGAAACAAATTACAATTTGTTTAAGAGGAATGCATGTAGCTATCTCAATAATTACAGGACCTTTGTATGGCATCACATGTATGACCTTTGATACAACATAGCTTATTGTTCCCATTGCTTATTGAAAATTTTAGTGCTTCCAGAAGTACTTGAAATTCAACATTTTTATCTGCCCCTTGCTAATTAATATCTAACTATGTATCAACTGATTGTGCCGTGTTGGGCGGTTACGGAATTTTGTCCCTAAGTGCCAACTGATTTTAAGCAGTGCCACACTTTGGGACTGCTGGATGGTTTCTCCTGAACACTGGGCTTTACACAGCATTCAGAAACACCAACACAAATTCCTGCTTCCTATGAAATTAGCTTAACAAGGATTTGGGGAGTAACCATTTGCACTCTACGGTTGACGTGTGCGACCTTTTCATCCAAGCAATTATTTCTGAGAACAGAATGTTCATTCATCACGGAAAGAATTGAGGCAAAGTCAATTTATACCACACATTTGGCCTGTTACACGACACAACCATTTGCTGTTTGGTTTTAGAAGTTAAGCATTACATATAATCCAACAAGTGGGGAAGGTTTCTTGGTCAGCCCGGGGAACCTATAACAATCTTAGGTTTTCAGCAAGAATATCAGGTTGTTGTTATAAAGAAAGATGTCAGAATTGGTGTAAATGCACAATAATAATTTTTCAAATATATTTGAAGGTATTCTACAAAAGAGAACTTATTATCATGCCAGGGTAGGTCAGCAATTTTTGCAAATGAGCAGCGTAATTGAGTCAGAACAATCCTCCTGTGTACCTGTCATGAAGAGAGTATTCATCACCTGGAATCCTATGTGCTCCAACATAACAGCATGCTTGGCTATGATAAGTTTCCTGAGGGTGGGGCAATGAAGTGGAAACTGAAATGATGAGCAATGAAAGGAGTTCTTAAAGAGTTCAGAAAACACATCCATGCAACCAAATTTACAGAGAAAGAGAAGAACACAAACTAAAGCTCTTCAAAACATATTTAAACTTGCAGAACTACCTCTCCCTGGGGAGAATCCAATATGATATCAAACTTCTGCAGGTGAACCTGGGTTATTTTCCCCATGGAAATAAACAACGATCATTACAATTTAGGAGACAAATATAGCCACAGTTACATTCTCCAATAACAGTCTGTAAAGTTTTGTGTTGATACATTTCTCCCTTGTTCATTGAAGTTAAAAATTTTGCTTGAAAGAGCATTTTAGAGATCAAAGAGAATTCACCTTTGCCACAGCTAAAAACAGTTTTTCTCATACAGTCCCTGTCACTGTTCCTAGCATGATAAAGCCACTGGTTATGGAATAAAAAGTGTATTGGGTTTGAGTCTCACATTTCATTAAGGTATGTAAAATTTGCACGTTGAATACAATCAGGACAACACACAGTAATTTACAATTAATAGCTTCATTTGGGTAGAGAAAACAAACCATTAGTGAGGTGAATTCATTTCACCTGATCTTGCCAATTACTACATTGCATTTTTCCAGTCCAGAACATTAATTTAAAATATGAATGACCAAGCAGGCTTTTGAAAAAAAAAGCTAAACAGAACATAGATCCCAAAATTGATCATGAGAGTATTAAATGTTGAGATGAGAACAGCCACTTTGCCAAAACCAGTACATCCCTGCTGTGGTAAATTGCACAGAGCAAAATAAACATTGCAGGAAGTTCTAATTACCTTAATGATGAACTTTTATGTGACCATATTCCTGATTCAAGTGCATCTGCCTTCACATTGCAGCGCTCTGAATTCTGTCTCGTGACGGTACGTACACAGACAGCAAAGACATCACATTGCAACAGTCTGCTGGAAGAAAATGAAACAAATTCTTTAGCCTCTTACTGCAAAACACACTCCTCAGACTTCTTATAATGGTTTTCTGAACTCTTCCCACCTTGTTACCATCTGTGCTAAAAGGAGCGGATGCCAGAATTGGACATGGAGCGCTCGTTTAATGCTTTGTTCAGTAGTAGGGATCCTGTTCTTCCTTGATGCTTTTTGGCACATGCATCCATTTTCAAGGCTGCATCCAAGACTTCAGTGAGGGTGGGTGGCCTGGCCATAGCTGGAGAAAAGAGCTGCATCCTCAAACCCCACTGCTGTTCTCATTTCTCTTTGCCTGAGCAGTTTGAGAGCAGCACAAGCTGCTCCACTGGGGCCAAGGAAGCAGGGAGGGGAGGATGGAGAAGGGACATTGGTGCACAGAAGAAAGTGCTTGGGCTCAATAGTTAGACTAAGAGCACCTGGGAGCTGCTTTTCTGAGTTCAGCTGTGAGAGGATAATTCCACACTGCTCTGGAGAGATTGAAAGGGACTCTTCTTGTGAGTGGAGACTTCGATTTTCTCTGTCCTGCCATTCTGCTCCTCTAGGTAAACTCTAGCTTTGAATTTTGCTACTCTGGCTGTACTTGCCCCTGTAGAGTTTTAACAGCCAATTTCTATTAAATTCTTTAATAAAGACATTAGAATGATGGATAAAAGTATAATTTTTTGGAATATCAGTTAGGTGTTTATTTTAAATGTCATAAAGTGTCTAAGGGTAAAGAATAGAAGAGGACTAAGAAATACATTATGACTCAGAAAGTTGTAAAGACTGAATAAAAAAATACAAGTCAATGGTTATTTTGAGCTGGGAAAGATATTAACAAGTGGAGATCCTATGACCTGCACCAAAACTGGGGTTAATTTAATCTCTTTTCTACTCATCTGGAAAGCAGGCATGCAGTAGCAGAGACAGCATAATTGGGAATTATGTGATTATTTAGAAAAGCCACGACTTAAAAAAAACCCCAACAGCAAACAAAACAAAATGAAAGCCTGAAAGAAGGGACTGAAAAAGATGGCAGCTGAAATTTAGTGTAGGCAAGCGTGAGGTGATGTGTACTAAAAGGAACAATTTGAACTACTCATATACACTTGATGGTTTGCAAAATCACTCAAGAAAAAGATCTAGGCGTTACTGCAGACAGCTTAATGGAAACTTCTACTCAGGGCACAGTACTGGTCAAAAAAAGCAAACAAAATGTCAGGCTATATTAAAGATGGATTGAAGAATAATACTGGAAAGAACAACAATACCACCAAATACATCAACAAAGTATTCTTCATCTTAAGATCAGGGCATTTTGCTTTCTTGATATGAAAGGAAATGGGAATCACCTGGAAAAAGAAATTAAATGGGATTTAGGGTCATTGATAAACAAAGTGAAAGATATTTAAAGGGTATCAGAATAATGACATCCTCCAAATTAGGGGTTGGTTTTTTTTTCTAAGCAGCTTCTCTGTTCCTCAGCTCTTGAGTTTGCCAAAAAGGTTATCAGGAGCGTATCTGTCCCTTTGTCATATCTACTGAGATAAGTGACAATCAGACTGTGGGTGAACTTCTGAGCACGAGGCCTGAATGTAATTTCCGTGCTGCCCTAGAGAAAGATGGAAAGGGTCAGTTCCTCCCAGAACTTCCCTGCTCTCCCAAGCCCAGCCTGCAGAGCCCAGTCCAGTGCTGGGTCTCATCTAGCTTAGGCTCAAGCTCATGCCTATACCCAGCACCTTGTGTTCAGGCTTCACCCACTTGCTCAAGCCAGCCTAGCACCCTAACCTGAATTCTTCCCTCCTTTAATCCCTTCCTTCCCCCTCAATCCCTTACATCCCCAAACTACCCTCTGCTGCTTCCCCAGTCTCACACCAGTTAGCCCCCTGCAGTGGGGTAACTGGTGTGAGTGGCTTTTTAGCCCACTTTCCCCTCCTGCAGGCACATTCCCAGCTTAGTTCCCCCAGTGTGTGCTGTCAGGATTATCAGCACTGTCAGACCCCCAGGAATTCCCTGCCCTGCAGCACCTACAGGTTCTTCCCAGGCTTTGCAGACCCCCAACAGAAGCCCACGATGCTGATAACGTTATCAATTTATATTCACAATAAACACAGAAAACTAAAATCAGAGGTTAATTTACAGATGAACCCCNCCTCAGGGCTTTATCATGCCTCAGTGCTTAGATTGCTTAGATATTAATTAAGGCAGGAGGTTTCTCTCCTAATTGCTTGACATGCCGGGTTGAAAGCTGGCCTGTGGAATAAGGACAATGATATATGCCAACCTCTGTGGTTCTTAGGGTAGAGTGCCTGCTATAAATAGATGATAGAATTGTAAATTTAACATTGTTTAGTCTGAGGATAAGTGAGGAAAATGGGAAACTCATTTGCTCAGCAGTAGCAGGGTGTGGAGTGTTGTTTTCTGCTGAGGATTATTTTTATTTTTATTACTAAACTCTTGAGAGCCTAGAGATGTCACAAAGTCCTTTTGCTGTTCTGGGCTGTGAAACCAGCAGAGGAAAATATGAACTTAGGCAGTTTTATATAACTTACAAATGTGTTTAGCATTTTCTGTGACAGTGAAGGCAGTCAGAAAATTTAACTGTTTCCTTTGCAAACTTTATTTTGTTTGTCTGGAAGTTTGATCTGTTTCAGAGCAGGGGCAGGACATTTTCCTACATAAGCAAAATTATGTCTAATTACAATAAAAAGGGGAGGAAGAAAGAAAAACTGAAGTTATGCTGTGAAATGGCATTATTACCTCCCTAACAGGAAGCATATGGAATAGTAGCATGCACATAGGTCTGAGAGCCAGGAATAAATCAGTGCTAGTCTAGACATGCTGATTCCAGCTGTGGTTCTGAAACAAGCTGTTAGGGCTAGAAGCTGATTAAGCCTAATGTCCATCTGGAGAAGATGATGAATGAAGGCCAAGTGTCCCATCAGAGCTGTGGGGAGAACAAGGGTTACCCGTTGTAATCCCTTCTGTCCAACAGTGGCTGGATCCCCAGGCAGTATCAGAAATCAGGGTGGTACATCCTATGGAATAGTGCCTTATCACAGAGCCCCATTCTCTGCGTTTCAGAAAAAGAAGCAGAGGAAATATCTTCGTTTAATCCTGTTTTCCACTTCTTAGTATGGGCCTCATGTATTGTTCTGCTTGTGCTTTCCCCATTGTGGTTATAAATAATGTGGTTAACTAATATTTGTAAGCACCCAGAAGATGGAAAGCCTGTGTATTATCTATATAGGATAATTACCTCACAAAAGGACCTAAATAAATGTTGACATAATTCCAGAGGGCAAGGCACTACCCTCACAAAAATACCTCCTCTCTTGTCCTGCCTCCACTCAAAACAATGACTCTATCACAATTGATCTCATATGAATAAATTACACTTGCACCTCCTTTACTATTACCTTATTTTCACACAGGAAAAGGATCCTAGTTTGCTTGCCGTAGCCTGACTTCTGCCATCCTCAGACAAAACTCTTCCCTCCACTACACAGACTTTATTCACCAAAGAAAAACCTCCCAAAGCCCTTACAGACCTTATGAAAGACGTTTTCACTCACTTGGGTTAAATGAGCACTGTGTGTTTTCTTTCTTCCTTTTTTTTTTTTTTCCTGGGGGTGGCGTAAAAAGTAATAAATGAATCATTTCAACTTTGGGCGAGAAGTTTAGGTGTTGTATTTGTACCATGCAACTACATAAACACAGAAGGAGCCAGTTAACCAATGAGTGGCAGGAATGAGAAGCAATGAGATGATCTAAAACGTTTTAACACATTTTCCATCTATTAGCGCTTGGACTAGTTGTGTTTTGCTTTCTTACAACAGACACAAGTCAGTAAAAGTCCAAAAGGAAAGTCTGAGGTTTTATATTTCTGTTTGTGGTACAGGAAAAGGGTTACGATCTCAGTGGTTGATTCAGTGAAATAACATCTCTTTTATACACATCTGCCTAGCAAGTAGGGCGGTAGTTGGAAATACCCAATCTAAAGCATTAAAGGTTTGCTGGCAAATAGCAAGGCATTTTCTGCAGAGGAAAAGTTGTTACACTGAGTAGTCACTTTGAATGCTTAGGAGTTACAGTCAAATATCCAAACACTGTGGAGTTACACTGCATTTGTTATTTTCTCAAGTATTTAACACACTGGGAAAGGACTCTGCTGCGTATTTCAAATCCAAGAAGAAATGATAATAGCAGATTTAAATAGGAAGATACTTGGCAATGGTAAGTGATATTTTTATTGCAAATTATTTAAGCATCATGCAGTCAGCTCTTTTTACATGTCAGTATGTATGATTTTCAACTGCTTTAGTTTCAGAATTTGAAAGAGAAGAATAAGCAGATAAGAGGTATTTCACAAATTACTTTTTTGTCTGTCTATTCACTGTTATCACTGCTTTTTTAAAAAATTATCTGAGAAATTTGAAGCAAATTATTATTGTTCAATGATCAGCATTATGAATTAAACAGAGATGCTCTACATGGAAGTACCTTAATTTAGGACACTTCTAGTTTGCTGTAAAATATTTCTCCTATTTCTCTTGATGTACATAAAAGCCTGCAGAGTGGACCAGACACTTTTGTGAATTCACAGCTTTCTTCAGTTTTGAAGGCCTCTGTATACCTGCAATATTATAAGAGGCAGAAAAGAAACAAAATCACAGATCAGGTGATTCATTACTCAGAAACGTTTTAAATCTACAAAATATCTCACTTGCAATTACATTTCATAAATAAGATTAATTAATTTCAAAAACAGATGAAAAGGAGAGGATATGGGGTTTTAATTTTTTTAAAAATTTTTTTAAAAGTCCATTTTTTTCCAGCATTTTCTCTAACCTCTCTACTCATTTCCACTGTGCTGTGTAACTGAGGTTATATTCTTTGAATATTTTATTTTTCTTTACAGAAGCAATACAGAAAAATGCATTCCTCCATGAGAACTAGAAAGGGGCAGTATCTAATAACCTGAAAACACATTTTCAAACTATTTTAAAATAAAACATTAATACAATTGTCTACTGCAGTTCCAGAGCACAGATCCAAGCAAGACATTCAAATGCAGTATTTACTCAAATCTCTGTATGAACTAGCACATACAGGAAATCAGTAAATTGCTCCTGAGTCTCAGTCTCAAAGGGAATAGGTATTTGTTTAGTCATGTATTATAAATAACATCTGTAGACTTGAAACCTTGCCAGCATTATTAATGCAGCGTTCACTTAATAGCATCCTTTATTACGTGCCTCATTAGACACTGATTCAAACAGCATGAGCCTGCAGAAAAAGGTGCAGGGGGGTGCAGCACATGGGTACTGATGCTGTGCTGTCCATCCTGCCAGGGCAGCCTGCTTTGGTGGGCACACAGCTCCTGGCCAGCAGTGCCTTGGGACATGCAGTCACTGCAGGGGCTTTGGAGCAGCCCCTGCTGTCCCTCTGCAGGGGGACTGCCCCCAGGGCAGAGGTGGGGACAAAACACTCCCCTCTTGCCCCACTGGACCAGCCTGTGCCCGGGAACAGATGCCACGAAGCTGTGGGGCTGTCAGATTGCCTCAGGTTGTGCTGAAGGACTGACCTGGCAGGCGACGGCCTCTTCATCGCTTCTCCGGCGCCTTGCTGTGGGGGAGCACCAGGGATGTGATCTGCTGCTTCATTTGCCTCCTGCTGCTGTGACATTTCTGCTGTCTGCATTCCAGCGTGGCACACACCGCACCCTGTGAGACAGCTCGCGTGCCTTGTCATATGGAACAAGCTTTGTCTGCAACAGATGCTGCTTTATAGGAGATGGGTTGCTGTAGGATAACCTTACTTGACACCAGCAAATTCTTGTTGTTTTCTAAGACAAGTTGTTAATTATTTTGTCTACTGTCCCATTAAAAAAACCAAGCAACAAACATTTAGTTACCTTCCAGTACTTTTCATCAGAGAAATTCTCACCCCACACACCCAAGAAAGAAGGTGACCACAAGGCCATAACCCTCTTTCTTTGATGAGGACAAGGATTCAGAGTGAGGGAAAGCAAACCTTGGGTCAAACCAGCAGGGTGCCATCAGAGCTGGAAGGAGATCTCCAGACTCAATTAGAGTATTCAGTCAAAAATGAGCTGGGGCCGATTTTTACTGCTTTATAGTGCATTAGATGTGGTTGGTAAGGTTAAGTTATGGGAAGTTTACTTCGCCCAAGATTCATGCTGAGCCTAAACTGATATTGTCAAAGTCTTAACATTTTCCTGATACCAATGTTATGCATTTAGGGTCCTTTCTTTTAGACAGAAATAAGAAAAAAAACCCTCACCTTATGCAACCCCCAAAGGTCTGGGTATTCTTGAATGTTCCTTTGCGTCGACTCTTCAAAGATTCAGTCCATGAATAAAAAGACAAAATTAATAATCAGTTTAAAAGGTGTTGAAATAGAAAGGAAAGAACCAGAAAAAGAAAATCCTGGGTAATATTGCTGGTCATATTTTTGTCTTGGAACACGATTTTGGACAATTACTTGGGAGTTAAATCCCAGAAGAGGCTGCTTCTTTTGGAAAATCCAAACTGAGACAAAGGATATAGCATCAGTTCTTATGGAAATCATTATTAGGTGTTCTCTGGATTAAAGATGAGCATGCATAAGAAAAGGATAGGGGAAAATTTGACTTCCCTGAGCACATCTCTGCTGCAGGGTCAGGGTCATTCAGTGGCCAAGCCTGCTGTAGTAGATGGCATTGAGTGAGCCTCAGCACACTGTTTCTCACCAGCTCTTTGTGTGGATCCAGAGAGCCTTTCCAGAGTCTGTTCACAAGTCAGCCCCGTGTCTGGAGGCAGAAAGTCTGTCCCACAACACAGTTTATAGCTGCTCTTCCATGACACCTCTCACTCCATGGTCCTCCTATTTTTATAGTCATAAAAAAGGCAGGGGAAGTGTTCATAGGCCTTTACTGGGCCATAAAAGCAAGAGTCAAGCTCTTTTGGGCCAACACAGGAAGAAAGGCAAATGAGGACACAGGGATGTTTAAAAGAAATGGTAACTAAGCAGTGTAACAATCTGAGTGCATAGCAAGCTTTCAAGATTGGTGTGATAATGTCTTTACATTCAGATTTGGTGCTTATTTTAAAAGATAAGCTTTAGCTGGAGTAGGAATTATTTTCATCAGTGCAGGAATTACAGGTTAACATGTTCTGTTCGACAGGTTAATTATACTAGCTAATTAGAACAACTTCTTCTGGGCTTGAAAACTGATTCTGTAGAAAAATCAAAACCCAAGATCAGGAATCCTCAACTGAGATCTCTCAGCCACGAGCTCCAAACTGCTTAAAAGATTAGATACTGCTCTGGAGGTGTAGGCTGATTTCAAAACGTGGAAGAAAAGTAATCTCCCACAGACACTAAATCCTGGCTGTTTGGGATCCTTCAGCTGACCCCAGCACCCTTTGTCACACCTATGGCCAAGGTATCATCAGCTCTCACGAAGCACCAGAAGCATTGTGTTTTGTGCCTTAGCAGGGACCTGTTTATGTGACAGATTATACTGTTTCCCTCATGGGAAACCTGTAAAGCAACCCCATTTTTCTGTCAATGATAATGCTGGTGAGTGACATAGGTGGGGTGCACTGCCACTAAAGTCGGTGTTAAAAGTTACAGCATTGCCAAAAAAACAAGAGAGCTGCCATTGGAACTTTATACTCTTATCTTCAACACCACAAACAAAACCTGTCTGCTCAGCTTCATTCTGATTGTCACAGCCTTAGAGATAAGGTGCAGCAGCAGAAATGTGAAGGGCCCTCAAGACTTTTCTAACGCAGACTTAAGAAGCAGCCTGTGTTAAGGAGCTTTGCCTCTGCCAAGCTCCAGGAATGACAAATACTCAGAAATAGCTACTGCTTAAACCTTGTGCTTGAAATGACAACTGTACAAATGTGGTAAAGTAATTTTAGTCAGACACAGCTACCCGAGAGGTTGCGTAATTCATCACCAATCCCTGACAATGCTAACTGAAAAAACAAAGAAACAAATAAAGAAGCCCAAACCAAACCATAACAACACCCCAAAACACTCTGCAATACCTTCTCCCCCTCAAAAAAAACCCCACAAACAACCCAACCTAAACCAACAAACCCAGCAAACCAGACAGGACCACACAAGTTACCTGTGAAATGCTAAAGTATAACAAGCCCCTGACGCTGGTGAGCCTGAGATCAGGCTGCTGGAGCAAGTGGTGCCTGGACCAGAGTGGGAAATATGGAGCAAATTCTGCCACTGGTTCTCAGGTGGACTGAGTACAACCATCTTTTCAGTACTTCATCCATTCATATCTGGCTGTTCAAGGAGTCAAGAAGGCAGCAGCACCAAAAATGACAGAATCCAACATGGATTCACAATAAAAGGTTAAAAAAAAGAGGCAGGTCTAAATACACCTTTTAACTCAACTCATGAAAAATATAGACAAAATTTTCATATCGCTTTTGCAGATAGAGTAAATTCAGTTTTCTTTTGCCCTTTATGGTTTTTTCCTTATAAATTATAGTTTTTGCTATTCATAATTCTCCTTTCATTCAATGTAAAGGGCCCTTTATGTCTGCCTACAGTTTAGGGAACTATAAATTAAAGGGAACACGAAGTCTGATGAAAAAGGAGCATTATGTGACTGGAAATGTGGAAAGAAGAGGTAAAGTAATAACTTTTAAAAATATTTGTTTAAATTTGAATGACACCATACAGGAGAGCTCACATAATGCTTTTACTACTCTGGTGCTGCTTTAAGTTATAAACTGTGTATTAGTCAGTGGTTTAAAAAAAAAAAATGGGCCTTTCCTTCAGTACCAGATATTTAGCAACTTCAGAGCTGACATAAATATTTAGTGTTTCTCAAAGCCCAACACAATGTCATGCACATAGCCTGCATACACACTATAAAAACATTAAAATAACAATACAGCCCACAACACTTAGTTGAAAGGGCATCATTCTTGCCTTGCCTCATGCACCCCACCACGGCTACGGCCAACACACTTTGCACTCACAGTGCTGCACTTTTTCAACCACACACTCGTAACACAATCACCTATGCAAATCACATGGGCTGCTTTTCCTGTAAACAACGCATTGCATGCATAAAGTAACATATTCTCCATGGAGTTCAAGGGTATGTTCTCAGGATGAGGTAAAAATACTTTTTATGGGTGTACACTTAGTATTAGACCCTCTTGCATGGAACTACAGAAGCAGTATTTTACTGCTCATCTCTGGGGCACTGCAACAAGAAAGGTTCCTAATCACAGAGTGGGAGTGGAAGTCATGAAATACAAATATTTCAGGCAAGAAAAGGTCTAGGAACTTCTATTAATTCACAGGAAAGCAATTCACTTGAAAATAGTCCAGGAGGTTGCAGAGCTGGATACCATCATGAAATAGCCAGGTGATAAAGTTCAGAAAAGGAAGTGAATTTTTTCAAAAAGGATCTGAAGCAAAAGGAGGAGTTCCAAACATATGAAAGCAGCGTGAACCTGGAAGGAGGGGCAGAAGAAAAAAAAGATAAAAGTGTGTAGAAGACAGAGGATGACAGAGGAGTACAGAGATCAATGAGAAAAGGATTCCATGGAGATGTGAAGATCAGAGTATTTTTCCTAGTACAAGAACCGAACAAATCTTAGAGGCAACAAATTTAAAACAATTACAAGGAAGTACTTTTATATGTAACACATGAAACTCATTGCCTGTGGATACTCTTGAAATCAAAAGCTTAATGGGAGTCAGAAATGGATAAATTACAGTTCTGTTACACAGGATTCCTTTTGTGTGTACAAGCAAAAAACCCAAATCTTTGTGCTTCCTGGCAAAAGTTAGGTACTAAGTAACGAAAGGAATTAGAGAGAGATTTACCTAGTTTGACCTAATGCAATACTTATCTATGATGGGGCAGCTGTAACTTCTGGTAAAACAAGACTATCATATCATAGCCTGATACATCCAAGAATTTTGGAATAATATACAAAACCTCAGAATGCCAGTCTACTCTATCAACAAGGTACTCATAAACTCTTCCTGAAAGCAAGCTCTACCTTGATTTTATTTTTTTGTTTTAACAAGTTAATCCCTTTGAAAAAATTTCTATCAGTTATTGGTGGAGAAGGATATTGGATTAGCTGGGTTTATGGGGTGACTCAACATGCCATGTTGCTGTGTTCTCATGGATGGAAGGGCAGTGTGAAAGGCATGAAACCCAAGACAGAGATGATTAATCCAGCCTGGCTTAGCAGCAATGAGGGGATGGATTGTCCTGGGCAACAGAACTGTAGTCTGGAATATGGCAAATGTGAAAACTGTGACTGTGTTTAAGGCAAAAGTAATTTATCAGTTTGCTGAACAATGTAAGGACAGGACAAAAACTTGGACACTCCAAACTCTTGGCTTTCTTTCATGTTAACACAAGCAGTATTTGCAGCTGGGTGGAGATCAGGACTGAGGCTGTTCCATCATTACTTAAATGTGCTTTGCCCAGTACTAATGTCCTGTTTAAATTTATAGGTTCCTTTTTGGAAAAGGTTATCACCAGTAGCAACAGGAAAAATATTTGGTACTGAATAGTCTGCATATTTGTCCTCTAGAATCCAAACCTGTGTATATGGAAAACAATTTGGAGAAGAGTGGGATCCGCTCCCGTATCTGCTGTGGTTCCAGACACATCCTGATTTTAGTCATGCAAAAGAGAAGAATTGCCATAAGTATTAAATTCAGTGGCTCCTCTCTTTCCTTTACCCACTGCCAATAGACACTAACCCCAGACATCAGCAAGTCACTCCATTTTATGGTAACTATCCCATGGCAGGAGTATCACTCTATCTGTGAATTGCATTGTTTGACTTTCATTCTGGAGCAGGAGTTGCTGTCCCTTCTGCATGCTATTCCCTTTATCTACAGATATATATATTCATCAACTCACCTCTTGGGGTGAAATCTCTGACTGAAATCAAAGAGAAAACAGCCAGCTTCAAAGTGCTCATGATTTCTGCTGCCTTCTTGTTCCACACATTCATTGTGATTTAGATTTTAAGTATTTCCTTTTATTTGTTTGAACGTTCTTAATTTTACCACATTCTTTTCCTGTCCCTCATATGAGAAGGAAGTAAAGAAACCACACTGATTTGTCTTATATTTCCTATTATCTCATAAACTTTTATCAAGGAAGTTCCTTTCTGCAGAGGAGAGTCCACATAATTTCAATCTTTTAATACACAATTCCAGCCTCTGATCAGTGTTCATTGCCCTTTTCCTGCTACAATACCTTTGAGCTAAATAATGAAGATTGACCACAGTATCCAGTGTCAAAGCATACCATTAGTGCAACAAGGCAGGCACAGTAGAGGTTCTCTTCCTCTCTCCTTTTCCTTATGGCTTCTAAAAACCTGCTTTTCTGTTCACCACTGGGCACTGAACAATTACTGCACAGAGAGGATGGAAAAAAACTGCAAAAGGTTAGAGTAAAGCAACATGAAAAAACAGCCCCTCCTTGTGATATTTATGTTTCTGCTGCTGGCGCTGGCAGAAATCCAGACTTGGAATGAAGAAAACTCCCAGTGGCTTAGGGACTACGTTATTCAGCCCAGAGTCAGGAAATGCAAAAGCATGTGACAATGGGAAGAAATAAAGCAAGCTTTCCAATGCTTTTGAGCTTCCAGCTCAATCAGCTTGGATCAGAGCTCAGGGACTGTTGAGATTTTGTGTGAATGAGTTCTCCACTGCTAAACAAAAACATGTGTGTGTTGTAGTGAAAGACAGTAAAGTGGTAAACAGTATGTGGCTTGGCTTCCTTGTTGATATTTTGTTTTTACAGTGCTAGCACTACATATAAAACCCCATTTTACGTACAAGGCCACTGTCCTTTCTCTTCAAATCCAGGGACAAACTCTTCCCCAAAACACAAAGTCAGCTCCCTATTTCTCCTCCTTTCCAGGAAAGCCACCTCATAACTGTTGATCACTACTCAGTGCCAAGTCTTGGTTCTTCTGAAAGAGTTGGGTAATGTTCCCACGTCATTTGTTAACCAGTGAGTCAGGTAAAAACTGTGTCCTTTAGAGAAGATTCCCTTTGGGGAACTAATACCCCAAAAACTTAGATGTTAGGAAAACAATGTCAAATTCTCTTGATAAACATTTAAAATACAGAATGCCCACAACTGTATTACCAAGGACAGAGTTTTCAGGGCTCCTGTAGACACGGCACAGGGCAGAGATTTCATCTTCCCTTTTTGTCCCAGGATGGGAATCATTCTCATGGAACAGCTGTTTGTCTTTACAGTCCGTGTTTTACCTAGAAGCCATTGGACCACTAAGCATGAGACCCTATCCGTGCAATATTTCAAATCAATTTTATAATTCCTCTCCCTCTTTAGCAAGGTTAGCGACAGATAAATAAAACCAGGACCTTCAAGACACAGAACACAGAGGGCAGCAGGTGTTTAAGCACTCTCATGTTGACCATTTCCATGACCAGATAGGGCCAGGTTTGTGCTTACATTTTTCCTGGAAAGCATGAGATTTATGGTTTGTGAGAACACTCTAAAGAGGCCTGACTATTTCAATAAACTAACATTAACTGTTTCAGATACAATTTTTTCATTTATGGAGGTTTTTTTTTAAATTTACGAACTCCCAATGAATCTTATCACACAAATTCATTGAGACCAAGCAGGTTTCTGCAGCAAGATTGTTTTTTGACTGTCTGAGCACAAGTGAGGATCGACAAGTGGGGACTGACAGGACCTGTGTGATAAACAACAATTTTCTGAGTCCTTCATCAGGTGAGATCACAAAGTTGCAGTCTAGCCCATCAGGGGGAAAGTATTTAAGAACTGATAGTTTAAAGAGATTGTGTTCATGGTGAACAATACAGGGGTCTGGCATTCAAAAGTGGCACCCACGATGTTTTGCTCCTGGAGCAGAATTTGTCTGTGAAACTCTTATCAGTTTAATGTTAAAATATCTGCTGAAAAATACAAGAAACGTGCTTGCCAACTCAGCCTCCAACAGAAAACCTTCACTGGATTAGCACAGACTCTGCTGTTGCCCCAGCTTCCCTCAGGTAGGATTAACGTGCCCAAACCCCATCAATCCTAGGACCAGAGAGTGATGGGTAAAAACAAATGCCACAAACTCCTTAAATGGCCCTGCCATCTCCGGGTAGCTGGGAGCCTGCTGGAAACAGTTTCCCCAATACTGCATCCCATTGCTTTTGTTTATCTAGCCTTGCTGACATTTTCCTCAATTAGGAAACAATAGCTCCGTTCCAATGTACTGAGCAGAATTACTGAAACTGAGTCACGTGGCACCAGGAGAGTGTGTTTTCAATTATTCACTCTGTCTTTTTTTTGCCAGGCCTATGAAGAGGAACAGCCTTCTGCAGGAGTCAGGTTTGTCTGCCTCGCTGTTGTAAGTTCCTCCTTTTGAATTTTTATTTTACAATTAGGGTTTTCTATAATTATTTTTTAATTCAACTCTCTGAGAGTTTCTTACTCTTTATTAGAAAACTTCCAAATCTTTAGCTCTTCCTACTGCGTGGAAACCCTAGACATCTGCAATAGTTCAGTGCTAATAGCAATGAATCTGAGTAAGATCACAAGATCTAGATTAAATTAGGATGCAAGATCTAGATTAAAAGAGGATGCTGCTAGCACTTGGTAATGTAAAACTCATCTTGTTCTTGCTAGTAAAGTTCTGTCTTTCCTACTCTCTGGTTAACAGCAGAGCATTCACATTCAGTCTGGGACCTACACCAAATTATTTGTATCTTGTAAATGCTCGGTTTAATATCCAACCAAAAATTTGAACCAAATGGCCACAGCTCAGATCATGTATTTTGTTTGCAGAAGACAGACTGAGTTTGGGCTTTTTAGATTTAAAGCTACAAAAATAAAGCTTGAGGGAAAAAAAAAAATGAAACAGAGAAGGAACATTTGGTTTGCATTACAAACCACAGACAGCTTCCATCAGGCGATCTGGAGGTATAAGAATGGCAAAAGAAAATGACAAGCCCTGGGTGCACTGGAGAAAAAGATGAATGGTTTGGAGAATTGACTTAGAAGTAATTGTCCATGCCATCAATATCTCGAATCAAATTTGGTGGAAGATGGCAATGAATCATAAAGCTTCTCTGGCAGTGGTGATGTTGTATGCTGTGTAAAGTAACATTTCTGGATATTTTTATTGGAAAACTTATAGACTATGTTTTTGGTACCTCCTATATTTCTGTCACTTATGCAACCCTGAATCAGCAGCTCTGGAAAGAATGTTGCCTTAGTTAGGACTTGTGATCTAATATAGCAAGAGCAAGCATTTAACTGGAAGTCTTCAGGTCTACTGGGTTTATTTTCACGTCAGCCACTGGCTCGCTGTGGGATTAGGTAAGTCATTCAGGGTTAAACTTGGTCTTTGAGTGGATGGAGCTCTCATGGGGGTGGGGGAGGAGGAAACAACTGATGCAGCAGGGCAAAGAGTTCTCTCTGGATAAGGTAAAATTCCTCAGGAGCATTACAGGGGGATGGGAAAGCAGAATGCAGTTAGACCAGTGTTTCCTTCACTGTTTCAACAGGTGCTTCTGCGTGTCCCTGCATCCCAGATGTTTAGCAGAGCCAGAGAGGCACCTCTTGGAGATTTAGCACTGATGGCAGTGTGCCCTTCTTAAGCTCAACAGCTTCAGGCAGAGCAAGAAAGGACTTCATTCTAGAATGCCAGTCTCCAGAGAGCTGCATTTTGACCATTAAGCTATCAAGTCCTCTGCTTATCCAAATGCTTAATAGCTCTTTTTAAATTCCTCCTCTTTGAGAAAAGTAAGAGTGTGGTTAATGTTTGTACAACACTGAAATCCTTGAATGAAAAGTGTCCTTTCTTTTCATTTCCCCACACAGGCAGGATTGTTTAGGTCTGAATGTGCAACTCGGGTACATTTGTGACATTGTTGTTACCAGTGTCTAACAGCAATTGCCAGGATCACAGAAGGAGCACTGATCCCTAGTGCTTCAAGTGATGCACATTCCACTCCCCTCCAGCCCTGCTGCTTCCTACCCAGGTGCTGAGAGTAGAGACTTGCAGAAATTCCCCTCACCCCAGCCATCCTTTTTTTTCAACTCCGCATTCTGGTCTAATGGCCAGATTTCATTTTTAACTTCATTTAGACATACAGGAAACACAAAATCATGGGCTTTAACAAGATTAATTTCCTAATACAGCGGAGATGCTAACAGGGATTCCTGAGTTCAAAAATTGCAGTTTAGTTCACGCATACGATGGTAGCCTAAAGCTTTGGGCTTACCAAAACACTAAAAAGTGCATCTTTTCAAAGGCACAAACAAGATCTCCAGACCTTACATTGGTGTGCTCTGTGTCACAGGAGGGGAGCGTGGCTGTGCTGCTGGGCAGTTCTCCATCACACCAATCTCATCATTCATTAGAGAGGCTACTCTGAAAAGAAAAGCAGAACTTTCTGTGCATTGAAGGGAATGGAGAATACGCAAGTTCAGTTTGACCCTGAAAGCTTCCTTCATGCCAATGTCAGGGAGGCTGGGAGCACAGTGACTTCCATTCCCCTGTTCCAATCCAGGGGGGTCAGACTCTCCCACAGGAGCAGAGAGGATCCCAAAGATATACAGAGAAGGGCAGAAAGCACTCCAGCTTTGGGGAACTTGACGTGTGCTCCTATGCACCCACAGCATCTTTGATTTATGCAAATACTGACGTTTCAGTTTCTCCAGAATGGCAACATAGAGGATCAGTTAGGTTCTGTGAGGAAAATAGAAAAGTTTGTGTAATAAATATAATAATAAATAAATAAATAAAACGTAGGTGAGAGAGACAAAGTAATAATTTAGACTTCCTCTTGTTGAATTTTCAGCACTGACACATACCTACCACAGCATTTCTAGAAAGCTTTTTCTGAGAGAAAAAGAAGAATTTTACAGAGCTCCCCTTTGTTACCTTAAAATGCTCATTACATTACTCATTTTATAAAACCTCCAGCCTTTGCTACATTTTGATTGTTTATCTTTTTTCCAAGTTAGCTTAATTTTACATGCTGAATCATGTGCTGAAACAAACCATTTCTGTAACAGGACACTTTTTGATTGATGTACTGGAGCTGTATTCCTTTATAGAGTTCAGTCTCTAATCAGATATTCACATCTTAAGTGCTTCACTGGATCTCTCTGTTACTCTTAAATGCACAGCCTTAAGTGAGTTCTGGTTTGCAAAGGTGGAAGTTTTATGGCAGCCTGACATTCCCTACTCTCTCAAGGCTCAGATCTACTTTTGCTAAACCACTTACAACTTGGATGTGCCAGGCAGAGAACTTAGCGTCGACAATTTGATTAATCTTCTTTGAATTATAGTGGTTTCATGAATCAAACTTCAGAAGGAGCTTCTTCTTTCCAAATAATATTAGGAGGATAGAATAATGCTTTTAAAGTATTTTCCTTTTCAATTTGGGATTTCAACATGCAAATTCAGCAGATGCCCAAAGCAAGCAGACAATGGAAGCATCAC
This sequence comes from Edolisoma coerulescens, assembly GCA_013397115.1. Classification (NCBI taxonomy): domain Eukaryota; kingdom Metazoa; phylum Chordata; class Aves; order Passeriformes; family Campephagidae; genus Edolisoma; species Edolisoma coerulescens. Next base: position 644,092 of record VWZW01002154.1, read on the forward strand.
AAACATTTACTAAAAGCACTCCACTCTGCTTGGGTAACATGGCAAGAGAATGAAAAGGTGAAGGAGAATCTAGTAGAGCTCTGCACAGAAGCAGAATTAGCAAGTCATGAGATATCACGTGGCTGTTCTGAGACTGAAAGGCTCTGTTGATTCGATTTATTCATTAGGGCTTTCCAGTAGCGTAGGTTATTAAGTGGGAGATAGTGGGGTATATTACAACTCACTTTTATATTTCCTTTCCTGGAGGATATTTAGCACCAGAGAAGCAGAGAAAATTATTGAAAGTATCATGCCACATAAGTGGGAGAATGATAGGAAAAAGAGCAGCGGCTCTCTGAAGATGGATCAAAAGAACAATGCTGGGAACAGGAAGTCAAGAAAGTTTCGCTCCATTTCAAGATCACTTATACTCTGCCATGCCAAAACCAGCGACGATGGGTCAAGTCCTGACGAGAAATGCCCCGATCCCTTTGAGATCTCTACCAGCTGGGGGCAAGAGGATTTTGACTGCTGTCCCAGAACACAGCTTCCAGGCACATCAGAGAGAGAAGACAGCCCACCTGACCCTCCCCGTGTGGTCACCAGCATTCTCCAGTCCAAAGCTGCAGCAAATGAGAACTGCAACAACACGAGAAGGAAGCTCCTCACCAAGGTAGGCAACTCGTGCTGTGTATTGTAATGTGCCCCACTGCAACATTTCCTAAATGGATTAATTAATATTTCTCAGGAACCTGGGGTTCTACTTGGCTTTTTCCGAGCCTGTGAGCCTGCAGTGTTCCTGCTCTGGATAAAAGGCATGAAAATATACTGGCTTCTCTGCTGTGCTGTTGCACTCTGCTGATGGACACTGCTGAAATCAGTGCCTCTAGGCCACTCTCAGTGTTCAGCAAGCACAGCTGGCGTGTTCTATCTGCAATAGACTCTTCAGCTCAAAATACAAACCTGCCACTGCAGCAAAGGGCACTTGTAGTGTGAACCCATGATATCTCACATGCCATGCAAGCATGAATTATATCAATACTGTGTGAGGCACAGGAGATTCAGTTGGCAGATGCTCTTTCCCTCTGATTCAGGAAGAAGGTGGTGATGGCTCTAAAACCACCGGAGATGTCACATTTCCTAGAGATGCAAAAAGTCTAAGAGCCTCATATTACAATGCTATTCTTTAATAATATTGAACCCTATGTGAACCCTAACAATCTGAACAACTTTTCAGTCTGAGCAGTATTTTTTAGACACCTTTAGAAAGTTCTTTCAGTAGGATATCCTAATTTTTCCACTTTCTCTCTACCTGTTGCTGTGATGTGTAAAAGGGACCTCACTGCAAGTGTCCTCCTGGCACCTCCTTTATTACATGCCTTTTATCTGTGCACATAGGTGCTTAAGTGAAAGAACTGATTCTTTCACGTAAATTGTTTTTCTTGTATATTCTATTTTATTTGATATAAAATAAAATATATATTGGCTAAAATTAGACCTCTGTGTCTAAACACACAGTGGCACAAGTGCTACTGAAAATCAGAATCTCCCCTTACTCTTGATAATGACCACAGCACGCCCAGCATAGCAAAGACTGCAGCAGGATTGGATGCAAGGTGGTTGAACCCTTGGCCAAGTCCCAGCGGGAAGACAAAACCAAACCAGCTTGCTGCTGCATTCTGACAGAAAACAAGACCCAAATCCCAGAACTCACTCAGTCCCCTGCAAAACCATACCAACTCCTCCTTTTTGGAAGCAGTCCGTATGCACCCTGCTGATGTCTCTCTGTGAGTGGAGAAGGGGCTGGCCCCTGTGCACTCCCCCATCTCCTCTTTTTAAGAGTTGAAGCTCTTAGGTGGCTGTCAGCTGCCACAGTCTATTTCCTTGCACACCTCCTAAGTGTGCAGGGCTCCAACAACTGTTGTGGTCCATATCCACACGCAGCTACTCAGGGTCTTATTACAGACTGTAAGTTTAGATCATTTGCTTTTGTAGCTGGCAAGCAGCTCAAACAGGGATCTGGGGAACAGAGTAAGTCCCACAATGCCTTTGCACATATAAAATAGAACTGCTAAGGGTATTAATCCACTGATGCTGAAGCATCAGTGTCACTGAAGAACATGTGTAGGATGGATGCTGACTTAATTAGTGCCTCACAGCAGCATTTGGGTTGCTTAGTGCTGCTGTAGACTACGGGTACCATTAAATTCCCACTCCAGAGCTCTCAGAGCAATCTAAACCACTTCAAATGCTGCTTGCTAATCTTCCATACCTTTCAGAGTCATGGATCAATGAGTGATTCTAAACAGTCTTATCTCGGCATGCTAAGCAGGATGAACATTGGTAACAGCCACAACTAACCCTGTCCTGTGCTGCTGCTTTCCCCCTGAAAGCAGTGATCTGTGCCTTCCATATGGCACAAGCCTGTCAAAACAATCTTCCTGTACCACATGTCTTACAAAGCTTAAGCTTAAGACTTCTCTCATCAAGGAGTCAAACAAGCATTTTTTCATGTCCCAGTGTAATTCTCTCTCCATCTAAATGTGACACTTCAGAAATTCATGATGTGTGACTCAGAGCTGAAGAATCCTCATTTTTGTTCAATAAAATTGATTCCATTCTTTCTGTGGTGTTCTTGAGGATATTCCACTTTTCTTCTGCTTCCCAGCACCTCCAGCCCTAAGCGTGACTCTGAAGGTGTTAATAACTCCCACAGAACTGAACAACTTAATATCTGCTGTCACAAGGAAGGAGAGAAGAATGCTTAAAAGTGCTGCATGATTTAATGCTCCCTCTGCATTCCTTCTCCAGAGTAAGGGGGAACCTGTAACATCATTATTCAAAATGCAAGTTCCTTTTTTCTGTTCAAAACCTTAAAGTACTTCTCTGAGCCATACTCTACTGACTGCATGGGATTCACCATAAGCAATAAACCATCTAGCAAATCAAACAGTGTTTCAGGGTGAGATAACAGAGATTTTTTTTTTTCCTTCTCTAATATTCTGTCAGCAATGAGAGCAGATGAACAGTCTTTTAATTCATTTGACTTCTGTGTTCCACTATTCACTTCTAGTGACTATGGCTTGCTGTGCCTAGAGGCCCAGGGTTACCTTGGTGTCATTTGTTCACTTTCCAAGATGAGGTGTGCTTGGTCTGGTATGGTGGACTGCCAGCTGGTCCATGTATAAACAAGCAGATCTCCTTTATAGTTTGCTTCTCACAAAATCAGCAGTTTTCACGTGGCCTGGAAGGACAAGAAACCAAAGAAATGGAAAGCAGTACCTGATGCCATGAGCACGGGCACAGCAAACACTGTGGAAGATGTCTTTGCCTGCTCAGAGACTGAAATCACTCCAGTTGTTGGGAGAACTGGGCAGGAACAGATGACACCAACTCCTTCAGAGAGCAGCAGGCTCTGCTGAGTGTGAGAGCTGCTTCAAGAAGCACTTCTACTCCTTCAAGAAGCACTTCCACTCCTTCAAGAAGCATTCCATCACACCTTCCCTGCACCCCCAACACCCTGGGAAGCACTGAGAGCTTCCAGTGGGGCTGGCAGCAGGGTTGGAACAGCATCTAGAATAAACCAGAATAGAAAAGGGCTGACTTTTGATGAAATAAATATGGGAGCCAAGCTGACTTGACTGCATGGCTCTGCTTGGTTCTAGAAACTTCTGCACCCTTGCTTCCTTTGGTGCCTGACCCTCTGCTTGAAGGAGGGAAAAGGCAAAAGGTAGTTTTTCTCCTTTGGTCATCAGCAGAACATAATTTTATTAACTTGCCTTTCTGTGAACACCAGTTAGCTGGCCCTTTGGTACCAGGACAAGTGCCATGGCAACAGACTGTAATGTCTCAAACACACGCCCAGGGGCAGGATGGAAAAACAAAGCCAAGAGAGGAGACTGCGTTTATTTAGATATTTATGCGTTCTCCTCAGTTTTCACACTTCTTCTCTCTTTCTGTCTTCCCAGCCTTCTTGCTTTTGCTGCACGGCAGCCAGGCCATCCTCAGAGCAGGCTGGGGAAGGGGCTGTCCCACTGCTACAGCGTGTGCTGCAGAATGCAGCCAAGGCAAAGGCCCCCAGGAAAACAAACCAAAGGGCAGAGGATGGGTGGAAAGGTCCTGCTGTAACATCTGATGTGCTGAATTGTCTGTCTAGGGCAAAACTTGGTCCCGTGCCCTGCTCCTTGCATCATCCTTGCTTTGCAGCTTCTGCCATTTTACTGCTTTCCAAGGGAATATGATGCTGGGAAAATGACTTACATCTACTATAAATATTTTTAAAAGACCGAGGCACTGGGCTAGGGTATGTCAGAACCAGCGGAGTGAGTTTATGCCAGAGACACTCTGGCCCTTTCTCTGTTAGAACTGATGCAGAAAAAAATTGCTCCTTGAAGAAAATCCCCAAAGACTGTATTCCCTTGGAAATCCCAGCCATTTCACAGGCATAAGACTAGAAAAGCTAAATATTTAAATACATTATTGTACTGCTGCTAGATATATTTCTTTTTGTTTTATTTTTTTTTCCTTTTTTTTCTAAACCAGCAATTAGCTCATTGTCATGCACTTGGTTAACTGAGTCCAAGACCTTACTTGAACTAGCCTTGTATAACATTTCAATTCAGACAATCTAACTACTGTGTCTTACTTCAAGAGTGCACAAAAGTTTTTCAGTTTTCCACAGATGCCATGGTTACCCTTATTTCTAAACAACATCTGGAATTAGATGTTTTGAGATGGGACTCTGGGCTAGAAATGTCTAATGAAAGCATGAAGGAAAAAAGAAATCTTTTAAATGGCAGATAAAAAACATCCTCAGAAGCTTTGCATTTTGGATGACAAAAAAGAGGAACAGGAAGAGAGAGCTGGCCTGGATGTGCAAATTACTTTTCCAGAACTAAACACAAGAGAAAGTTAATCTGTTCTCACCTGTGGAAAATTCAAGAAGGCTCTTAAATTCCTTTAATTTTTATCTTTCAGCCATGCAGACTCAGTTTAAATAAAAATTTTGCTTGGAGTGGAACTTAAAATGCAGATAAAAGTTCCCCCAGAGTCTTGAAGTGCTGGGAGACAAAGCAGAGAGTTAATTCACTGGCAGCAAATACATGTTTAAATATATGTTCTAATAATAAAGAAACAAGGTTGACCCAGAATCCACCTGCCCCCACACCAAACCTGCCAACCTTCTTTCACCAAATTTTCAGCACTCACTATGTTCAGACCCATAAATCACCTTTCAAAACAAGCAGGACACTTTAAAAAGGAGAATGATGCAAAAATAAATACTGTCTTTACTCTTGGAACCATCAGCAGTGTTTCTGTGCATAAAATAATCAGAGAGAGAGGAAAAAAGATATTAAAGAACTAAACCCAAAGCAAATTGGCTGCTGGCACACGAATTGGTCAAACATTTATTTTTCTGAAGAACAGCTTTTATTAATTATCTGTCATGTTGCAATAACTTGGATATGAATATAATGATCTATATCCAGGACCCAAAAAATACTGATGTTGACAACACACAGATATTTGCCACATGTCTGTAGCCCAATAAAAACTTTATTTTTGGTTGTTTTTTTTTTTAAGTAATTACAGTAAATGAATTACAGCAATGATTGAGACACAGAGCTAATTTGAAATGCAGCCCAACTGGGTAAGATGACTACATATGTAAACAAAAATTGTTCCCAAGATTTTTCTGCAGTGTACAAGGGACTTAACCTCTACTTTCCTGATGACTAAGTGCACGCAACTTACTGTTCTTGGAAAAATCTTCGTATCAGTTCTGATTTGGTGACATTTCACATTTATGTCCCAACACCAGCCAGAATTTCCAGCCTGGCACGTGTCCCATTGTACAAAATACTGTTCCTTCCCCAAAGGACTCAGGTGGTGCTGCAGTGGAAAACCTCAGAGCCAAACCTGCTGTGCTCTGTGATGTCCTGTGAATCTGGGCAGAGACACATCACTTTTGGGCAATTAATTATGGAAATATTTACAGATAGCTCCGTTGAACACAGTAGCTGTGTGCTGTGAACAAGCTGTAGGAAAGGCACAAGCATGGCTCTGCTTTTAACAGAGACAAGTTTGGGACAGTCTGAAAAGGGCTGTGAAAATCAAGAAAATGAAGGGTGGGGAACAGCTGTGCAAATTTATGTGCCTGTGTCTGACAGGTATCTGTGAGAGGATTCAAGGGAGCATTATACAAGGGTAAGGATTCCTAAGAAGGGAAGGTGACAAGTCCAAATTTGAATTTTGACTACAGGAAAAAGAAAGGAAATGACAGTTTTAAACACTGAGTTTTTAATACCATTATTCTTTCACAACAGTCCCAATCCACAAGCAGCTGACATCTCAGAAATACTCAGCCAAATGGCAGAATAATTTCCTACCTCTAATATCTGTCTTACATTTCTCATTTTTTAAAACAAGCACACCAGCTTATTGAAAACCCTGTGAGTTTTAATGGATGCTTCAGGTATGCAGAATCTGACCTATATTGTCATAATCATACCTGAAATAAAGGACAGTGCAAACAAACAGAAAAGAGAATTCACATTTTTTGCTACTCAAGATCTCAAATTTTAAGGCATCAAAATGTTAATCTTTGTTTTGTTACCATGCCGAAGACTTCAAAGAACTGCCATAAGATGAAGATAAGAAAAAAAAAAAAGAACATAATGTAATCCTGATTTCAAGTATGTCTTTCCCAAGATATTTATCTTGGGTGAAAAGCAAATATAAAAGCTCCAACACTAACATAAGAGTTCAAGCAAACTGGTTTAAGATAGAATTCAGTCCATGCTTATATCCTTACCAACATATTACTCACTAGAAGCACTCTTCATGAACAAAAAAGGCTTCGTAAAATTCAGACGCTCCTCATTAAAGGCAGACAATCTGGAATGTCAGCAAACCCACAGAGTTAACGAGTCAGTCAATACAAGTATAGCCCTTATCCATTTCCCACTGAATTCAGCCTGCAGCGAGCCCAGGGCTCCAAGTTAAATATTTCATTCATTCACAGCCTTAGATTTACTCTGGCAGGTTTCAGAATGGGAGCCAGGCTTCGGCAGCCAGCCTGAAAGATGATGACCTTTATTGACACTGCTGTAAATTTGCAGTTTGTGTTTGCTGTCAGGCAGGTATGATGTGATCCCTATCGATTTGGGGTGAAGGAGCATAATGATTCTCATCCTCAGGGCTGGATGAACTCTGCCTGGGGCAGAAATGAAGCCCTACTGATGGTGAAAGTGGCTACACAGCTTTCCTTGTGCTCTCAGAGGACTGCAGATTACTGGAAATAGTTTATGCCCCTTTGACCAGGGGCCCTGGGAGCAATACAGACAGTTGACCACTGTTATATTTTGTGGCCTGTCCTAACATATGAAATTTGCCTCCCCTTCAGAAATCTATTCCTCAGTCATACAAATCTCTTGGGAACAAGCCTGGATCCAGGACACACTGAGAGCCCTCTTCACTTTGTGGAGTATGGAGAGGCTGGCGAGGGCAGAGGAGGTGGGTTCAGATGGGAGCAGAATGAATACTTGAATCAGGAGAAATACTAAGCAAACGAAAAGAAATTGTATGCTAACGTTCCAGCTTTCCTCTAAATTCCTTCAGAATTTTTAGGTGTTCACGCATTTGTGCCACAGGAGTGTATTCCCTAGTAAAATGTGTTGTGCTTCATGTGCTTAGTTGCTCCATTCTTTGCTTTCTTTATGTCTCAAAACACCACTTCTCCTTCTGTATGGCCCTGTGTCAATGATTCATAACTGCATTAGAGATATGCTTACAATTGGTCCTCCAGATGCAACGCAGACTACAGCAGCTTCAACCAGCCTGCAGTGGACAAAGAATTTTCCCCTGGTGCCCTGCCCCCTCTTAACAAGTCAGCAGCAGGGGTGGAGCTTCTAGTGTTTTGTGTACACTTATTTTCCGTTCAGACCTCTTCTGTTTTCCAGAGCATTTAATTTTCTGGCATGTGTTTATTTTCCTCCCTGTCTTTTCTTGCAATAGTTAGCATGGACAAAGTTTACCCAGTTACTATGAAAAGCCTATTATCTGTTCTCTTCCCCTCATGCAAAGAGACACTGTATTTTAATTCTTCCCTCTTGTAGCCAGAAGCCACTAAGTCCTAAGGAAAATAACTTTTGTGAAACACTGACTCTTTAATACCATTGCTCTTTCTCAAATGGACAGTGTTAAAGGCCTGCTCCTGTTCTCCTTGGAGGCAACCTGGTTCTAAGAACAAGAACACTTTCTCTATTTCCTAAAAAGGCTCAGAATGAGTGTAAGTAACTTTCAATAGCTTTAGTACATTTTCACTCATGCAACCTTTCATCTTCTGGATCAGGACAGCTGCATCTGCAGGCTGTGTACAGCATCAGGGAACAGCAGCTCAGGAATCAAGCTCTCCAGGAGCCCGAGATGTGCATCTTTCTGGAAGGGGTTCACAGGCAGCCACGTGCCTGCTGAAGGCCCAGCAAACAGGTACAGTACGTGTGGAGTCAGCAAGTTATTACAGAGACATTTGTTTGCACAGATTTTGCACCACCAGCTTCCTGTGACAGAGCCTTGAAGCGCAGTTCCAGAGAAAAGAAATCTCTGGGAATCGTTTCTTACATTGCTTCCAGTTGGACACACAGGTCAAGATCCTAGGAAAATAAAACTGTGCCCACTCAGGGATCTAATGCTGCTCAATTACACTAAGAAATAAAACCTGGAAGAATGAGAAGGTGTACATAACATCAGGTTTGCAAACGGTGATGCCCTATTAAAGGGCAGTGTAGGATGGCACCAGGCCAGCAGGGCTGCTGGAAAGCAATGTGAGCCAAGGCTCCTGACAGGGAGTAAATGCAGTCTTTGAGCAATTTGCAAATGCAAGACGGTGAGAAGGGAGGAATATCTTGTCTGGATGTTAGCTGTGTGATCACCAGGCAGCCAGTGAACACCTGGACTGAGCAGAAGAGAGCAGCAACAGGAAAAACTCCTAGCAGGGGATGGTGTGCTTCACACATCAACACATCTCATGGCAGCCCAGGTCAAGGCAAAGGGAGGATTGCAGCCAGCTCCTCAGACAGCACATGGAGCAGGGCCATATTATTCTTCATGAAATAATATGAAAACGTTTCTTTTTTTTCTTTAAGGGATGGTTGTCTGAGCCCCAGGGATGAACTGCTAACACTAAATGCACAATCACTGAAAGACCTGTCCAGAAAGGAGGCTGAACCTCTCATTGCCCCAATGACACGGCTGGTGAACATCATGATGGCTAACAAAGTAAGCGTGAGCAACTGTGGGGCGATTGGACATTTACTTCAGAGAGAAGGAGAATTTGTTCATGAGACATCTGAAGAATATGGTTCTGTCTTTGCTGACAGAACCCAAAACCTCCTGTGGTCAGACTCTGGTGACTTTCAGCATAACTTTTTCCCAGATAAACAGAGGCTATGGGGAGGCCAAGGCCCTGGGAAACTCTAACAAGGGCTGTTCAACCTCTCCTTTTAGAAACACACAGCTTGCCAGTGTTAATTTTCCATTTAGAAGCTGAAGAAAGGCAGAAGTGGACTTAAGGGAAGATCCATGATTCCCAGAGAAGCAGAGAGCAGGCCCTGTAACAAAGTAGTTTTGTGGATCTAGGATCTATGGTTAATAGCAAAGACTTTTCAAGCTAGCTAGCTTGGTAGGAGAAACACTGCAAAATCATTTTCAAAATTCGTCTTTAAGGGTTTTCTCTGTATTTCTTATTCTGAAGAGCTCCCTAATGGAGTGGGACAAAAGCCCTAGCAGGATTTTGTTACTTGGCAATACCCCCACCTGCTGTCCAAGAGGAAAATTAGCATTCATTAGGTCTTGAGGTATCTCCAAACAGAACTCCTGAAGTCAGGATTCTGGAACAAAGTGTTTGTCTTGGTTGGCTCCAGTTAGATTAGAACATACAGATCGTGCCCTGACGCTGCTCTTGCGGCTTTCTCAGCCCCTGCAGAATATCACTGAGCAAAAATTTGGCATTTTGTTTAATTTAGATCAGTTTCCACATGCTGTCTGTATTTGGTAATGTTTTCCCTTTAACTGGGATTCCCTCAGGATCAAAATAATTGTATCACAGAAACAGGATCAGAATTGGAACTTGCAGGAACCATAGAGATCCAGAAATTATTCTTAACATCAATAGTTATTCAGATGTGATCATGTATTTATTTTCACGTTGAATTTAGAAAGCGTAATGTTTTATCTACAAGTTTTTAAGTGCTAGAATTAGTGGCTATATTTTCAAAAGCAACAGGAGATTCCAAGTGGAAGGTACTGATTTTTTTTGAAAACACAAAAATTTAGTCCTAAGAGGTTTTTAAACTCTTGGATTATATTTTGACTATTTATATCTTACTACTTTGTTATAATCGTTTCTATAGCAAATTTTTGAGCTTCATTCCCCTTTATCCTCCTATTTATTTTAACTAATGAATTTTGCTCCATGTTTTTTGATTCAGGCTGAAATCTGCGGAGGCCAAATTAGAAGAAATTTTATTTTTAAGATCAGGTCACTTTGGCAATGTCTTGCATAGCAATAGGTTTTGTTTGTTGGGTTTTTGTTTGTTTGTTTTGTTTCAGGGAACACCAACATGTAAGGAAAGGCCTTTGGAAATACAGAATGGTTTCCTGCACGGTAAGGCTGCATGCCAGCGGACTCGCAGTAACTCCACCAGTAAGTTGCAGAGAAATAATCTGTTTTCTTGTAACACTCAGGGAGTGCAGAGCACAGCCCCTCATCGTGTGATGGAATTATGGTGCTAAAAGAAATGTTGTCCAGATTCGTTCTGGGATCCTTAGCTAAGAGTTGCTGATGCATACAATTATTGGCTTGTGTATTCACAACATCCTGCAGCCAGGTTTTGCGCGTAAGGTTTGAATTTTATGGTTTGGGGCGCTTTTTTTACTGGTGTATTCTAAAATAGGCCAGCAGTTTTTTGGTAGGGAGTGCTTGCTTTTTACTGTATCTAACATTAATGGCTATCCCCAAACAACTGAAAACATCAACCAATTCACGGAGAGATTTACAAGGGGAAAAACATTCCTGAGTAACGTTTACCTGACGAAATGACTGTGCAAAGGTGTCCAGCCCTCGTGAAGTAACACCCCTCTCTCCCCACACCTGGCAGGTGTGAGCCCGTTCTGGGCAGGGGAGGTGGAGGGCGCAGCACCCCAGAGAGCTGTGCCCCTCAGGGACCGACTGCCCCACGCCCTCCACGCCAGCCGAAAATCGCTCTCCCAGCAGCTGGACTGCCCTGCAGGGAGAGCCCCGGTAAGTGCTGCAGGAGCCACCTGGAAAACACCCAGCACCATCCCCAGCAGGGCTCTCTGGATGACCGTGGCAGGCAATTTTCCTGCCAGAACCCATCTGCCCTCCGGGCTCTCCACGGTCACTCTGCCTCCCCTGCCTTCCACCCCCAACACCTCCTGGGTGAGGGCAGGAGAGCGGGAAAGGCTCCGTGCCAGGAAAGCCCCGTTTCTCCAGGCTCTCCCTCCCATTGCCCAGCAGGTTTTATGGGGCGTCTCGTCCCCCAAGGGTGGTTCACACCACCCCACTCTGAGCCCCAGTGCCACCAGCCTCCCCAGTCACCTGTGCTGGCTGGAGGTGTGGTTTTGGGTGTTCTTTGCTTACCTCTTAATCTTGTTCCCAATCCCATGTTGAATGGATAATCTGGTCTTCATGTCAAAATTGAGACTTGCTTTCTCACTTATGCAGAAATCAAAATTTTGGCTGATTTTCCACTCTCTTCAACACTTGTTAGTTTCACTTTGCTGCATGAAAAAGAAAGTGTTGAACCCTCTCGGATGTGAAATGAGTGCAATTAACTCTGACCCTGCTGAACTTCATGCATAGTTAGCTTTGGGTAATGACTTCTGTCAGTGCTTAAATTATCTTGAAATACTGAATTCTATGTTGAAACAGGAGGTTTTCATTAAAGATTTCTCTAAGTATTTCATTCAAAGTTCATTAAAATGGGATAAATCTCAGAGGCTGAATTTAGGAAATCCAACACAAATTCAAATTTTGGGGCAAATGCTGAAAACAGGTTTGGTATGTCCCAAGATAAAGCTTTTTAGTCACCAGACAAAGGAAAGATTTTGAACGTCTTGATTCTAGTTCAGTTCTTAAAGGCAAAAATTATAATACCTGTTCATGTCCCCTAATGACCACAAATGGGATTTTGGCATAGGGAATCCAGTGAGAGCACAAATATATCCTTCCACACCATTAAACCACTTCAAGGACCAGCACCCTAATTTTTCTCCAATTTTGTCCCTACAGGACAAATTCAGTGAGCAGCAATTTTCTGAATAATGAATGGCTTATAAATTAGAAAGACTTAAAAAAAAAAAAATTTAGTACCATCAGTTATAAGGAGGAAAATTTAAAATAAACAAGTTGCTGCAATGTATGTTCAAGAATTTCTGCTTATGCATAAAAGAAAATGGTGAGGTTTTGGGTTTTTTTTTTATGTTTACAGGCAATTTCAAGGCCGTCTAGATCCCTAAGTACAGCACAACTCGTGCACACATCCTGTGGCTCACAGGCTTCAGTAATTTCAAACATTGTACTGATGAAAGGACAAGGGAAGGTAAGACTGGCTCTGTTGGTTTACCATGGATTTTACTTCATCTCACAAACGTAACCTGCAAAGTGCAGAGAGGTGGCTGCAGGTATTAACCTTGCCACTTTTGGGGCTGCCAGTTCATATCCAGACAAAAATTTAAAAAATAATTTAGACACCTTCCTGTGCGCATATAAGAGTGAATTAATTGATTGCAACATACAAAAAGCAAATCATGAGGGGATTCTGCTGAAATTCCCATTTATTCTTACCACAGGAATGTGACTGACTGTTTTTTCATGTGTTATACTACTCCACTGACAATGCTGCCCAATGCAGAAGAAACTGCAAATGAACTTCTATAAGAACTGAACACGGGTTCTCACACACTTTTTCTTCCATAAATCAGGGTTTGGGCTTCAGTATCGTTGGTGGTAAAGACAGCATTTATGGACCAATAGGCATCTATGTCAAAACCATCTTTCCTGGTGGAGCTGCTGCTGCTGATGGAAGGCTACAAGAAGGTGGGGAATCCCTCCTCCTTTTCCCACTTCCCAAAAAATGACACTGAAAGACAGATTGAAGCTGAAATGAGCCATAAGTGACTTTTACACCTGCATCCGTTTTTGCATTTGCAAGACTCCTTTTGAGGGCATGGATCATGTAACTTATTGCACAACACAGTAATAGTAACATAATTTTTCTCTTTCAAAACAGGCGATGAAATCCTGGAACTGAATGGAGAATCCATGCATGGATTAACACATTATGACGCTTTACAGAAATTCAAGGTTAAGTACTCTCCTTCCAGAACAAGCTCTGTTTTTAGACACAATGTGAGCTCAACGTGTTCACTCACTGTCTGCTCTTTCTGGCAGGCCAAAAAGGGTCTTCTGACACTTACAGTCAGGACGAGCTTCAGCACACCTCATTCTGCTTCCAGCTGTCAGTCACCCCTCTTGTGTCAGTCACTGAGCTCGTGCATAACCAAAGAAAACAGCTCTTTCAGTTCAGAAAACGCAGCATTCTCGTTAAACCCTACAAAGCCCAATGACAGGGTCATAATGGAAGTTACCCTAAACAAAGGTAAGTGTTGACATTAACTGAGCACTGCCAACAAAGCACTGACTGACAAACCACTGCTCATTTGCTCCCTGAATGTCTTTCCTCACTAACCTCATTCTTTTCCTGAGCTAAGGTTTTTTTAATACAACAAATTAGATCTTGGTGCCTGTCAGTGCTAACAAGTATCTATCAACAGCAGGATTTTGAACACCATCTGTCCTCAAGACCCAATCAGTGAGTTTTTTTCACTCAAGCATCAGAGTCACATTCATATCCTTCACGTGAAAAAGTAAAGTTCTTGTCAACAACTGCCACTTATTAAGCGGACTGCGCAACTCTTACCCATAATCATGCTAGCAGTTAATTTCAATCTTGAAAAGGCTTAAAACCAAATAAAATAAGTATCTATATCTTCTTGTAGTTCTTTCACCTCTTCTCCAGAATCATCCATTTATAAACAACCACTGGCAGAATGAAATACACTTTTAAATACGGGAATATTAGAGCAACAAACAAAGCAAAGCCTCTGTGAGGTACCAGTGACTTACCAAACACACAGTGTGGGATCTGGCATCAGTGACTGTGCAGAGCAAAGAGGGTAAACTCACAGAAGTGTTAAGCTGTATCATATAAAACAGAAAGAGGACTGAAATGATATAGCTAACGATAGACATATAACCTTAATTTTAGCTTGTTTTTCCCCTTAATTTTAGCTCCTTAATTTTATTTTCTATTCTGTCTCCTTGTAAAGTCATGTGAATTCTTCTGTAATGACAGATATTTTGTAAAATAAACCTGCATTGCATTGTGTCTGTGACACTTTAATCATGAGGGGGACAAAACCCCCTATAAAAACCCCACAATAAAACAATAGAAAGGAATAGAAGAAAGCAGTGGAAGCAGCAATGAATACTGAATGTGCAACAAGACTTTGGTTCTGGTTTGTACAGAAAAAAAGAATTAAATTTAATTAATTTTTAAAGAGGCTCTTCAGTGGTTTGCTTATGTCTTTTTAAAATTATTATTGATTATTTCAGAGCCAGGTGTTGGCCTTGGAATTGGGTTATGCAGCATCCCTTACTTCCAGTGTATTTCAGGGATCTTCATTCACACGCTCTCGCCAGGCTCAGTGGCACACATGGATGGGAGACTCAGGTAGGGTGAGAAAGGCTGTCTTATGCCACAAATTTTTCATTGCTCTCTTTTATGGGTTTATTTTTGACCTGTTTGGGCAGGAAGGATTATTGATTTCTGGGAGTTTTGGGTTTAAAGCACGTGTGCTATTCTCAGGGTTGGAGCATGTGTCTGCAGGATAGGTGGGATTTCCAGAAATACAGCAACCCAGTGAAATCACTGCCTCTTCCCAAGCTGGGCTAACTTCGAAGGTTTTAGACAAGCTTGTAGCATTGCTGCTGGAGGAGATTTCCAAATAGAAAGTATTTGGAAAAACCTAAACATATGGCATAACTTGGCTTGTTTGAGCACTAGATTTTTTCTGATACAAGCTCTTCAAATTCTTGCCCAATAGAAAAAGAGATTTGCTGAAATGAGCTTTAGTGGGAGTGTAGAAATGCACTTTCAGAGATTTTTTGCCAACTATTAGTGTTGAACATATTGAGAACTGAACAGAACACAGCAGTTCAGTGAAGTCTTTTTGATTTATATTTAGGTGTTCTGTAACCCTCCTCTCTAATACTCTAGCTGAAAGAGCTGTAGTCTTAAATTATTTGAATATTTGTATGCTACAAATCAGTGCCTTCAGTCAGCCTCTTAATGTCTGTGGGCACTAGAGCAGTGCAAGGCAGTCTCAGTTTCCATGTGAGCCAAATCTGGATTTCATCTAGAAAGACCCAGATTAGCAGATTTTGATAGTTTGTCATCAGAATTTTTCTTTTAACAAGTTATTCACATATGTAGCAGAAACACAACATCCTTACTGACCTTAAATAGCACCAACATAATCTAAAGACATGAAAAGTGAAGTGTTAACTTGGAAGGAAGGAAGGAAGATGTAGGTGGAAGCAGCAGCTGAGCTGCAGACAGCAGAAAGATCACCAAGTGTGCACAGCTGAACATGCAGAAAGCTCAGAGGTTGCATGCAACGTGGCAGATCAAAGCCCCTTAACATGCAACTCATTCCTATTCCATTTTCAGGACAGAAAGACAGTTTTAATCTGTAATCAAATTAGAGGTCGACCTCATGAATTTGCTTTTTGTGTGTTTTCACATGGGTGAGACAAGGTCAGGAGAAAATATTTTTTTTTTTTGCTTACATCCTCTCTTTTTTTAAAAATATCTCTCTAGGTGCGGAGATGAAATTCTTGAAATTAACGAAAGTTCAGTGCAAAATACAACTCTTAATGAAGTTTATGCTGTGCTAAGCCATTGTGATCCTGGTGCAGTACAAATCATTATCAGCAGACACCCTGAACCGCAGGTAGCACACTCTGTATTCTTTCTGACTTTCAATATAGCACACACTGAAAACTAAGAGGGAGCAAGAGCTGATCTAAAACAGGTGGAAAAATGTTTACTACAAAAATGCTGATCTCTTTATGATTATTACTGCACCCCAAAAAAAAATCTCAGATATGCACTCCCTTAAATAGAAGCATTTATGATTTGAAAATCACTGGTGGCAGTCTTACCTGAGGTTCTGTGCAGTGAATAAAGAAACTACAGAACTAACATTTAAGGAATACCCCAAAATATAGCTCCTATGTAAGAAAGAATTGACAAAGATAAGTATATAATTTGAAAGAGGGAACATACCTCCCCAAAAAGAAATAAATTATACACCTAAATTAAAATTTAGGTCTTGCCCAGCCAATATTTATAATTAAGTTAATATCGAAGTACAATATTTTATGCTTGCAAGGTTTTTCTACAAAATGCTTCCTAACCCCAAATACTGTATAAATGATAACCAAGTTAAAATTTTTGCATAAATTATGCTGTATTTATTTACCTTATACTGGTAAATCCAGGACTCCACTTCTAGTGAAATCTGCAAAAGAATGTTTGTCTTTGAAAGATCCCATTTTACCCAAACAGCCACTAAAAACAGCACATCCATAGATATACTTCATATATACTGGGATATATAAATGTAATGGCATGCAATTAACTCACCTCATGAGAGTAAAATGGCATGATATTTCCTAGGTGTCTGAGCAGCAGCTAAAAGAAGCTGTTGCACAAGCTGTGGAAAGCAACAGATTCGGAAAGGAGAGACACCAATGGAGCACTGAAGGTAAGGGAATAAATGCATTCACTGAGACATGGTAATTTTGACTTGAAAGATGTCAAGGATGAGCACATGCTGTATTAGAATCCTTGGGAACAATCAAGTGACCCAGAGCAGAAAAGAGGAGGAAATCTCACAGGACAACCCTCCCAACATGTCTCCAATGATACGTTACCAGAGTGATGAGAACAGACAAACTCTGTCTGATTACCAACAAAAATTTTTTATGCAAACTTCACCTCACAGTTGCTCATCCTTTCCAATTCACAACCTCTGCTTAGAGCCTTTCAAGCTGTCTGTAGGTGACAGGACCGTGACAACACGGAACTGCACAGTGGAACTGATGTCCTAGGGGCAAAGCTTGTTAATCCCTTGTTTGTGAGGAAAGGCATATGCAGTCGTGGCTGGAGCTATTTGCCCAGCTCAGGTGTGGCATCCTCTCACAGTAATGTATTGGAATGATACTCCTTTGAGTGTCTTCTAAAAGAACAATAGATAACAGAGCCATCATCAGGAAAACTATACTGCTGACATACCTCTATATATATATATGTCGCTGTTGAGTCAGAACAGCGAAATAAGAAAAACGCAGAATCCCAGGATCAGAGATGAAAGGAAGCAAATTTAATAATTTCCAAGGGTTTTTATATACTAGTTTGCAAAAGGTGTGTTAAATGGCATAAGGCAATTGGCCCTCTGGCCATCCATCCCTTGAGGGGATTGGTCAAATTCTAAGATACCTATTTGTAAATATTTTCCTAGTCAAAACCAAAACAATCAGGCAAGCATCCTGCAGGTGCAAGAAGTTTACAAAACCGTGACATAGTCTGAGATAGTTTGCATGGGAAAGACAGAACTCTCACAAAATGCTACAGAGAGCTGAAGAAATTCTCTGCTGAAGCTTTTTCAGTACCTATATATATAGGGAAAATGTTATTTTGGTGTCCAGGAACTTGGCTGTTGACTCTTCACCCTACGAGGCAATGCGTAGCTCATACCTTTGCACCACCAAGGATGGCATTCAGCTGCAGATTTCACCAGCTGAATTAAGAAGGGAGCACTTTGCATGTACTGAACAGACTTTTCGAACATGTTCCTGCCACAGGTGCCAGGAGACTGGAAAGGAGCTGGCACGGCAGGCAGCCCTGCGAGAAGCACGCGGACAGGCGCGCGGGCGGCTGCGGGGCTCAGCGCCTCATGACCCGCTCCAGCAGCGACAGCAGCTACAACCCCCGGGCCTCCTGCACCACTGCTGCTGTGCACCAGCTCTCTGACTTGAGAGTACACAGTGTGGATGTACCAATCACCAGGCAACCTGGCCTGCTGTGCTCCTTCTCTGCCAAAAACTCAGAGAGGAATTCCCCTCCGACCTGTAGGGAAGGCGGTAAAGCCGTGCAAAACACTAAGAAGTCATCAGAGATCCTCGTTAGAAAACCCAAATCATCAAAGCCCAAACCTCCACCAAGGAAATACTTCAAGCAGGACTGCACGTGTGATGACCAGGGTAGTGCAGATAGAAAAGGAAGGCTTGTATCAGAAGGGGCTGAATTGCATTCTACAAGTGTTCAGGTAAAGTAAAATTTACAACATTTTTCTTGTGTCTGCATATTTGTGAGGCAGGGGAAAGAGGAAGGCAAAGTGACTTTGCATGATAGCAGGAAGAAGGGCAGGAGAGAAAGAGAAAAGGTTACATGAGAATTGGGGGAAGAAGATGGGGCTCTTCTGTTCTGAAAGTAAGGCATGTATCTTAGTGAAGCCGGTTTAGTACAAAATGTTATGTTCAAAGTAAGGTCAGAAGGCAGAGAAGTGTCTGAAGAAAATCTTCTTTCACACCAAGGTATCTGAGTTAAAATCCCAGTGAGAGCAGCAGCAAGAACGAATCTGAGTCCCTGCCATTCCCTATGAGCATCAGCCACAGAGTCAAATCACTTATGAAGTAGTCATGAAACAATTTCTTTGTTTCAGTAGTGGATTTTTATTGGAAGAAAGCACTAACATTATGTACAGCAGGCAATCTTGGCCTCAGGTACGTTTCTTGAGACCAGGAGGTATTAAATAAACCCATTTAAACTGTGGTGCCCATACGTATTTGTTGATGAGCTACAGTATTTGAAAACAGTGTACATTTGTATGTTACTAAATTTCAGTTCCCTCTCTTATCTAAGACAACAGAGAGTGTTTCACTTTTGCATGAGTGTGAAGGATCGTGAGATCTGTGTGTTGAAACAAAATTGTGGTTTGCTTAAAACTGAAACCTCTTTTCCCCAGGTTTAGTAATATGCCTGTAGAAATGAACTGTTCTCAATGCAATGCAAAGGGAAAAAAAACCCAAAAAAAAAACCCCACAAAAGCCCCCCAAACAATTCCCAAGCTGCAAAGATCAATACAAAATTATACAGAGCAGACTGAAGTCCACATGTAATGTTAATATCCAAGAAAATTTCAGTTAAGCACCTTATGTAAGGTCACTTTTACCATCCCCTAAGTAGAAACCACTGCTAGAAAATCAAATTCCAGAAGTAAAATTAAGGGAAATAAGTACTGGTTGAACTTAGCACTCCCTGCAGCTTCTTATTCTTCAGTACTTAGTAATTCTAAATGACAGTGAGAGAAAACAAAATCTTAACATCAATAAAATCCATGGAAAATCAAGGTCTGTTCAGGAAGACAACTTCCTCTGTTAAGACAGTCTCTATATATCTGTATATACCCGAGAGAGAGGGTTTCTTGTCACAATCTATTTCAGATCATTAAGAGAAGGTTTTGTTACTGCTTTAAATTTTTTTTTAACTTTTATTCCCCTCAAATTTTGTATTAGTCAGTCTGAGGCCTGCAGACCACAGTTTTATATGGGGTTTCTGTTTTTTTTCCAGATTCATATATTTTTCAGACTTTTTTTTCAGATTCACATATAGTGTGGTTTGCATAATTACGTTCTGACACACTTCTCTTTCCTGTTTGTTCAGCAGGAAGCTGGAGAGCCAATGCTAGAGGGACATCAAACTGATGTAACCCACAGTGCCTTCACCACTTCTCCTACAGCACATGATAAGGAGCACACGACTGCTGCTCCAGTGGGCAGAGATCAAGAAAGAAAAGAAAAATTAGGTATGTTTAATTCCATGAACTTTTTTTTTCCCAGTGTTGTCAAATATGTACGATTTAATTTGGATTCCCAAACGGGCGTTGAGCTGACTTCACTTTCTCTTTAAATGTAGTCTTCAAACTATATCTGTAAATGTTGGGCTGAACAGATGAAATTTCAAATTATTGCTTAATCTCTGTAAAGAAAGAGAAAGTAGATCAAAAAAGCAGAAGAGATGATTTATTGTAAATGTTTTAAATTACTGGTTAATCTTCAGAAAAAAGAGAAACTAGATCAAAAGCAGCATAAGAGATGATTTACTGTAAAAATTGTTAATGGACAGGTACAATATTGCTGTATTGCCTCAGATGAAACTGCTTAGTTATTATATTACATTATATGAATATCTGATATTAAAGGTTAATTTTGGCATTTCTAAAGGACATTTTTATGCAGTTTCAAGGCTCCAGTGTGGCAATGGTACAAACCACTGATAAGTTAGTTTTCTGCTGTGCTAGTTAGAATCCAGGAAACTTAGTGTTAAGGGAACAAGACAATCTCAAGAGGTCTCTTACAACATAAATGCTTATGTAATTCTGTAAGTTATGGCTCAGATCATTAAAAAAAGTAAAAATGTTGCCTTAAAAAAAAAGTTGACACTGAAGCAGAAAACAGTACCTGTGCACAAACAGAAATTTTCTGCCATTCAGCTCCGCCATGCCTAACAATGAAATGCTTGATTGCTCTGCGATGTAAAAAACATTTCCATTTTAGAATAAAGTTTCTACTCATCAGAAAAAGCAACTGGAAATGCCTGCAGAAATTTAAGAAAGAATAAATTTCAAAGATCTTCCTATGAGAGTCTTTTTAGAGTAGTATATACTTATAACTGTAGAAAAGGAAAAAATGTTTTTAAAAAGAATTTACTGTAACATCAGCTTTTTCTCTAGACTGCAAACAACTCTTTTAGCTGTTAAAGCCTGTATCAAGATTTCAGCATCCCAGAATTTCAGTATTTGTAAACCCTTTAAAAAGCAAACTCATATTTAAGCATGCAAGAACCTTGTTTTTCAGTTAATTTCAGTGTCCGGATTCAGAACTTGTAGATCAAGGGCTATGAAATTTTAAAAAATTTAAACTTCTTGGAGACTTTAAAAAAAAAAAAATCTATCAGAGGCTTGAATGAAATTCAAATTTAATGAATTAATAATGATGCAGTTAGAAGGGGTGGAGAGGTAGAAGGAATTTGCTTATAATCGATGTCTCCTTATTACAGGGACTCCACTTTCATCAATACAAAGGCCTGTACTTAAAAGACAAGCACGGGTAGATTATAGTCTTGATACAACAGAAGACCCCTGGGTTAAAATTTCTGACTGCATAAAAAGCTTATTTAATCCTACCATGAGTGAAAACAACGTCCACTTGGATTTGCAACCTGGCATCGACAAAACCAAAGACAATCAAAATCGAAGCAGCTCAGAGACGGTTCTGAAGAAATCAGAATCAGAATTGGTCGGTTCCAAAGTGCTAAAATCAGATGAAAATGACAGTGGGAAAAAGGGTCCTCCTGTTGCACCTAAGCCTACCTGGTTCCGCCAAAGCCTGAAAGGATTGAGGAAAACAAATTCAGATCTAAAACCACAGGCAGATCAAAGTCCTCCCAACCATGACAGCATTTCCAGCAAAAAACTGCAATCCAGCTTATCACGTGTGTCTCCTGGAGGATCATCAATAAAACAAAGAATAAGCTCATTTGAGTCTTTGAGTGCTCCACAGTCACCTGAAAAAACCCCCCGAAGGTTGAGCCTAAAACCACCGGTCCAGAAAGAACCTTCTCCCACGGCAGCAGGGGCAGAGGCAGCTCCAGCCTGCTCAAACCAAGCCTTCCTCCAGCATTGTGAAAACAGCCAACAACAGCCACCCCTGGCCATGGCTACAAAGAGCCTGGACAGATCTTCCTCTCGCAGGGAGGGTGTTGCAACCAGCTCAGAGAAAAGCAGCGATGCCAGCACCGAAAATTCGTCGAGTCTCTTAACTCCGGGAGCCTTTGCAAACTCCCATCTTGTGTCAGTAGCAAAAGCACACAGCCTAAGGTCACGAAGCTTCCCGCTCACTGCTGCCCAGGCTTGTGAGATAATGAAGCCATGTGATGAGAAGTGCAGCAAAATCTATTCCATCAGCAGCCAGGTGTCTTCTGCTTTAATGAAATCATTGCTTTGCCTTCCTCAGTCCGCAGCCTCTTCTGGAAACAGTGCGTGGGAAACTCTGGACACAGTGCCTCAGTCCTCCATGGAGGAGGATGGGAATTCCATCTCACCTGCAAGTGAGAATCACCACCTGGACACTGGGTTTTCCCTAAAGTAAGATACCATATTTAAAACTCAGATTTACAGATCAGCATTGGTGAGCAGCTGTGCTGATCTGCTGACAGATTAAAGTTCTAAGGTAGCAGCACACAGAAGTAAAGCACAGACTAAATTAAGAACTTTTTAGAGCACAAAGGTTAAATGACTCACATAACTGTTAATTTTGTTCTCAATTTTTATTATATACACACATGCATATTTCAAATATCCTCCTGTTTAAGGAGCAGTATTTCTAGTATCTCTGTGATAAAGCAGATTTAAGTGTCTTTGCCTGAGACCATGAAATTATTCTTATTCTTTTATGCAATGGATTCTACTTCTTAAGTTAACACAATTAATTTCCATTTGCCCATATTTATAGCAGCTGTAGGAGTTACCACCCCAATTACATGCTAATAAGTTGAAAAGACTGCTCCAAAACTGCCTTTTGCTTTAGTGGGTATGTTCTTTCACAGCTCAACGTTTCTTTTCTGTTCTTGTCACAATGGGGCAGCCTCTCCGAGCTCAGAGAATACACAGTGAGCCTGGCAGACAAAGGGAAGGAGGAAGACAAACAGGAACAGGGCTCACCTCAAGCATCCGGTGTGTCAGGGCAGTCAGTCATCTCTCTGCTTTCCCCTGAGGAGCTGGCAAAGCTTATAGAGGAAGTCAAAGCCCTAGACAAAGAAACCTTAAAGGTAAACCTGCTTTTTCTTTCTGTGCACGGTTTTTAGAAAGCTGTAGAGTGAATGTGTCTGGTTAATCTTTGCCACTTAATATTATGCTTATGCCAGTAAGCGTCATAATAAAATGCACAATAGAGAAAAAGGAAACATGCTGAATTTCTGATCGTTGTGACACACCTTTTGGGAAGTTCTTGACTTTGTTCCTTTCTCTGCCTAGGAATTTGATGATATTCATGTTACAGTTTTGCATAAAGAAGAAGACACCGGGCTTGGGTTCAGCCTGGCAGGGGGCATTGATCTAGAAAACAAAGTGGTAACAGTAAGTAGCATCTTAAAAAATACTCCCAAAATCAACACTTTTTCTAAAAATATATACTTTACTGGTTTTCTACTACAGTGTTCGGCTTTTAGCTAATCAAAGCAGGCAGCTGTATTGATAGGGTTGGAAGGACCATAGCCTTCGTAGGTGAAAGCAGAGTCCTTCTGCACAGAGCTGCCTCTCCAGGTGTCTGGCAGCAGCGTCCTGCTTCCTTGGGCACCTCCTCCCTAAAGCCGAGGCAGAACACACAGCCCTGTGCAGGAAATAAACATCTTACTCACGTTCTCATAGAAGGCTGTGCAGGGTGGTCTGGAGGAATGGGGTGGGTGAAGGGGGTCTAGAAGTTAGGGATAAGTCTCACACCTCATTCCTCCCACGAGCAGAGCAGCGAGGGGGTCAGGAAGTAGCACATGCAAGGTACACACCACAGGCAGCACGGCTTTAGCCATCTGGTACCAGGGCCAAACTCCTTCCCTGGCTGCTTGAGAAGGGATGTACTCAGGAAAACTGTGCAAATTTATTCAGTCCCCAGTCCTGAAATGTGATAGAAGCAACTGGTTCCTGGCAAAAAATGAAAAAAGCGCGTGGTGTAAAGCATTAACTGATTTACTTAATGACTTGTCCTTTTTTTTCTCTTCCCTTGTGTGTGTGTGGGGTGACTGGGCTCTTCAATAGGTTCACAAAGTATTTCCCAATGGACTGGCCTATCAGGAAGGAACTATTCAGAAGGGAGATGAAGTGCTCTCCATTAATGGGAAGTCTCTTAAAGGTGCAACTCACAGCGGCGCCTCAGCAATCCTGCGACAGGCCCGACAACCCAGACAAGCTGTTGTTGTCACCAGGAAACCTAAAGATGGAGAAAAAAACCTCAATGTTTCAATCAGCTCTAGTACATCTTCGGTAGCAAGTGATGCCTCACGAGACTCTGGTAAGTTTAGTGGCATTATCTTGCAGCCCCCACTGAAATCCAGGTGTTGATAAAACCAGCATTGGCTGCATAAATCTGTGAACCATGATTAAAGACAGCACAGTCAATAAAACATTCCTGAAACAGACATTCAAAATAACTTTATTGAAAAGGGAAAGAATTAATGGATTTCTAAAAGAAAAGAACTCCCCAAAAAAACCCAAGCAAATGTGATTCTCTATGTGAATTTCTGTAGAAGTACAAAGGTGGTTATTGTAGCAACACATCTAACTGAAGTTATAACAACGACTCAGTGAACAGTGATTCTTTATTCTAATACTGTTACAAGACTTGTTCTCCATGAAAGAGAATTTCAGTTTGAACAATGTGCTGTTGTTTGATATAGCAGGTGGCTACATCTGAAACACAACAAGGCCAGAGTTTTGCAGAATATTTCACTTTCAGAATAGTTTTGTGTTTTGTTTTGGTTTTGGTCTTTTCTCTACAGCGTGATCTGGAGATCTGTAGCTTTAATTCCATACTGCAAATTAGCAGCCTTGTAGTCAATAACAACTCCCAAACTAACATGAAGTCAAATATTTACCTTAGATTTTGGTCATTTAACAGATTTTTATAATTCTAGTAAATGTCTTATGTTTCCATTATACCATTAACTCAAACACAACTCTCAGAGGGCCTTAAAATGACAAAATGAGAAATCAGAAGTTTTAGTTTTCTCTTTCATTTGGCAGTTCATAGGACCTTTGCAAACAATCCAAAAGTTAATTCTTTGTCACAGATGTTTTAGCTTTTCAGACTGTGTGCTGTCCATCTGGTAACTTTCCATTTGTTTCCAGCCACCGGAGATACAATCTGCACTGTAACTCTAGAAAAAACACCTGCCGGTTTAGGATTCAGTCTGGAAGGAGGGAAGGGCTCTATTCAGGGAGATAAACCCATCATCATCAACAGGATATTTAAAGGTAAACACACTTAACACGTCCTCAGCTCAGGTAGACTTGTGGGGTTCATAACTGACAGCTGATTTATAACTATAGAAATGTCATTTTTTCACGTCCAGCATTATCTTGTTCGGCGCCAGTAATTTTTTGCCTGCTGGGACCAGGTGGTTTCCACCAAACATGCTGGTGATCCATTCACTAATAGGAGAAAGATCCCTTAAAGCTCCCTCCACAGAAAGAATTAAAGGAAGTTCCTTTTCTCTCCCCAGGGACTGCACTGGAGCAGAGCAGCCCTGTTCAGCCAGGCGATGAGCTCCTACAAGTGCACACAACTGCCCTGCAAGGACTCACTCGTTTCGAGGCATGGAATGTAATCAAGGCATTACCCGACGGACCCATCACAGCCATCATCAAGAGGAAGAATCACAGCTCTGTTACCAGCAAGACATCTGAAACTTTGTAAAAGGAGGGATTAGACTACTGCCAATATTCAAACAAAGGATTTTGTTACCTGCAGGCACTTGGCTGGCACAGCAAGACACTCAGAAAGCACCCATGAGGAGTACACTGGATCTTACTGCCACTTACACAGAAAGCTGTCTGGGATGAACTTAAATGTGCAGGAAACAGGCATGATTTTTATTTCCACATTCAGAAACAGATGTTACAAAGTGTGTAATTATAAAATAATGACTTTGTTAATAACATACTGGTTGTAATAAAATACGTGACAGCTATAGTAGTCTCCTATTTTAAGCCATTAACTTAACAAGTATGAGAAGCACATCCTGTGCTGTTTTCAGTGCTACTCTCCAAGTCCTGTTCCCTACCTTACCTTCCCTGGAACAAGAAATGTGTCTACGAGCCTACAACTAAACACTGCCTTAGGGAATGTGTAGGGCAGAGAAAGGGGGTTGCAGTTTTGTGTGTCGAAACAACGCTCCCTAGAAAATTCCAGCTTTTCTATTAAAAACACAGAACATTCAGGACAGCCAAAACCCGTAAAAGTAACTTTCTACTAGCAGTTGACAGAGCCATCTCACCTGCAGCAGGCAAACACAGGGTGGGAAGGAGTTCTCATGGTATTTCAAGGGGGAGGCAGGAAGCTGTGGGTAATGTAGTGGAAGTTTTCCTAATTTCCTTCAGCCAGAGGTCTCAAGAGGACTACAGCAGGAGAATAACAAGGCCATTTAGAACAAAATCTTACCTTCTAACCACACTTCTTCTCTTTTAAATTCCTCTGTTAGTTTTGCAAAGGAAAGTACCAGTGAGAGTACTCAGGAATCCAAGTACTTCTGAACTGTTTATTCCAGAAAGGCTAAATAACTTGGAGACAAATCTATGCTTCAAGCACTGCTTCTGTATGCACCGTATGGAATTCTACCAGCAGCAGATATGTCCCTATGGCAAGATGATCTTGTGTACCCACTTGGATCTTTTCCAACCTGCTTCATCAAAGGGAGAGAGAGATGCAAGGGCAGGATGGAAGTAGTGACTCCCCAGCTGAGAGCCAGATGGCTGCCCTGGTTATTGTCCTTGGCTGTTCACCTTCCCAGAGATGGGAATTTTCTGTACCCTTCTTTGGTTACTCAATTTCACCAGGAAGAAATCAAGGAGCTCAGGAGCTGTTTTCCATACACTTAACACAATGCCTCCAAACCAGCAATTAAGGGAAAGGGAAGTAGGATAGGCAGGAGAAGGTATTAATTAAATCCAGGCATCGACCTTGCTGTGGCCTTTTCTCACAAGACAACTGTAAATTAATCCTTGAAGGAACATTCTTGACAAGTCATCTGCCCCCACACTTCCAAACACATGCTCCGTTGAGCTGTCTCCCAAAAACTAATATCTATCTCAAAACAAAAATTTTATTAGTTGGGTAGCAACCAAAATAGGAGAAAAATGTTCATCTTTTTATACTTTTTTGAACTGGTACCTACATAAAAGTCTTTGCCAAGGCATTTTCAACTCCAATTTGGCAGGGCAGAAGGCTGAATGTGAAGGGCTCTTAATTCCTGAATAGAAGGTGTTGAGCACTCAGAAAAGGGATTCTTAAGTTATTCCAATGAAGAGTCTCACCCCCTTTATTGCTCAGAGCAATAAAAAACAAATTATAAATAGCTAATAAGAAGCCACATTGTCTGCAAAAACAATTTGCATTACTTGCAGAAATAATGAGTGGTGACCTCAGCTGTGCTTCTTGAACTTTCTGCTAATTAAATTCATGATAATCCCAGAAAGACTTGCCAAGATATTATAATTCATGCCTAACAACTTCAGTACACTTACAAAAATATGTATAAGCCTCTGTAATATCAAGGCCCACATCTCTTCTCAGTGAACTTGCTACTCTTCCTAAGTACAGAAAGCAGCAATTGGAAATAAGCACCAACCAAGGGCAAATACCTGTGAGGGGGAGTGGTCTCACCAAAACACCTCTCCCTCATGCACACCATCATCAGGGAAGGCTTTTCCCCTCTCTCTGCCTTAAATTCAGAGAGATACTGGAGGTCTAAGCAGCTCTTAGGCTTCCTTGATGGCAGAACAGGTATATGAGGAACCTTTTCAAAGGATGATTCAGGAAAAACAGTAAGACGTAGCAGAAAAAATATTTATTTCACCACACTCGCACAAGTTTTTACATCTTTGTATGCAAAGGAGACTGGACTAAAAACTGTTTCCTTGAAAAACTATTCCACAGGGTGAGGTTTACAGTGGGAAACTCAGTGTGCAAGTCCATGCCCTATGTATATAAAAATATAAAAAAATATAGGGACAGAAAGCAGAGCATATTAATCTTGTTAAATAATCGAGTTACCACATTAAAATCACAACCTGCATTTAACTTCTTAATTCAGCAATTATTTTTACTTTTGTAATTATATGCAATCCATAGGAATGTCTGACATTCCTGCAGCAACCAGCACCACAGGTATCTCCTAAAGATGGACACACCTTGGCACAAGAAATCAGGTGCTGATTTCCCAATGTAACGCTGGGAGGCAAACCGGTTTTAGAAAAAAGCAACGTCCTTATGGCCCGTCAAGGCAAAGCTCCTGAAAAGATTATTTACCCGTTAAAACCCCTCACCACAGGAAACCAAAAAACATTCAAATACAGTTCAAAATGGTCATTTTATGTGCCATTTAAAAAATGGCAAGTAAAGTGCTTAATCCTCTTTATTTATTGCCTCTGTGTCGGTTCAGTTTGTTTCATGACACTGTGAAACCACTGGTTTTGGTACAGGGAGGGCAAAGGGAGAGTGTCTATTTGCCAGCCCACACACCTGGGCACTGATTAGCACTGCTGCACCCTGACTTACAAAAAAGCACTTAAGGCATATTTACCACCAATATTGATGTCTGCTGGAACAAACAAGTGAAATCCTCTACATAATCCCATTTGTTCTGGCTTTCACAACTGAGGCATCTTAGCAGCTCTACGAGTGCTGGCAGCAGGAGAGATACATCTTCTTTTGGGGGAGAACCATTGATCCACAGGAATCTACAGGGAGCTTCAGAGAACAGAGCTGATCTGCACCTGGCTGTGGCGCTAAGTGGATTTTAGCAATGCTTCACCTCACAGACACTGACAGAGTGGCCAAGAACAGATCCAGTATGTGCATCTTCTCCCTGAAGACAGTCACCACTGCTGCCACCAGGATTCTTCCAGCCTCTGGTGTGGTATTTTTCTAATCATTGAAGTGAAGAATTTCATATTACACAAGAATGCATTGCTCTGCAGGGAGTCAGGTAGCAAACGCCGTTTTAAAAATTTATTGTACTCGGTTCATTGCTTCATGTCACCTTTCTTAAGTATCTTAGCTGATAGAAAAGTCCTGAAGCCAACATTGTGTTTTTGCACACAAGCTGACAGGTTGTTTGCTACCCTCAGCTGGTGATGCCAGCAACTCGTCTTGTCATGCTTTTAATGTCTTAACAGCTTTGGTCAGGTTGCTGTAAAATCCAGATATGCTAGATGGAAAAAAGGAATCCACCACTGTCTGGGGAAGGTAGCCACCAAGATCCGTCTGGAAGAAAGTGAGGAGCTCAGTCCTGTCTGGCTCCCTGCAAAGACAATGAAAGTGATTTTATAGCCAGTGGCTTAAGAGCATTAAGAACTTCTCAATGACTCTTACTTGTATTAGAATAGGTATTTCCAAGAGCTTTCCTTTTTTTAAACAAACACACAAATTTCAGTGAATGTAGCTACGAAATTACAGTTTATCTAGGCCCTAATTAGCTACACGACTCTGTCTATCAATTATGGCAAATCAACCAGATACTCATTTGCCAAAAATTAAGAGCATACTTGTATGTTTTTCTGAATCTCTGCTCAAGAGGTCAGGGAGAATTGTACCATGATAACAGTTCCTGTAACACTAAAGACTTCCCTCTAGGAAATGAAGAGAAACTAATTCATTGCACAAAAATGAGAACAAAAAGGGCACTCAGCTATAATGATTACTGGGAAGACAGAAACATGCCATTGCCAAGAGGTTACAGGTCACATGTGGCCACATACACACAAACACACCACACAATGGATAAGGAAGGCTTTAGAATTTATAACACTCAAACAGGTCGTTTCTTACCCTGGAACAGGTATGCAGAAACAGCCACAGGGATAATTAAAACCTCTCACGAAATTTGGTTGAGGAGGACACAGCGAGTGCTCCACATTGGTGGCTGAAAGAAAAAGTATTGAAGGAAAGTATCATTCTTCCAGAAGATGGGAAAGAATCCTTGGCACTCAAAGCTCCAGATGAGAAGCAAACTCACTACTCAAAATATACTTAAAAAGAACTACAGTACAACCTTTTCAGTGTGGGGCTGACAAGTGGTCAGAAAAGACCATTAAAAGGAACCACTCTGGCCTTAGAATGGGGAAATCAAAGAAGTGTTGAATTTAGAAGCAATTGTTAGTGAGCTCTGAAGGAGGAAGCATCGACACTTCGACACAGTTTCATCGAGCCCATGTTGTGTGAGGGCACTGCTTCTCTTGAGAGGTCATTTGGCTTACTTCCAACAAATCCATGTCACACGGATACATCACTTGGCTGCTGAAAAGCTGCACTCTAGCAAGTGTGTAAATTCCTGGCAAGGCTTTTCTGAACAGGATGGGAAAATGGGACACCTGAACTGTGGGGCAATAAAAGCTCTGACTTGCAACAGAACAACAGAACGAAAGTGAAAAAACAAAAATCCTCCTATACAGTGGCAGCCCTTTAAAAATCAGCACTACTTCTTTTCTTAAACACAATTATTTTCACATACAGGAGTGGTACCTTTATTCAATGGCTTCACTGAAACCTGTGCAGAAAATGTTAAAATGGGATTTAGCCTAAATGGGACTCCTTTTTTTGAAAGTTTTGTAAACTCCTAAAACAACAAAAGACACACACTCAAAATAACCCAGAACTTAATGGTAAATTAAATACTTATTCAATCTCAAAAGCATAGCAAGGGAACAAACCATAGGCCACCAGTATCATCATTATATGACTATTAGGAAGATTTATATCCTCTGGGAACAACGACGTAGAGAGGTGACTACTATTTTCTCTTCTGATCAAGACCAGGTCAACAACTACTGAACAACATGTTACTTAGTTTTAATTTTATGTTTATTTCTGGTAGATTTTATTTTATAGTTGTTTCCAGTAGCTGTTGGTTGTCTCCAAATGTAACACAAACCTGCTGAGAACACAAGTGCCTTACCAGCAGACAGCATCGTCCCATCTTCACATTGCTTCATTACTACTACATCCACAAATTCCCTTGGTGAAATAATCCTCATGCAAGCTGAAGGGGTTGTGGTTCTGCATACAGCGACAGTCTGAATAGCACAAGACAGAGTTATGTCAGTTGATGTTTTCAAAAGTACAGCAGAAAACCCCCTGTACTTTCTGGTACTCTTTTTAGTTATACTTTCTAAACGCCATGAAGGAGTTCTACTACAGCCTTTGTTGAACGAAATGTAAATCAGCACAGTCAAAAGGCATTGCCATGAACAATCAAGGACAAGAAAAACCCAGAGTGACAAGGCGTTGCTTCCATGCTCAGAGAGGACAGATACCAGAAGGGATGCTGAAATGCAAATCTGGCACATCTGTGCTCATAGGACAGTTAAAACCCTTGTCCTCCCCAGGACACTAGCAAAGAAAACTTCTTTGTGTAGTATACGCAGGACACAACTTGATAACCCAGTTTGTTACACTGCACAAACATTAACATTACCATCTGCTTCTGTGATTGGCTCCCAACACCAGAAGTTTCCACCACACTGATACATGCTGGCAAGTCTGTGAATTTCAAGTGGCAGGTTGTAGCACTCCTGAAATCGGCTATAATGAACACTAAATGCCTATAGGATTCCCCCAAGAAAAATAAACTTCCTGGAACTTCCAGAAACATTTCTGGGACTGGTTGTGTTTGCACCTGGCTGGCCCCGAGCACATACACCCACTTCAGATTTGGGGATCTAAATCCAGTGCCCTTTTAATTTTCCAACATGCTTGTACAAGCTGTGGCAGCAGAAGCTGATGCTCACACATAGCCCTGCTCATCTGTCTGCTCGAAGTGCAGCATCTCCATTTTAGTGACAGAGGCAGAGCACTGGGTGCCGAGGCCAGTTCGGGCAGGGTGTGATGGGCAGGGCGTCGCTGCTGCCATGGTGAAAGATGGGGCCTGAATTGATGGCTGACGACGTGAATGCTTCCCTGCTGAGCTAAGTCTGTCTACACCTCCTCTTCCCTCACACTGAGCTTGCTAAAAACACTCATGCTTAGCTTGATTTGCAGCATTAACAACAACGTACTGCAGGAATCTTTAATGTTATATATTTAATGTTATACATATATATATGTTATACATTTGCATATTTTAAATACTCAGTTTTTCGACAAGAACGTTTTCTTTTCCTTTCAGAAACACAAGCTATTGTCTATACACGTATATATGTCAATAAAATGTATAACGTTTATGGAAAAGGAAAAAGAAAAAAAACAAAACTAAAGCCAAAAAAGGTTTCTTATCCCAGCATCGTAGAGCTGATCCAGAAACACAGCACAACTTAAGACTCTCTACCTCCCTGCACGTAACATCGGCTGTTTTATAAGGCCCAGCTCTGCTGAACACACAACCGGAACAGTTTTTAAGGAACTTACATCGCTGATGGCTTCGATGACCTCAAAGTCCTTCACGTTTTGGTCCCACTTGGTCCTGAGCCCGCCGGCCACCGGCTTTATGCACTCCCAGACATCCCGAGGGCTGGCGGGCAGGATCCCCTCTCCCTTGTACCTGCCGGGGACGAAAGCAAAGCGCACCGCGCTGCTCTACCCGGCCTGGCCCCGGCACCCGCGGCAGCACCGCGGGCAGGACCCCGCGCCCGGGGAACGAGCCGTACTCACAGGTTGCCAGCAAACTCCGTCGAGGGTCTCCAGGACACTGCGACTTCCCCCTGCGGGACGGGAAGCG
>VWZW01002154.1:677230-857685 GCA_013397115.1 Edolisoma coerulescens
GCTCGGCCGCCGCCTCAGCGCGCCCCGCGCAGTCCATGTCGGGCGGGCGGGGCCGCTGCTGCGCCGCCTTTGAGCGCCCGCGCCGCGCCGCCCCTGGGCCGATGGCGGCACCGCCCCCTCACCTGAGGGTGACGCCGGCCCGGCCCGGCCCGGCCGCGCCTCACGGGACAGCGGGGACGGGGACGGGCGGCCCGGACAGCGGGGACGGGACAGCGGGAACGTGGGAACGTGTGTGGGATCGGAGGCGGAGCAGTGCTTCCTTAGGGATGGGGCCGCCCCGCGCTCGTCGTTGGTGTAACCCCAATCCCGGTGACACGGAGAGAAACAAGCGAAAACACCGACCAACCAAACTTCAGCAGCTGAAGGAAGTGCGAAATTGCGGTGGCGTGTGAAGAACGGGATAGAATTTAGAAATTACGAGTGATGTAGTGAGTCTTTTAAAGGCCATGGATCGAAAGTTTTTCACTGAGAAACTTAGCAGGCTGGTCTGAGGCTCACCAGAAAATTAATAGAGGATCTAGGATTTAATCTACAAGTATTATTCACATTGCTACAATCAAATAACTCCACTGCCCATGTGATACACTCTAAAGAAACCCACTATTCTCTCTAATTAATCTTTTTCCCTGATTTGTTTGGGCCACAGCATATTCAAACAAGGCACATCAAGATCTACTCTTATTCGGCAACTGCATTTGCAGGAAGCCGATTCCCTGCTGAATTTATTCAGGAAGCATCTTCAGCTCTGGCTGTGTCAGATAAAAAGAGCCTCATCTCCTGTATTTTTGTACTGGTTTAATTGAAGTGCCCCGGGTACATCAAATTTGATTTTCCAGTAGGCAGAGATTTTGGGGTTTGACAGCATAACAGTAAGGAATAAACTGGAATACCCTGCTTTTCTAAAATTTGCGACGTATCAGTTGTGATATTAAAGCAAGGTACAATAAACAGTAAAACACTAGGTTTTTCCCACCTAGAGTGGCTGACTCTAGGTGTTTTGTAACTGTTGTTACAAAAACTACATTGCAATTACTCTGACAGACATCAAACAGCAAGTAAAGTACAACTGCACGTAAACCTGCTCAAAGCACAATGAAGTTGGGGCACTTTCTCAGACATTTGAGCACACCAGTTCACTCGGCTCAGACAGATCAACACCGGTTTTTGTTTTCTTTTTGGTGAGTTTTGTCCCAGCTTTTGGATACTTGTCCTTGCTGTGAATGACCTGGAGGTACTGGTCATTGCTGCTGTTCTGCGGATCACTGCTGGATTCAATGGAAATGGAATCAGACTCTGTTAGAGATTGCTCCAGCTTTTGCTTTGATTTTGGTTTCACACGTGGCTCAGGATAGTTCAGGTGCACTTTCTTGTAAGCATATGGAGGCCTGTCCAAGTCCAGCTCAAAACCATCATCCCAGGATTTGTAATGCACTCTGGCTAGATCTTTGCTCATTAGGATGTGGCGGTCAGCGTGTTCCCCGATGTAAAACCGTGGTGCTGGGCGAAGGTCAGACAGTGAGCGAGGGCGATGGGATCTGTTCATGAATTCTCGCTCAAGTTCTTCTTCGTCCTCCTCGTCTTCACTGGGATGGGGGGAATACATCTGGTGTGGTGTTCGAACCACGTATCTTCTGACGTGGCGTGGGTACAACTCAATAATGTCTCCCGATTCCTCCTTTCTGAAATGCCTTTGGAGTCGGGAGGCAGAACGGAGCGATTTTTTGCGGGACTCGTTTTCATTAACCAGGAAATACCTGGTAGCATATGGTCTGCATCCCAAAAAAACAGGAGCCCCTGCCCCAAGAGCATCCGAATTTACCTGCCGAATGGCTTTTCTGAAGAGAGGGTCAGAATGAACATCTTCAGTGTGCTTTTTGAAAGTCACTGGTGTGTAGGGCTTTGTTTTGCACAGCTCACTTGCACTCCTATGAACAATGCTTGGGTATCTTTAGGGAGGAAGAGAAAGAGAGGAAATATTGATACGCACAGTTATCAATTAATGGAATTGAAACATATAAAAGAATTCACTGCTCTCGAAGTCAAACACTAGGTTGAAAGAGTGGAGATCATCATATTTCCACTGTTCCCCATTTATAGGACCATTTTGAGAAACATACCCTAGGAATTAGGAGATATATTTGTTCTTCTCTAGGAAAAGGTAACACAATTGTCCTCTCAAGTTTCATTCCCTTTCTGTTTTCTTGTTGTTCTGAGAATTGTTCTTCATCCACTTGGGAAAAAAGCCCAACAGACAGCTTAAAACATCCATCTACTGACATCCCAAACTTGTCCTACAACTAAACCTGCACAGGCATTGTGCAGAGAGTTCCTTCACTCTGTGTTTGTTTTGTTCATGGAGATGGTATCCTGCACAAACTATTTTACTTATGTGCCTGAGGGCAAGTGTAGTATTTACCTTTGCTGTGTGTAAACTTCATCAGCTACCTCATTTCAAAAGGTTTATAATCCCATCTCAATTAAGGGAGAGTTAAGGAGGTGGTGTCACCAGCAATATCAATAATACCCATGAATGAATCTGCTTTTAAAAAATTCCTCTGCTGTCTTACAGCTCCAGACAGTCTGGATACACCGCTGTTTTGTAAATAAACAGGTGTGGCACGGAGCTGCTGGAATAAATGCCATTTCAAAACCAAAGCAGTCTCACCTGTTGGTGATATGATCATTTCTTGGCTTCTGTACGCTTGACACGGAGGGAGCTGGTGTTAATGAGGTCGAAGTTGTGGGAGTTGCGTTGGCAGGTCTCGCAACATCAGTGGATGGCACAGTTTGGGGCACAGACTGGGAAATGGTTTGTATTCTGGTGCCTTTGCTCACGGGAGATTCAAAGTTCAAGACACTGCCATTCTTTCGGGGTGTTGAGGACCGAACGGAAGACTCCTGGCTGATGATATCAGTCTCTTGCTCTGGTCTTTTGTCATTAGCATCCAGATTTTGGATTCTGGCTAGAAAACAGAAATTATTACAGGAATTATGCAGGTCTCTTAATTTAGAAACTGCTGTATAAATGTAGTGGCTCGAATTCCCCCTTCAGTCAGGGATCCAAGGCCAACAGAACCTCCCGTGTTCAGAAAAGAGAAACTGGTGTAACCCTGGGAGACTCGGTGACAAAGGGGTGATCTTCATAGTGCAGTACGTGGCAAATGGAGTACTGGGGACACAGAAAAAAAAACACTGGATGTTGCACTGTAGGATTCCAAAATGGGCAAACAGCCAATTTTTCTTCTGCCTACCGGCCTCTGAACTGCATGCAAATTCTGAGATGATTTGAATCCCCCAAGATGCCTCTCAGGTTCTACCCTGTTGGTTGTAAAAGCAGGAAAATACTCAGTCTGAAGACTGCAGGTGAATTCAGGTTTAGATAATGCATTTAGATAATGTCTTTCAGTGTTACCAAGATTAAGGCAAACTGAGCTCAGAAACCATCTAAAAGAAGGATTCTACAGGAAATACAGTTTTTAAAATGTAGCTGTACTTCCCTGTATGTGTGAGAAATCCAAATGGGTTTACGTCCAAATGCTTTATTAATAGTGGCATTTCTAAAGGTCACCACCTTACCTACTGCCATCTGAACCACCTTTTTCTTATCTTCAGTTCTTTCCTAAAATACATGCAGAAGAATGAGAATCCGTAAATTATTGTGGATTAGGGAGTAAATCCCCTGCTGTGTAAGGATGAAAAATACAGGATTTGTTTTACATTGTGAAACACTAGAAGTGACTTCAGAGATTTAATTAGCCTCGAACTTTACTGAAGACCCACCAAATTACATGTAACAGTGCTTTGCGCCATACTTACTGTTTGTATCTTCATTCTCAGTTGATTGTTGGTGAATTTTAATGATCTTGCAATACTTTGTAGGTAGTAGATTAGCATGCTAGAAGTGAAAGGGGTGATATGAGTCACTTCAGACATTCTTGACAGTTTCTTTGTGAGGGTTTATAGGTCAAAATGATATACAACTTCAGCTGCTGCTTTGTAGCATTTCCTCGTACTGTAATAATGGATTACAGCCTTCTTTCAAGGAAACATACAAAGAAATGAAAGTGAAACATATTTAGCAGCAGTTCTAATTTTACATGTGTTTTTTGCGGGTCTTTTCATTGTGCATGTAAGCTGGAAGGCATTTCTAGTTAGTTTTTTGGTTTGTTTTGTTTTTGCAATTCTGGACACATAATTTTGACAGATATTGTCCTGTCTTTTTTTCCCCTGTCCAAGGTTACGGGACAGAGACACCAGAGTTACAGCTGAGTTTGCACAACCATACCAATGCAATTTTGTTGATTGACTGAAATAACACCTTGTTTACCCTGGCACAGCTGAGATCAGATCCTGGCAGATTAAGGCCTGACCTAATGGATTGCGCTGACTTTCAGACAAAGTCTTATAGCTAGACTTCATACCACAAACAATTACATATGTGCTTAGCTGTCAGTTTGAAGCAGTCAATAGGAATATTTAAATTTGTAAATATTACATGGCTGGGACCTTAGAGGAAAAAGTTACAAATAAGAAGTGTTGCTTTGGTCATTCTGATTTGATTGAAAAGCCACCGGTGGGACAAACTCTGCCTTTGTCTGCAGTTTACCCAGGGAAAAAAATGGTACAAAGGTACATGCAAAACAAAACAGAACATTTCATAGAAGCAAAGTGAATTTCAAACAGCACGAAGTTAATATTATTTCCCAACTGTGAACAATTATTTATAACCCAAGTAAGAAAAGACTTCCACTGCAGGGTCTGCAGCAAGTTATATTACATTAGCACTTCAGAGCAGACCGTCATAATTGATTTATCTTGTCAGAAATCAGGATGACTGAGTAGCTTCTTTAAATGACAGACTGAGCCCTGTTCACTGTCATAAACTGACCTAATGACCATGAAGAAATGGAAAATTTATTTCTGAGGAACTCTTTAGAGGGAAGATGGTTCTTAAACTTCCTGGAACCATCAGCACTGCGAGCCTTGACACAATCCAGTGAACTTGCTCTAACAAAGTTTCCCAGAAGGAGAAATTCCTTTTGACAGTCTTTTTAACATACTTTCATTCCTGTCTGATCCGTATACCACGTATTCAGTGAGGTATTGGAATTGTTTTTTCAGTTATGCTTAATAAAACTGCAACAATGCAGTGTTTGTTCCTGATTTGACTCTCCAGAGATAAGACCAGTATTAATACGCTCAATTTCACCTGCCTGCAAAAACCAAAGTACTTACAATAACAGTAGTAGTGCAGGGAGGACAACCACAGGACTGCTGATGTAAGTAATCACTGTGTTGAACCATGTGGGAAAATCATTCTGGATTGTTTCAGAAACGATATCATATATTTTTTCTTGACCACTATAAGAGGTGTAGGAGGGAAAAAGGTAAAATTAAGTTGTGAGGAATCCTGAGTATGTTTTGTTGCACTGAATAAAAAAACAAGCTTGGAGAGTGCTTGAATTGAGACACAAGACAGTGATGTTTGAGAGATTGCTCAGTGGCACATTGCATTATGTAAATATAAACTAACTAAAATATGTATATAAAGCAAATCAACTGAGAACGTTGACAAATTCACCTTATTAAACCTTAAACTGTAAAATATTGGTAGCAGAAAAGCATTGTCCTATCAAGTTTTTTTAAATTTACGTCTGTAATTTGTGCATTATGGAACACGATAAGTTTGTTGTAGGAGGGGGGAATAAAATCTTTGCAATTTTCGTTAGTCTGTTGTACCTTACCTGAAGGGGCCGCAGCTTAAGGATGGCTTATATCGGGCAATAGCAAAAATTGTTGGTAACATGCACAAGAACAACATAAACAGCAACATGGCCAAGTAGAAATTATTGGATCTGCAAGAAGGTGTAACATGTTTCAGATTATACTAATCAGAGAGAAAACCAGAGGCAACATAAAAGGTGAAGTCTGAATCTACCTATCCGGTTTGAGATCAACGTGTCTGAAAGATTAAAATCATTTCTGCTATAATTAGAAAGTCTGAGCAGAGCTGGTTTAAACAGACTCTTAATTATCAAAATTCTATTTGCACGGCTTTCCAGGTACCACTGCTGCAGCCAGAGAACTGGTTACTGCACCCTTGACAAAAGCTGCTCTTACTGCCCAGTTGTGTTGGGGGAGAAAAAGAGCAGTGGCAGAAGTCAATTAATCTTAAAAAAATATGTTAGAAATAAGTGATTATTAAGAATTAAAGATGCCCTAAATTATTTCTGTTTTGAATAAAAAATTAAGGCATTCGCCATGATAAAAGAAAAATAAGGAAATCTCTGTGCAATGCAACAGACAAAAGCAGATATTGCATAGCTTTTAAAGAGAGAAACGTCAAGAAATGGGACTTGCAACAGTTAACACATGTAGGTTATTGTGCTCTGTCAGATTTGTGTGGAAATAAAGCATTTATGTTAGCCCATAATAGCTATCTAGGAATATTCCCTGACATAGTTTTTAGTTCTGGCACATCTTCAGCTACCCTGCTTCACAAACCCTCCAGTTTCTCAGTAATTATGTTTTCTTGCACAGACCTTTTCTATCAGTGTTAGTGTGAAATTTGATTGTCAACTTTTAGAGCTAAGATCTCCTGTAACTTTCTTCATGCTCACGAAAGACATTTCCTGCATTTGATTTATTCCTTATCTTTCAGTCTCATTTTGACTCACCGAGATGCTCTGAAAACCTGCTGATGTGGTACATTGCATGTCAGCACAGCCCAGCTCCTCAGGTACATGAGGCCAATCAGCTTCAGTACATTGAATGCTGGTAAGCAAGGTGAAAAGAAAGCTCCCATCCTGGAAAAATCATGTCATGCCAGTGCTCAGTGTTGCCAGAAGCCATTTTGATAGCAATAGAATATACTAAAAAATTCCCCAAGCCCCACACCAGGTAAACAACCCATCACTATTAACAGGTGACCTCTTAATATAAAGAACTACACTGCCAGAATTCTACTTAAATAGATTTCACTTAAATCACCAGATTGACCTAGCAATCAGCCAACAAAGGACAAGAAAAATCACATGAGGACTACATACCAGATCATTCCTTGGTTGTAGACCAAGTGCAATACATTCTCTGCAATTTTGAATTCTCCATATTCTGGCTACAAGAAAGACAGTGTAAGGTGAATACCTTTGTCTTAATCTTGTTTTCGGACGATTTGTTAGAAACATTTGACTGAATCAGGTTGCAGACAGCACATAGCCTGAAACATCCAGATCAAATACCAACTTCTGGCAGGAAGTGGGAACACAGCAAAACCTACTCTGCAGCCGGGGATTAAATGAACTAATTCCTCTCTAGTTTACTTCACATCTTTAAGGACAAAGAACAGTCCTCATCCTTTCATGCCAACAGCTTCTTGCTAACCAAGATTACCCACTGTAATTTTCTTAAAGGGCTGTGTGCTGTTGGTTACTGTTTCTTGGACCACTATCTATGTTAGGTAAAGATGTTACAGCTGCAGAAAAGAGGATGTGGGGAGCAACTACGTGCTCTCTGTGTCACCTCAGACTGTGGGAACTGCTCGATGATCTCATTTTGTGAAAACCAAAAATTTTTTGCACCAGAGCCACATGAGTAGGCTTGAGAAAAACATTAAATCCCAACATTTATCCTGTGCCCTCCAATTTAAACTCAGTGTGAGCTGTGCCTTTATAGATGTGTGCTACCAAGAAATTATTCGTCTGTGGAAAGACTTTAAGGACATTTAGTACTGAGGGAAGGAGCTACCCATCTTCAACAATCTTAGCTTCATAAAATAAGGACTGTACTTACAAACTTGCTTTCTAGATCCCAGCACCAGCAATCACTCAAGTATCGGACACACAGTCCCCGGAAAAAATCAATTAGCAGGATGCTTGCTACTGTGAAAATCATGTCGATAATTGAAAGCTTTAGCATCTCCTGAAATACACATTGTTCACACATACTGAGTCATTCTGAGAGCAAATGGACTGCATATGGCTCTTTTGCATTTTTACTTGTACTTTCGGTTCAAGCTTAGTATTCTGATAAAATA
The DNA here is from genome assembly GCA_013397115.1 of Edolisoma coerulescens. Classification (NCBI taxonomy): domain Eukaryota; kingdom Metazoa; phylum Chordata; class Aves; order Passeriformes; family Campephagidae; genus Edolisoma; species Edolisoma coerulescens. Next base: position 685,266 of record VWZW01002154.1, read on the forward strand.
TGAATTGAATATATAAATAACTTCCTTTTAAGCTCTTCTTGTTTGACTTTTCCTTCACTTGTCTTTGTTCTCTCAAAGAGAATAAATATAATCAAGCTTCCAGGGTGCCTTTTATTACTTGCAGCAATACAATTCTGGTCATGATGGTATCAAACTTTGTTTTTAATGACTTTCTTTTTAATGTTCTAAAAATGTATCTAGCTGAACTGAAATGAGTTGTTTTTTCCTATTGCACCCAATCTTTTATTAAGCTGACTGTCATAATACATATTTGCAAAATGCTTCACAATGAGAAAAATCTTATTATTCAGACAAACCCACAACCCAGTGGCATAGGCTCATCAAGCCATAAAAGATTGTTGTTTACCAAAGAATGGGGCTATCCTATATTTAATTGAGCTTTAAAAAGATACAATTAAATAGGAAAAAATCAGTTCCATACATCTCTAGGCCATTCTGGGGAAAAAAACAAACATTCAAACCCCCCTATTTTCTATGAGACTGTGCATTATGGAGAGGGATGTAGAATAGAAGTCAGGCTAGGAGAGGTCTTTTGCTCCCAATGATCAAACAAGACCTTTAACATTCCTCACTCAGGAACAAGAAGCTCAGCAAGTCAGAAGCACACTAACATCATTAATCCAGTGGCCTAGACATGAGTGTGACACTGGCAGAGACCAAAGTCTCAAATGGATCAGTGACATCTTTTGCATTTTCGTGGTTAAAATTTCTCTCTGAACGTATTAGTGCCCCTCAAAGTCACAAGTAATGTACCCTTCACATGCAGGGAAGAAAAAGATGTCACATTAAATCTGCAGATTTTCTGCACCCCAGCTGTGGGAACATGGCACTGCCATCCAGCTGTCTCCTTTCCTACAAACTGATGGTATTTTGAAACCTTTTGTTGTTGTTCTCTCTCCCTCTGAAAACGTGAAGAGCACTTGATTCTCTAGAGATTTATTGAGGCAGAATGAATAGAGACTTCAGATATTGTACAAAAGACCAAGAGCACAATCTCGTGCTTGTTTCAGGTCTGCATCTCCATCTCTTGAGGCAGCAATCTCAATCTGCACAGAGTGCATGTTGCTGCTTATGTGTCTGTACAGTCTTGTTTCTCTGTATGGGTTAGAAGGATGTACCCTGTTAAAATGGGATCCACATCACAGATCTGTACAGATCTGCCTGTGCAGTGCTGAACACAGAGACCAAACCCTGGCAAAAGAACATTTAAACAACACTAAACATACCATAGATACTAAACAAAACCCAGAGTTTGTGTCTGTGGCCATACCGCTTTGCACAGTCTTTGCTTTTCCTGCACCATCCTTAGCTAAATTCCGGAATTTATGCTAAGAAAAGTTCTAAAATTTAGCACAGCACAACATAATTTAAATTTTTTGTCAAATTTGGATTAGGAGTAAGTTGATGACATAATAAAACAATTACATACTTGACCAACATACGTCTCCCAGCACTGGTCCTGTGGGTTCTGGGCGTTAAAGGAAATTGTTTGGTTAACCAGTGAGTCAGAGACTGTCAGGCCTTGGCTGCGATGCTCTTCCAATGTGACAAAGCCGTTTCTCTTCATTTGTACATCAGGAATAGTTAAATTGTCATCCTTAGAAAGAGTTTTGGTTGCTAAGGAGGCGGTAGAATTACTTGCATTGTTGTTCACATCAGAGTCCTGAAATAATAAATGTCCCAAAAGCTACTTTTTAGCCATGCATAGGTGCAGATGTGCCTTCTACAGCACACACACACAGACATTTCTTCATATGTTTTCAAGCAGCAGTAAGGCAACTGTTAAACAGCTGTCAACAGAGTCAGATGGAACACCAAAGGGCAGGACTTAAAGCTGATTTAGGTAGGTGGAAATATTTGACCTACAGTGATGACTTTTTTTTTTTAATAGTTTAGCAATGGACAGAAATCTATTTATCCTGTTACATCAGCAATCAAATGGATCCAGTTATCCTAAAAGACTAATTAAAAAAACCCCTATGAGTAGTTGTAAATGAACATTGTTATCTAAACTTATCTCTACAATTCTATCAAACTATAATATCTTAATCAATTTCAAATAAATTTTCACATTACTTCATATATTTCACAATAAACAGAATTCTGTCTATGAAGTCTACTAGCTTTACCCATCAGAAAACATCAAGTTAAACTTACAGTGACACTCATACTGTCCACTTTGTCCAGGAGAGCAATGATTAAACTGTAGAGGTTTCCCAGGTAAAGGACAAGAACCCTGAAAAGAGAATAAAATACAGGTTACCAGCACTGGTAACCATTGACTTCTCATATGTTCTCTGGTTTGGCTGTACTAAAACATGAACCAGAACACACCTCTCCTTTCCTCCTTTTCTCCTCACGTATTTTCTACACTGCATAATGCCCATACCTGGCCAGCTGGAAGCGAAGAGTGGTCCTTGGATGATACATCTCCAGAGCTGCCACAAGTTCAAAAGCAGAGGGTGCAATCATTGTGATCAGTGACACAACTACGCTCACCTATGGAACAGAAACATGAGGCATTTTTGTAGCATTTGATGAAGATCTTCTGTAGAATCTTGGGTGCTGATTGAAATACTGCTGAGGCACATGCTTTGGTGATTGCTGTTCTTGGAGGAGATGCTTTAAAAAGTTATGATTGACATTAGTAATAACATTAGTTGTGATCCAAAATTATAGATCTGGAATATCACTCCTGAGTCTTTACTCCAGATACTGTAGCTTCAAAGTTCTACTTTATTAATTGAAATTAAATCTTGACATGTAGGAAATATGAAGCTAGCATGTTCCTCTGCAATGGGTGAGGGGCTTCTCCATACCTGTTCACTTCCTACTCTCACTCATTCCTCTGAATGGAAATATTCACAGGACATTCAGTATCCCCTGATACTGAATCAGTCACTGTTATCAAAGTCAATTCCTTTCTAGTCTGTTGGCCCAGTGTTTGCTCAGCTCAGTCCTGGGTGTAAAAGTAGATTTGTAAGTGATGGGAGAGAGTAAGCTTTGTCCTCACAAAACAGGGACCTGCTAGAACTGCAGACTCTGTGAAATGAGGAGCTGCACCCCCTCTGCCCAGCTCGGCTGCACTAACACCTGCCTGCAGAGCTGAGGAGCGAGTGTGCCAAGGCAGATCCAGCTCTGCCCACTCCTTCCTCATGTCTCTTCTCTCATCTCTTGCTTTTTACACCTCTGTGCACAATATTGCTACAGAAAGCCCCCAGACAGCAATCCTGCTTCTAAAACAGAGGTGGCATAAAGACAGTGTACCTCGTTTTTTTCCCAAAGAGTCAATTCCTTTTTGGTGCGCTCTAACCTTTGGGATCGATCCACGACAAAGTAGATGATGTAAATACTTCCAGCAAGGGAGAGAAGCACGAGAATGTTTGCAATAATTCTTAAGCTTATGGTCACTGCCCTAGGAAAAAAAGAAACATACAACCAATACAGCAGGTTGGGGGTCATTTCTAACGTGGTTTAGAAGTACAAGACAAGCAGATTAGCACTGAAATCTGCATAGAAACAGTGCTTTGAAAAGCATCTCTTATCTTATATACATACAAGTTCTTGCTTTTCTTCTTTTCCTGCTCTTCCAATATAGCTTCCTTGAAAGAAACACAACATTACCATTTTAATAATGTTCAGCAAGAAGAATGCACATATCTTTCACAGAAATTAAAATGCACTAATAAAAAACCATCACATCCTGGAGGTGCGAGCAAATAAATACCACTGTCCTCATTGATTTGTAACACTGATAGGTGATATTAAAAAGTGATGGAGGTTTCTGAGAAACAAATACACAGTAAGCAGATACTCGTGCACTTTCAGTCATGCATCTTCAAGGAGGCATAACCAGAGGGTTACACTTACAGGTTTTTTGGCAGGATGTGCCTTTAAAATCTGGGTGTTCCTAATATAATACAGTACTGTCAAAAGTTATCCTCAGTCACTGAAATAACTAAATATCATAGCTTATTAATTTACCCTTGGCACAATTTGAAGTAATTTTTGTTCAATGACAATGAGAATACATCAGATTTGGGAAATAAATTACTTTTGATAAAATCACATATGCTCTTAAATTCTAAATGCACAACAGTTGTATTTTTAACAGTTTTCTTATATTGAGAGACCTGTAAGATGTCCCTCCATTTGTTACTGAGAGATGAAATAAACCAGAGAATCATAGAATATCTCAAGCTGGAAAGGACCCATAAAGACCATTGAGTCCAACTCCCTGCTGCTCAGAGGAATACTTAGAACTAAACAATTTGACTAAAAGCATCTTCCAGATGCTCCTTGAACTCCGACAGGCTTGATGCTATGACCACTTCCCTGGGGAGCCTGATTAATAGCTGATAAAATAAAGAAGAAAGAACAATAAATTGTGTGCAGGAAGTTATAAACCAAAGAGAGAGATATAAAACTGATTGTCATGTAAAAAAGCATCTTGTAAAATATGAGATCTTGTTCTGCTTCTCCGCATGGATTCCCTGAGGCATAAAACACTTCCTTTGCATAAAAACAATTACACATTCTATAAGTTTGTATATTTTCCTGCCAAATCAATTGTTAACACAAATTTGATTCCAATGCTCAAAGAAATTTCATCACAAGAAAATTTGTTTCTAGTTATCTAGCTTCTTGTCACACATACAGGGGAATTAAATAAAACTCTTCCAAGGAAGGACACAATGACCTTGCCAGGACAGAACATCAGCAAATATGATGTGCCTGCAATCCCACACAGATGTGATACCAGCCCTCCCCTAGGCAAACAGATCTGTAAATAAATACCAAAACCCAATAGGAAGTACAAGGGGACGAGAGGAAAGACTTACATGGCTTACAGATTAACAAGTAAATCAACTTGAAATCATTTGAAGGTCAATTGCTCACCCTGATGCTGTTGACTATGGCAGCAGCTTTGCTCTCTGCAGCCTCAGGGTTCCCTATCAAATAGTCCCAAGCACAGAACAGTCTCCAGCAGAAAGTGTAATTTTCATCAGAGGCACTTGCTAAACTCATTCTTGAGTTCTTTGCCATCCTGTAGATGAATAACAGATATGTAACTGCTCTGGTGTGTGAAGATGATAATGAAGAAAGTAATTGGTTTGGTTCATGGTTTTCAGATGTTCACACATTTAGAGCTACCAAAGGTTTGCAGAAATTGGTATCACAGTTGACAGCCTTGTGAAAACATAAAACAGGGTGAGGTGCAGCTCATGAACATCACTTTACATCTAGTGCAGAAATGACTCACTGTGGAAGAGCATTTCAATATTTACAGTCTTCATAACTGACAAATAAAGCAAATAAATCTCACTGGAACTGTGGACTTACACCTGTTTCAGTTTTACAACCTCAAGGTAGAATCCAGCTGGAAGATACCATCACTGGGATCGCTGTTACAGGAATTGAATCTAGTTTGGCATACAACTAGTGATTGTGCACAAGATCTGTTTGTTTGCTGTATTGTTTTCACCCTCAAAATATATATTATTGTCAAATAGAAACCCAGTGCCATTTTACAGACCTTGGGAAAAAGAAAGAAAGCCCCTCCTACTCATGTCAGGTAGGCAAGGTGGCAGAATATTGCAAAGCATAGGAAATGAAATTAAGACTAATGGCTTGTGAAAGAAAGGGCATCCGAAAGGACAGTGTTAAAGTGGGGCTGTACACAGCAAAGCTAAGAGTCACTGAGCTAAGTCAGAAGGAAAAGAGCTGATCATATCCAGAAACTGCAGATGTGTAGATCAGTGTCACATATACCAATGACCCTTGGCACAAAGTACCAGGTAGAAAAAAAATAGATGAAAAGGGAAGGTTTGACCTCAAAACTGAGAGCTATTACAGGCAGCACTGAAAAAGTCCATGGACTGCACTGTGCCAGATAAATCGGTGTCCAGAATGGAAGGGAAAGCAAATCAGGAGAGGATAGAGTGACCTTGCCCCTTCTCCAAGCGTTGCACATCCCTGGATTTATGGTCAGCACTGGCAGTCTTGCTCTCTCTGATTAACTCCTACTCCTGGCCCTTTCACAGCAAAGAAATTCAGCTGACATTCCAACGGGATGCCACGTACCCACTAAAGCAATGCAAATGATATTACACCTAGGATGCAGTTTTTATCTTTGTATTTCAATAGAGGGGGATAATAATAACGCTGAAAGCATTGCACTTCAAATATAAATTTCTGTCATAGCAATATTTATAACACAAAAGAGGAGAACAGAAAGGACTTCCACACGTGCCAGTGCAGAAACGCAAAGTACGCAGATCGTCATCTGTGCTGGCCTCCTTTTATAGGCTGGGAAATGGAACAGAGAGAGATGGTGATGACAAGATAAAGGGCAATCTAGAGTTGCACTCGATCTGCCTCCCTGATACTAGCAGAGTTAAGCATGCCAATAGAACTAAACAGAATAAATACAGAGGAAGTGGAGTAAATACCATTGCTGATTGCCTGAACACACGAGTTTTATGAACAGCAGTAAATGGGAGGTCTTACTTTTTTAGAAGAATGATGAAGCTGTAAGCAAACACAGCCATTCCAACAAGGAAGTAGGCGAGAGGCAGCCGGTATCCAGCTTTCCCAATCTTCCTGTCACGGCCATAATAGCCATAAAACAGAACAGAATACTGGAGGTAGCCCTGCAAAGACCAGAACCTGTCAGTAAGAGCAGTAACCAACAGGAACAAGAGAACAGAGACAACAAAATAATAAGCAGTGGTTTGAGTCTTGCCCCCAGTGACCAGATGGTGTCCAGGTCTTGAGCGGATGCAATGTGCTCCTTGGGAATGGTCTTGCTGACCGTGCTGCCGAACGGTGCTCCAGCCAGGAGCTGTGGGAGAGAGAGAAGGTCTCAGGAGATGGGGAAGAGAGAGAAGGTGTCAGAAGATGGGGAAGAGAGAGAAGGTCTCAGAAGATGGAGAAGAGAGAGAAGGTCTCAGGAGCTGCACGAACCCACCTGCGCCAGGGCTGCACAGTGGAACCGATCAAGAGCTGCCCACATGGGTGGTAACTCTCACAGCTTTAAAAGCCATGCTTTTAATGTGAGCATTTTTAAATTAAATGGGGCAGTGTTTGATCTCAAAATGGTATTTCAGGATTAAATTTACTTTTCCTTAAAAATTAAAAAATGAAAGTGAATGCCTTTTTTTTTTCCAGTTTACTTTTTAGTTGTTTGAGGGGTATTTACTTTTTTTTTTTTACTTTGCCCAGTGAGAATAAAATCAGGTATTCCCATGTTTTCTGGTTACATTATTAAAGCACAGGGTAGGTGAGGCAAAATAATGTTTATGAATAATTTCACAAAGTTAAAAAATTGCCTTACTTGCATGCAAGAACTAAACAAAGTTGTGGCTGTTCAGAACTTCTAGGAAATGCTTTCTAATGGACAATAATCCAGAGTCTGGGGAGGGATGCTCTTTTTTTCTCCCTGTAAATGACACTAACAGGACTTGAGTGTACTCAACACCCACCACGTCTTTTAAGAATGGGTTCTCTATTTTAGTGATCAGATAAAAACATGTTCTCTAAAAGCATCAGTACCACGTTGACAAAATGCCACCTCTAACACTAAGAGCAAAAATCTGTTATCCTTTGGCAGAGAAAAACCTCTTAATAGGGGAATTTATTTTAAATAATTCATTTTGCATTGTGCATTTCAAACTGATGCATGACCCTAGGTGTGGTGTTTGTTCCGTTCAGAAAGGAAAGTGCAACAGTAAGTGTTTCTCTCTAAGTATTAACAATGTGTTCTTACCTCTGGCAGGACTACAAATGCTCCCGTCATTATGGTAAGGACAATATTGATTCCAAACAGCCATCTCAAGAAGATGAAGTAAGAGGCAACTCCAGACCCAAAATGACCTTAAACCACAAAAAACCCAGTTACCTGACCTGCACAGTCTATAAAAGCTCGTATCATTTATCTGTAAAGTATTATTTGAATAACAGGCCAAAAGAAAAACCTCTCTTATGCAGGGTATTCAGCAAACTGAGGAATTTTTTCATTTGCCGAATCCCAGTGGGAGAAATTTTACTTTTTCAAAATTTCGCCCCTCCTCACCCCCAACTAAGACCATCAATGAGAACTGTTCCATTTCTAAGGTACCTGGAAAGGAAGAAAAAGCTGAGTTTTAAATGAAGAATTCCCTGCTAAAAATTTGCATTTAACTCCCTCCCAATTATTATTTAATTCAGTACATTAAAATATACACCATAAGACTCAGCATTTTAGCAACCGTTTACTATTTAATACCATTAAATCTTTATACTTACTTTCAATTTTCTTTATTCTCATTTCCCAAGGAATAAAGATTACCACAAAATTATATGCAAGTCGAATAAACTTCCTCCAAAGCTGCGAAAAAAGCAGAGAAATGAGAAATATGACACTTCTCCACATGTAAAAAAAAATTTAAAATGAAGTGCTGAGTATTTTGCTCATTTCTTATCTTTTATCACAAGAATTGTTACAAACATGGATGACCAAGGTCTTATTGGGAGCATAATGCCTCAGAGGAAATTTTCTTAGAGGAAAAATAAACTTTTGTATTCAACAGCAGCAAATACACAGCTGCTGTATTCTCAGCTCTATGTATTGCAGCCGACACTTGCAAAAATCCTGTGAGTATTTTGCAGAGTCTTTATTCAACCTCTACTTTTTGCATGGTCAGAGGATCTTCCTGTGCACACCAGGGTGTGCATGAACATGTGGGAGAAGAAATAAAATCCACCTGTGCAAAAGTGAGTTCAGTTTTTGGGTTGTTGAGTTAGAGCTATAACTCTACAGTATCAACAGGAAAAAAAAATTGCATTCCAGGCACTATAAAGTATTTTTAGTACAGCTAGATATTAAAATCCCACCTATATTTTAGGCATTTTTAATAGCAGTGTCAATATTATATCATGTAATCTAATCTCCTCAAATTAAAGAGGAGCAAGTCACATTTCAATTACTGAAAATACAATCAATCTCTTTGGCCAAAGTTAATTAATATTTATGGTGATATGGGTATTTAATTGCATGAATGGGAAGTACTTTAATTAAACAAAGAAGTTGTAGATGCTGGGAACTGCATGGGAATTGCTGGGATTGCAACTTTCAGCTGAAAACAGGGTTCACAGGGCTGAGAAACGACTCGAGCAGCTTGTGCCACCTGCACTACAGATTTATAAAGAACACAAATGCATCCACGGTGAAGTAATATCTACTAAAATTATAATTTGATAGCTATCATCTCTTTTCTTCCCTAGTACGTACCTGAATAGATAATTTATACTTTTAGAATCCACAGTATGGGCATCTGGCTTTAATTGGGGAAAAATCCCAAAAAACAACTACAAAGTGAGCGTAAAATAATTGAATTGAAAAAAGAAAATTGCGTTCAGCGTCAAGAGAGTAAAAGTGTATTTTAACTTTAGTTTTCATAAATAATAGCATGAGTGGATTGTTCCAATCATGAACAGTATATATTTTTCAAATTACAAAAACTTGTGTAAATACATATCCACGTAGCAGCTGCATTTTGTTCTTAGCACATGTTCAGCTCCCGAGTTTTTAATTTTGATGATGTAGTGTTTGTTTTGCTGTGCTACAATTTTTGTCTCCTTGGTCACCATGCTATTTTCTAAGAAAATAATTAGGAAAAAAAATCTCTTCCAGTTAAAAAACCAAACAAACCCCACACCAAAAAAAGGCAGCTCATTTTGCTGTTGCTGAATTTAGCCCTAATGTAAAGGCTATACTCCCTAATCTGTGCTAGGATAAAAGAATACAGATCCCCTACACGTGATGAGTGGTACTAATTAACTGCTGAGTTAAATCCCTGTGCTGAATGTCTTCAAACAAATACAATAGAGGCAATTAGATTAGACACAAACTTTTATTTACTGTGAACTCTAAGATGAAAGCTTCTGGTTTTGTATAGGAAGAATGGTATGAACAAGTATTGAGCCCAATATCTAATTTACTGACATTCTGATTTAGCACTTCTCTTTCTAGCTGAAGTCCTAGCTCCACCCAAATCAGAGGCTATAAATAGTGTTTATTTTAACAGCATTTTTACTTCCACTGCCTTTGCCACCCACACAAAGGCAGAACAAGGAAAACTTCCTCTTTCTACCCTGAAAAATGTACATTGCTTCTGGGGGCCAACATCACAGAGCAACAGATACCTCTGCAGCCCTTCTCTTGTTCACATGGATAAAATTCTTGGTGCTCTATCTATTGCTACAACCCTGCCTTTTTGAATTAAGATAAATTAGTAATTAAAAGTCTACTTGTTATGATGACAAAAATATTCTTGACTGCTTAAATGACTAAAGAACTCTTCTCTTGGTTGCTCATTAAGTACAATTTCCTGCGTATTATAAATTTCCAGAAACTCGGGCCAGAGTCTATTTTCAGTGGTGTAAATAGATTTGCTAAGATTTGATTCAAATTCTCTGATTATTGTGCAATCGAAAACCCTTCTTTAATAATGTATTTCCCATAAGCTATTGTGGGATTGTCTTCCAAACTAAAAGCCAGACACATTTTTCATACTAAGCTATTGAACTGTGGCCCCAGTTTGTTGAAATAGCTCTTCAGAGAACACTGCATCGTGTTGTTGTTATCCTGTTTGCATCACCCCCTCTAGCAGGCATCAATATTTGTAGGCCATCTGAAAAGAAAGCTTACACTGCATTAACAGAAGGATATTCATCCCTCAACACATGAAATTCTTCTGCAAAAATGTAATTACTAAAATTACAATGGAAAAAAAAAAAAGAAGGAAAAATAAAAGAAGCTTTGAACTGCTTTTTCCTCTCTCTACAGAGTTCCTGAGCTGGAGAATCAGGACTGCATAGCAAACACACACTTCTCTGAATCAGAACTGCAAATGGCTATTTGTAGGAACATGAAATTTAAGAGATTTAAGACAAAGCAGCCCTACCTCTGCCCCAGCAGCCTGGTAACCTCTCGTTCTCGTGAGCCTCCCTTCGTACTTCAGCACGATCTCCTTCGCCTGCCTGCGCAAGAGGGAGAAGGTCCAGTGTCTACATTGATCCCGTGCCTCTGATCTCTTATTCTGCACAAGCAGCAACTACCAAATGCTCTGAAACACAGCCATGGGCTGTCCCACCATCAACCTCTTATCCAGGCAATGCTTTTTTCTCTGACTATTTTTGCTGGTGCTTTAAAACTACTCAGAATTTTGTCTGAGACAACTCAGCATTCAAGAGTTTGGCTGCAGGGGGAGTTTTCTGTTCCTCTAATTTATTTCTCTGTCCTTTGGTTTCAAAGTCTTTCTTTTAAAATGGTAGAACCCAAATGAGCAAAAGGACAAGATCCCCTTTACAGTCTGGTAATCTCCTGTGGATACTGACAACTTTTCTGCAGGCATGGGGTGGCTCTCTTGTGAGATGCAAAGAGGTGCATGTTCATCTGGTCATACACATCTTTGACCTCAGCAGAAGGTGGATGGGGACGACCAAGATCTGATCAACAGGAACAGGAAAGCAGCGAGTCACAGACTCTACCTAAGAGAGAAAAACCTCTCTTTGCTTCCCACATCACACAAGGGCTCTACAGCTGGTAGGGATTCCTCGTGGCTACATTGCCATCTGAGAACCATCCAGGGTTTTGAGAGAAAATGCCAGATGAAAAGGGCAAAAAAACCCCAAGCCTCAAGCAGGTCATGATGTGAAAGACCTGACACAGTTTACACAGGTGGCCCAAAGAGTTAGTCACATGCTCTTTCATTGTAAGTTTGGAATTATAATAATTGAAATCCTAAACTGTGAAACATTTTATTGCTACACTGACCATGCTTTTTAAACCCACAATTGTCCAGTATTTACTGCATTTACAATATGTTGCCTGAAGATACGACCAGCTTCTGTTCTCATACCATGCAATTACCTTAAAAAGGCAGGCTGGTTCTCCTTTTTGGGACAGAGTGAAACAATTTAACTTAAAAATATATTATAGAGCCTTACCAACAGCCTTTCTTTAGACCACTGAATAGCTGAAACTCTCTTTTAATTGTTAATAGCCAAAGCATGATTTCTTTCTCTCTTTTGTGCTGTGACTCTCTAAAGGGAGCCACAGGCATGCACCAGAAACAACTTCACTTACAGACTGTCCACCCGGAGGCTGCTGCCTTCAGCCAGCTCTCAGATCTTCCCAGAGCATCCTCATGGCTCACTTTCCTAGCAGCTCTTAATGGTTCCTGGGCACAAACCCTTCCAGCTTACACTGAAAAACTGCCGAGGCTGGAAGCACTGTCGCAGTCAGTGAGCCTGAAAACCTCTGTGCAGGCACCTTTACCTGAGCGCCCTCAGCTTCTGCCTCATCGGCCACGGCCGGCAGCGGATGTTGGACATAATCTCCTTCTGGTACTGGATGTTCTGAAAGACCTGCTCAGGGTCATGGCTCTCAGCCTTCTCTTCACCAACATCGTCATCCGAGTTGCTGGCAGCCCAGCACACACCCCACGAGAGGAAAAAGAATACAAGTTATTCCCGTGAGGATTCCCAGCTAAGTGTTGATTTGCACAGGATCCAACCTGCTAGAGCACTGTGAGAGCAGGGATCTAGGGAACTCACATGACCTTATTGTTTTAAAGTCGATTAATAATTTGGATGATTTCCCCATCTCCAGGACATGCCTCTTTCCCTCCTCACCACTTGCTGGCCAGCCACAAATTATCCCTACTCCGGACCACAAATCTCAGTCTTTCCTCTCCAAGCATTTCCAGCCATTCAACTTGTACATCATGCTGGCAAGACTGTCTGTATATTTTTCTGGAACAAAGTACTGTCTAAACATTTCCAGCAAGAGCACGTAACATTCATTTATTAATCACACCTGTTATTTTGATTTTAATAATGATAAAATATTTTCTTGTTAGAACAGGGAGAGCAGGGGATTCAGTCATGGTCACCATTTAATCCTATTCCCTGCTGAGGGGCACAGGGGTGTGGGACCCCACATGCCAAGAATTATTTGTCTCTGTAAAGAGATTTATGTGCTTTGATGCAGATTTCTGTGGATGATTATTAAATCATCTTTTCTGATGCTGTCACCACATTTGCTGAGCTACAGCTCTTGCAATTCCGTGTTGGTCTATGAAACAGCAGCAATATTCATTCTTGCAGAGGCTTAGGTCTAAAATCCTGTGGTGACTGTTCCACCCTGAATGACAAGAAGGGATCTGAAGTACTGCAACAGCCACCAGCCAGGAAGTTTCCCAGTTGTATTTGCTATGTACTTGTTGGGAAAGTTCCCTGCCATTTTGCTGAAAAAGCAGCCTTTTAATCACTTAGAAATAAATCATAACCTAAACCATGCCATGGAATAATATTTGAGGGACATACTTCATCAGACCACTAATCCATTGGTCTACAGTCCTGTCCCTTCAGTCACAGAGGACATTCAAGGGAAATTTATATTTACACAGGAAAAGAATAAGAGACTTCTTACTGTGCTACATATTGAACTCATTGGGGTTACTTTGCTTTATGCACAGTGTTTATATTTCAGTATGAAACGTGACTTTGGCAAAATAAAATAAACCTAAAGAGGTTTGAAATTTATCTTAAAATACAGAGAAGGATTTTTCTCACGCTCATTGCCATGCTACCACACTGTTACTCAAAACAGACTACCTTTTCCAGTCTCTGACACGCACTCTGTCTAAAGGAAAGCGAAAAGACGAGATCCCACTGCCGTGCTAGATGAAGCAGACTCGCCCTTCAGGAGAGAGAGGAGCTCCCTTACCTGTGGGGTGGCTCCTGGTAGGTGTAGATGCCAGTCTGCCGCTTCACTGTGCGCTGCTTCTTGCAGGACTTGGCAGCTCTGGGCGCAGGGGAGCCCGGCGCTGCTGCCATGCTGGCAGGTGGGACTCTGCCGTGCTGGGAGGCAGCTCGGAGCTCGCTGCTCAGACGTCTCAGCAGCAGCCAAATGTTATTAAGCAGAGAGCAGCGAGTGCTGCGAGCCCCGTGGAGCAGAGGATCATTGCCTGGTGCTCCAGCCTGGAGAAACTGCTGCTGCCTGGCAGTGCCTTAAAGCCGCAGCACACGGCAGCCCCACCACGGCCTCTGGAAGCCCAGATCAAGGTGGGAAGCAGAGCTCAGAGGTGGCCCAGCTGCCACCCTTAATTCACAGCCAGGTTCCCCTTGTTGTGGGTGAGGGACGTCCCATCCCAGAGCACCGTGCTGGCCCGCTCTGGGCGGTGTTTCCAATAATGCTCTGTTGATGTCTCTGCTTCCTGTGCTTGAGAAGAAGGTTCTTGCTTAGGAAAAGCAAGGTGGTTTGTGTTTTGGCCTTTACCAGCAGAGAAACATGAGTGGCATTCTCTCACAGGGCTTCTAATTTTCGTGGTGGAGAGTCCGCTGACACCCTTTCTATGGTCAGTGCCAACACAACCTCTGTCAGCATCTCTGTGATACTGGGCTTGGTTGCCAGGATAGAATAAACTGCTCCAGGTTCTGCTGGGGCCAGCGAAGTGAATTTTCAGTGCCTTTCTGCATCATAGAAGTTACAGATATTCTGGTCCCATTATTAAAACACAGCAAAATAGACCAAAAATGCTTGATGTTAATAGCTCCTGTGGCCATAATTTGATGCTCAGAAGGTGGGTGTGAAAGGGAGAGTTTGCAGAGGGTTTTCACTTGTTCCTAACTTGGTATTTTCTCTCCTTAATAGCTCTGCACACAGTGCAGCAAGGATTTTGGTTGCATAAATCAGTGGTCTGTTGTAGTTAACTTTTGTTTGCAGCGTCTGACAAAAAGAACGTTAAGTTCTCTCCTCTATATTTCCTGTAGAGAATAGCACAGGCTTCTTTTTCCCTCTGTCCTGAATTAATCTGAAATATTGCCACTTGGTGAGAAGTTTTACTTTTTTACCATCTATTGTCCTAGACTAGTTAAATAACTAAAGGGCTAAATGGTCACAAGCATATGTTTTGTTACAGTATTGAAAGAGTATGTCCATTTGGTGTAATTCACTTCATTTCTGAGACAACAAGTGAGGACCAGATAAACATGATTCTGCATTTCCAAAATGCATCTCACAATAAAGCCCAGAGTTCACTTGCTGCGTCTGGTTTGAAGCTCCCCCAGAAATCTGGGAATTCCATTAGCACAAAGCAGAAGAGCCCAAGAATTGTAAAGAAATGCCCCTGTTCAGAGTTCAGCTGTATTCTGCACCACAGGATGTGTCAAATGCATGAAACTGTTGAAGCCTGCTAAAACCCAGTTACTGTTTGGGGCTTTTTCTATCAACTGAACTCTCTAGTCCCAGCTTCACTCTGAGCATCACTTGCACCCACCTCCTTTCACCACAACAGAGGCTAAAGCCTCCGGACTCCAGTTTCCAGCTTACCATGGATGGACCACAAAAAAAATTTACTTTTTTCTGTACTGTGTTTTATTATTCTTCATTTGAAGTCCACAAAACAGAGGCTGTTAGAGCTTTGACATCTCAATCTTTCTGTCCCATTCCTAAACCCACAAACCTCTGAATGGCTTTCCTCTTTGGCTTCCAGTTCACAGGACAAAAGAAACATCCTACTACCCTTTCCGTGTCAGACCATTCACCAAGTGAAAGCAAACAGCCAAAAGGAACGGGTATCAGCCCAGAATCACATCCCCATTAAAAGTCTTATCACCTCTTCCCGGCTGGAAAAACAAAAAGAACTATTCTGAATGCCAGGAACGCCCTGTAGAGCTTTGATGCTCAGAGTGCTGCAAGCACACCCACATCACCACTTTTTTTGACATGCCACAAGATACATTTTCAATTATGTAATTTCAGAGCAGGAATATGTTAGTTCAAATGTACTTCCTTGGCTGTCGTTATTGTCCTTTGCATCCCAGCCAGTGGCACAGCACTGGGGACCAGGTTCTGCTGCCTTAGCTGATGAGAGTGAGTGCCCCTCCAGTCAGGCCAGTCTACCACAGTCCATTAACTCCTTGCTTATTCCAGTTATGTGCACAAGCATTAATCTCATGCAGATAGACACTGGCTAAGGAAATGCCCCAGAAGGCAGGTTTTGACACAATAACATCCTGAATTCCCCAGAGGACATAAGCTGGATCTCCAAAAACTGCAGGAGAGGAACACAGCTATTTCTCCTGTATTACCATTCCTGCTTCATACTTTTCTTTGAGATTTTAGATGTCCTACTTTCCATCTGGAGGAACCACAGTGGAGAGATTGAAATCTGACATCATCTGTAGTTCCTAGAGATTACTCTATTTCACAAATAAAGCAGTATCCTTTAATATGATGGTGTTATAGCACTACCACAACCATTAAAACACTAAAATTACTGATTTACATAGATTTAACTGACTAGTGCATCTTAACATGTCAACGAGGCAGATAAATTTAGTTTCCCTTTGTTAGAAGAAAGCTGAGAGTCTGAAAAAAACAAAGGGACAATTTAAGCCTGACATTTATAGAGCTCTAAAAGTGCCAGTGCTTGAGGCACATACATCATATGAAGTTACTACCAAGCACTAAAAGCACAACGAGCAGCAAGAGGCTCATGAATTCCGAGCCCATCTGACAGAAGGATGCAGGGAAAACAGAAAGCAGGCTTCAAGAGCTTAGCCCTGAAGCTGGCAACATCCTCTGTTGCCCGTGATCCCTGCAGTAGCCCCTTTAAAGAATTCAAGCGTTAACTCAGATCACAAAGAGGGTTTTGGTTTTGCTTTTCAGCTCAGCCAGCAGTTGAGCAACCAGAACACCCAGCTGCCCATTTCAATATGCTCTATTGAATCCAGAAACCCACTTGGGCTTGTTTCAGTCTGAGTGAATACTACAGGGGTTATAGATTTGATTTCAATTGCCATTAACTGGATGTAAAACAGGACATTAGCCTTTTACTGCAAAACTTTCAGCTCTCAGTGTGTAATAGGAAGACTCACATTTGATCCATAGGATCATTTTGCATTTTCAAACACTTATCCAGGAAGGAGCTGGGCTGGTGAGCTCTGCTTACTGAAAATTCAAGAAAACAGTAGGCTTTATTCCTACCCATATACTCTATTCCCATAGAGGTACAGTTTAAATTTTACCCACCATTCCAGCACTGCAGTTCAGCTCGGGACCTTTTCAAAATCTCCCTCCTTGGGAGGTTCACAACAGCTCTGATCTCAATTTCAAGGTAAAAAAAATAAGAAAGGGACAAGTTTTCCAGTCATCTTTGTAACAAAAAGAGGATATTGTCCCTCCAGATCCTTAAGTACATAAGACAAAGCGGGGAAAAAGCATTTGGAAACACTGACCAAGACAACTTGTGTATCTTTAAGTGAACTAATTTTCAGAAGTGCTGAAAACATTCACAGAGCCCAGTGATAGGTGATGAGGCTGTAGAGCATCCAAGCCTGTGTGATAACACTGAAACTCCTCTTAGAGAACCTTTACTTTTAGAGCTGAAAGAGCTAAGATCAAAAGACACCCCAGTTAGACTTCGAAGACAGACTTTCCATTCTCAAATTGCAGTCTCAGTTCACCTGTTTAGTCCCCAGAGGTGGCACAGATGTGCAGCTGGACATAAGAGCAGTTATGGGATTTCCAGGGTAACAATGCCAAAGCCATCTTTTTCGCTTACTGAGAATAAAATTGATATACTGAGCTCTGGTAAATCATTCTCTCCACATAAGATTGTTTGGACAGTCTAATTTCATACAGTAGGTTCTGCTCTTCAATTTCAGCATGTTCATAACTCTTACTGACGTTTATCACACTTGGATCAAGGGGAATACTCCCATTGTGGTTCAATTTTCTTTGTGAATTCACATCCCACATAAAAAAGTATTCCATTTAAAAGGCTCCTCCTGTGCAGTTAACTGATCTTACAGCATCTTGAGATGACTATTTTTATTCTTGGATGAGTATCATGACTATTAAAATATAGATTTCTGTGACAGTATTACGCACAGGAGAATATATTGCAACAAGGAAGTTTTCAGGAGTGTTTTAGAGACCTAAAGACAGAGTTTAAGGAACAAAAACAAGGGAAGCAAAGGGGCTAAAGACAAACAAACAGCCCCATGCCAAGCCAAGCACCCACGGTGGGGCAGGAAAGGCCTCAACAACTTTTACAGCCACTTCAGGCTTGCAGCACTGCCCTGGCCTGCCTGGCTCACTGTCCCTGGGACAGTCTCTACTTCCAGGTGGCAAAAAAGTGATTAAACACCATCAGAAAATGGGTGTTTCAAGAATAATACAGAAGCTGGAGCTACTTCTGCTATGAGGAAATCAGTATTTTGTGCAGCTCTGCCTGCCCAGCAGCACGACGTGCATCCCGCAGACGTGTGCGTGTCACCAGAGACCTTTTTTGAAAGCACTGTAACCAAATTATTGTCCAGACTTACGTGAGTCGTTACCAGCCAGACCTAGGAGCCAGTGAAAATGAAGACGATAATTTTAGAACACTTAATAAATAAATAAATAAAAAGAAATTTCGCATTTCAGAAGAAGAGAGGAAGAGTTCCAGGAACTGGAATGGCAGAAGGTAACTGAAGAGCCAGGGCTGTCCAGAGTGATGATACCTGGGACAACCTTGCTAGTCAAAAGCCTGGAAGAGGTGGGATGTGTCTGGAGCAGACATGCATAAAAACCTATTTCTAGTTTCCTTGCTTTTTGTAACATCCACTCAAATTTCCCAGGCTAGAATTGCACCCTAATTTTAGAGGGTTTGGCATTGGAACAGTAAGATTAGTTCACCTGCATTTATTGACCAACATGTTCACAAAGGAGATGTTCATAAAAAATGGGTGAGGAAATTCAGATGAGTTTAATTCACTGCATAAGGAATGTCAGTAATTCTTTTACAACCTAGGAGGTTGCTTAGGTACACAACACTTAACTCATTAGCAAACAGCAATCATCATTTGTCCAAGAAAAAAACACAAATGCAGCTACTCAAATTACTGTCTGCAAAGAGATGAGCTTATTCCTCTTGCTCTCCAGGATATTGCGTCAACACCGTGCTTGGGAAAGCTGGAGGTACCAGGCTGTGGTTACATGATCACCTGAATCCAGCACCTAACACATTAATTAAAAAAAATAGATCTAGAAATAGATCAAGAAACTGCCAAAGAGAAACTCTGACAGTGTGACAAAACAAAAAAGAAAAGCTTTGGGGACTGCGAAACATTACACCCTTGCAGAAAACTGTTTTTAATATTCTTCACACAAAGACAGTGTGGCTAAATGCTGCAGTAACTCAATGCAATAAAATGTCCATTTCTTCTTACCCCAAAGACACACCTCTACAGCTAAAAATAATGATCTTCAGACTGATGTTTATTAAAAGTAGGCAAAATGTTTTTAATTTTATACAGTCTCAGAAGCACTGTGGTGCCTGAGCTCACTAAATATCAGATGACCTTGAAAAGTGCCTGAGTCATGGGCAGTTCAAGCTGCAACCTAAACAACCATCCTAAATCTCATACGTTGCCACGTACTCATTATCTGGACTTTGTACTTTCCTGCCACTGAGGGATTTTCACATAAATTATACAGGAAATGAAGCAAAATGCAATTACAGTCTCCAACAGCTCCAAGGCAGATAGATGGCAAAGGCATGCAGCACAGTTCAAGCGTCAGCTTTCAACAAATGTCACCTATTAGGAAGAATCTAAATGAAACATATATCACTAAGCCACCCACTTCTAAATTGTATCATTATCTCATCACTAGAATAAGCAGTTATAAGGTTACAGCGATTTCAGATAATCAGCTTTCAAACAGATTTCTCAAAGGGACTTTTCATCTTTGCTTTTACACATCACCATTTGGACCTTCACATATACTAGAAAATTCTATTATCCTGTATTAAATTGAGTTATCCCAATGAAAACATCCCCAGTAAGGTTAACCCAGACACTTCATCATCCATTAGCACCCTCACTTTTTCAACATAACAAATTTTCTCATAATAGCTTTTCAGTCTCAAAAGGAAGAGACACAGCTACAGAACTCCTGAGTGTTCTGAATGGATGGGATTCAGCTGAACAGTGGGAACACTGCAATGATGAATAAAATCATATTTTTGCTGCTGCCTTCAGTGGATGGGAAGTCAGCCCCAGAGCCTTTGCATTTACTGCTCATAGCCCAGTTCCTTGGACACCTCGTGGAACATTCACCTCTTCAGTGGAGGATCCTTTCTCAACCCATTTTTTAAAGAGAGGATCTAGGAATTTTTTCTTGCTTGCATTTGGGGGGCTTTTGTGTGTGCTACCCTCAGTGCAAAAGGATTATATAAACAAAACAAAAAGCAGCCTACAAACATTAGGTGAACACTAACAAAATTTTAATACATATATTTCAAATAGTACTTTCTTCCCATGATCTCACCATGCAAATACCTTTATCTGCTGAATTATCATTGAGGTTATGGACATCAGGCTCAAAAAAGTTGCAAGAAAAGCCTTAAATCATATAAGCAGTGAAGAGACTTTCTCAGTTACTGTGGTAATGATCTCCTTCCTGCCAGCACACATTAAACACACGCTGGTTTTTGTAAGTTCATCTATTGTGTTCACTGGTCTCATGGTAGGTTTTATATCCTCTGTAGGTGGAATGTTTTGAGAAAGCTCTTTAATAGCCAGCATGGGCTTTGCTAAATTAACCCATCTAAGATTTGAGATGTGCTATGAAGATGCATATGGGCAGCCTCTAAGGCTCTGCTCGAGCAAAACAGTTTAAATCTTAATAAGAAAATTATGGCTCACAACCTATCATTAATATTTAGCTTTTCATTAATATTACACAACAAACTTAGTCTGATTTCTTTTTTTTTTTCCACTCCCCTTTCCTGTATTTCCTGCTTATGGTGTAATCATTAAATTCCCACTTTTAAACAGCTCCATATATTCTTCTCAAGGTTTCAAGATGTGCAGTTCTTTTCACAATTTAAAAATGTTTCTAAGGTGACACTTAAATGCAGAAAATATATCAACAGAATTCAATCAATTTTTTTTAGGTTTAATTAAATGAGTGCAATCTTTTCTCAACTTGTAAATCATCTTAGCTGTAACTAATACTGATTTGTTTAATTGGGTAACTGGTTTAAATGCTTAAAGAATTAAACTAAACCAACACCAAGGTAGGAAGTTATTTAATTCAGCCTGTGCAGACCTTTAGATTTGTATTGTGATTCAAAGCACAGGAAGGTGAACGAGAAAACAGAACTACTGCAAGTATTGGTGTATGGTTTAATTACTTCTTTCAGGATGTGCATTCATTTCTAAATGGATAACATATCTATCAACAGGAAAGAAAAAATGATGAAAGCAGTGACATCTGGAAAAAAAAAACACAGAAAAAACATCAGTGAAAGTTCTTATAAAAAGTCTTACTTTTTATGAGTGAAAGGATTTTCCTTTGAGGCTCCATTTCTTTTATCACACAAGGAATCTCCTGCCATCACAAACACAGATGTTCCCTTAAGTCTCCACAAATGCCAAAAACTCTTTGTCTTACTATCCACTCTGGAAGGGCTTCTTTGTTAATGAGGATGTATCAGCAATTTATTAAGAAATGTTCCTGCATCTGCTGCTGGTCCTTAGCCTTTCCCTGCCATGTGATCCACGTCAAGCTCTGCACAAGATGAGCCTGGAGGAAGGCAAAGCAAACAAAATGAGCTTTGTAGGCAGCAGTGCCGTGGGGGGAACGGGGTGAGGACAGCACTCTGCTTTTAAATGTGTGCATGTGGGATGAATTTGATGCATCCAGGGGCGATCAGCAGGGTGAGAACCCCTTCACCTGCGTGTGCCAGGAGGCTAAGAGTGCAGTCGTGATGCTGAAGGCAAACTGGATTTGCTGAATTTGAATTAAACGCACCGGTAATTAATTTCACCGTTAGATGCTGTTTCCAGACCTGGGCAGGGGCAAAAGCCATTCCCCTCTCGTATGACACATATGAGCATAAATCACCACAGAGATCGGTGCTTCCAGGAGAACTTCCAGGGCTTGCTAAGACCCCTCTCTGCTGGAGGATGCTGCAGCCAGGCAGCTTTTGGAGCGCTTTTCCCCGCACACAGAGAACGAACGCTCCACCGTGTGGCCAAGCTGCTCCCTCGTACGTGGCTGCTCTCAGCGTCAAGGGGTCCCTTTGGTAAAGAAAATTTAGATTAAGTCTTAGGAAAGAAAGAAAACATGGAAAAGAAGGTGTTTTCAGCTGAAAAAAAAAACCCCTCAAATAAATGCTGCAGATTCAGTCACGTGTATCTGGTTTAATTGCAGAGCATAGGGTGGCAATGGGAAGCTGAGATACACCCAAGAGCAATAAAGTCACAGAAAAGTGATGTAAAAGTTAAATCCCCACTGGAAGTCCAGATCAGAGTTCAGAACTCAAAGGCCATTCTTTTGATCTGTTAATAAGGAGTGAGCAATTAATTAAGGAAAAAATCCCCTATATAATATGTAAAATGCTTTTCTTATCCTCCTTCCTCTCTGAGATATGTAAACTGCATCACTTTTTCACTTAGGGTTGGGGGCTTTTTTCTTTACTTTTTACTATCAGAAACATTAAGAATGGAATGTTTTTTACTTTAACCTTTTTGCTTAATTCTTCAGTGAAATTTTCAGGCACTACTTCTTCAGTATAACATAAATATCCAGTGCCATATAAAATGCTTAATATCTGCAGATGACTAGAAAAATATTATTGTTTTTAACTTTTATCAACAGGAAATCTAAATGAAGGGATATTTAGGCTCCCATTCAGAGCATACTGAAGGTTTTCAGTCCTTTTTCCAGTGCTTGCTAAGGGTTTTGAAAGTGCTGAAGTGCAACCGAGGATTCCAGCCATAAAGACCTTGGAAATACAGTTTATAGGATGAAGACTCCACCTTCCATTCATTGGCCATCATGGGGCAGGTGAAAACGTGGGGATGCAATAACAGCTTTGTTCAAAGGCTGGTCCCACACCCTCTGACCTAGAACAAATGAATACATTTAGTGAAATAATATCTCCTGCTGAAAGGTGAAGTTCTCACAAGCAAATAGATGGTTTTGATACAAAAGAGAGGCATCTGATTCCAATGAGTAATGTTTCCTAGAAATGTGACTCCATTTTTTCATTTTCATAAAACTAATTTCTTTCTTCTCGTAATGGTGAATAATAAAATCAATGTATTGCAAGTGCCAGAACATAAAACAAGCTTGGAGTGCAGAATATGTGATCTGTCACATTCAGAGTTCTTTCTGAAGGAGAATGAAACTTAGAATTGAAACAGCACTGATGTTTCAACTGCCAGAACATACTTCTGAAAATTACTGTCTCAGGTTATTAGTATAATCCACTGTTTACTTATTGTGAAAAGACTCTTTGAAATAAAATTAAGGGCGATGCCTTCAATACTGAGTGCTCTGCTCCTCCTGCACACCCAAAGTAGACAAATTCTGTAAAACATAAGTTTTTAAGTACCAGGTCCAGACATTTAAGTGTTCCGCTTAAGCACAAGAAACTAATCTGATTTTCTTGTAACCTGATTTGAAATTTGTAACATGACCTAAAATAAAGAAACCAGATCAATGAGATTAGGAACCTGTACTTCTCTTGAGGAAAAAAAAAGCCAACAGAATAAATCCACAGACATGCACAGAGACAAAACAACTGGAATCTGAGATGAATGTAGCTAAACAAGATTCTATCCTTTGAGATGACACACACTGATTTCCTGGAACATTTAACATCAGTGTGGTTTTCTGTAGATCAATTGGGAACTAAGAATACCTGAAAGGGAAAGCTTCAAGCCACTGGATCATAAATCTCTGCTTTAGAGGGTAAAAATTCTCAAGCACCCATTCCTGATGGTCATATTCTCCCTGTGGCCAGTGCAGCACCTCGCAGGAAATTCTGTAATGGAAAGAAAAGTCAAGGCATGAAAGCAATGCCTAAAGCGTTTGTCCCCTGATTTGGGAAGTGCCTGCCAAGTACAACTTGATAGAATTGGGAAATGCAGCAATGCAGCAACCAGACAGCAACAGGAAGGACTGGAGGGGAACAGGTTTCATCAGACCTAAGGCTGGAACCCAGGATGCTCTGACTCACACCGTGTCCAAACCAGTCTGAAAGGAATTCTTCTGTGTAAACAGGTGTTGTCTAAATTTCCAGGTCTCAAAATATGTAAAAGATCATTTAGCAGCGAGTGTCATGGTTGTTCATGGACCACGTGTGTTTCAGCAAATCACATGAGTGACACAAAGAGAAATCATCAGGTTAGGAAAATCCTAGAGAGATTCCTAGGAACAGAAGTTATAGGGGAAACGTTGAGATGTCTGTAGATTTTCTTCTAGTGACAAACATTTTTGAAAACCTGAGTAGCTACATCAATAATTATTACACCCCTGGAAATTACACTTCGATTTAGCCCTCATATCTCATCCCACATCTCAGATACGGCTGACAACTGCTGAATCAATTTATGGTGCTTTTTTACACAAACATAGGTGGTTTGGCTGTTTAATCCTTTTCATTGCAAGTTTGTCTGTTGGGGATAATGGTCTCTGAGCATTTAAATGAGTGCTACAATAAACTGCAATTCCCTGATCAAACAGCGAGAAAAGTTGGGGGTTTTTATTAAATCCTTTTCTGTGCACATATTTCTGAAGCACAGTTGAGAGAAAAACTTCAGTGTGGGACCAAAGCCAGAGAACCTTAGAAGGCAACAAAGGCTACAGGTTCTGCAGTTACTCAGCTCTTCACAAAGCCTTGACTACGGGCTCGTGGCAGCCTTTTGCCATGACCTCCCACACATTTAGAGCACAGGCACTAGTCCTCACCAAGAAACCATTCCCACTCTGCCCACCAGAACAAGGAAAAAAGGTCATTAAGACACAAACCTGAGGACTGGAATCCTGCTGTTGTCAAGTGGATGGTTAAACACGGCCAGCTCGCCTGGGAATGGTGGTGCTGGGCCAGCTTGCTAGGGATCTGCAGGAACTTCCCCTAGGGAATTCAAAGAAATTATATTCAGTGTGATGAACATATTTGTACCTGTGTGGGCTAACAGCCTGTGATACCTTTATGTCCCAAACTGCTGGTGAATCACTGGAAGCAGAAAGGGAAGCTTCGCCTGGAATATTTAACAGCACCTGCTGGGGCAAAAGGCTGACTGCTGGCAGGGGGATGAGCACAGTCAAAAGGCATTAATAGTCCTTAGAGAAGAATCCATGAAGTGAATGGCCTGTACCTCCATCACTTGATCCTGTCAGGACACATCAGCTTGCTTGGTCTCTGCCTTTCTGTAAGCTGAACAAACAAAACCCTCAGGAAAACGATTGCTGTTTCCAGTGAAACGAGCATCCTTTCTTTCACTGATTTGCAGAGCAAAAAACTGCCAAGAAGACATAAAGAGGAAGACAGCAAAGCAGTTATGAAAAAGGAAATACCGTCCTCAAGTCGAATTTGGCTGGTGGAGTTGGCAGGATGGGATCAGTAAGGGTATAATCAGAGAGAACAGAAAAACAGAAGGCATCTGAGTTGATGGGAGGAGGAAACAGAAATAGATTGTTCAGCCTTGCAGCCTCTTGGTGCTGCTGTCAAACACTGCCAACCCTTCCAAGGCTCCTTTGGGAAGTCGTGTGCTCTGCCAGGACACAATGGATGCAGTTTCAGCATGAAAGGGACCTTCAGCTGTTTCGCAGGCAGTGCCCCAGGCTCTGCAGGCTTACTCCTGTAGTAAGTCTCTGAAGATTAGGGAGGGGGGAAAAGCCCAGGATTTGAATGTAAATGAGAAATCACCTACCAGTATTTACAGCCATACTCGCTGGCAGGTGCTGTAGGACTCTGCTTACTCTGCCCTAGTAAAAATTCGTGGTGGCAAGGAAGCAAAGCCTAGAGATGAGCCCTTCCCAGCCAGGCTGTGCTGCTGACCTGCTCAGTGTCCCAGCCTGGCTCTCCTCGGTGACCAGGCACAGTGTCCCCACGAGATGGCTGCAGAGGCTGCGGCATCGCAGGGAGCGCGCAGAGCCCTCAGCCAAAGGGCTCTAAGTACCTCAAATGCATGTGGCCACTGCAAGAAACTGCTTCTTTCAAAAATGCAAAGCCTTGTGGCATTTGTCAAAACATCATTTAAAAGGATTAAAAAAAAAAAAAAAAAATTTAATAATTTGCCTGGTTTATTTAGATTTTTTTCCCTTCCTGTTTTGCATTTTGTTCTGCTCAGTTTTTGGTTATATGCTCCACACAATTCAAGTCATCAGCATCAGATGATTTTTTCTTTCTGCCTTTTTGAAATCCATCTTTTTTTGGAAGTTCTTTTGAAGCCCTTGCATCTCTGTTTTCTGCAATTATGCTTTTTGTGTTAATTACACTGATTGCCAAACCTTCCCTCTTTCCCATGCTTGGCTGCCATTCACTGCTCTCGGTGCCTGGTCACTACACCACCCCTTCCTTTTCTTTTTGGATTTTTTGGTAACTGGCCATGCCATGTCCTAGCTTGACACCAGCTGTGGGTCTTCAGCTCCAACTGAGCCAAGGAACATATGCATAATTCTAAACACAAGCTCGAGCAGGAAGAGCTTGGCTGGTCACCTAGCCCTGGAAACGCTGCCCTGACAAGGAAAATCAACAGCACCTAAACAGCAGCCTCAGCCAAGGTCTCCCACTCCGAGTGTGAAAAGCTGAAATCCAAGTTCTACCTCATCTGTCTGAAACAGTTTCAGCGTGGGTAACACAAACACTTTAGTCCAGGGAGCTCTACATGCCCTCATGATAATTGCAATTTTCTGAGGGTCTGAAGGACATAACCTCGATTTTAGCCTGGAAACCTCTTCTGTAACAGATATTAAATGTCAAACAACCCAGAATCCCTTTTTTAGCCTGTATCTAATAACAGCCTTAGTTTGGAAAGTCCCACAGAGAAAACCTACATGTGATTTCTCCAAAACCCATCTCTGTCCCACTCTTGGTTGAAACCTGGCTCTTTGTCAGGTTTCTCTGCCACTCGGAACTGCCATAGTTGTTCAAATCCATTAATTATGCCAATATTGGAGCAAAATTTTGGCTAAATAGTAGACTAAACCCCATCTATTTCTACCCAGCCAGGCTTTAGGCATGATTACTTACAGATTTACATCCCCTTCTTACCATGCACCCATTTTTCAGACTGATTCTTCTAAAGTTTAAACAAACAATTGATGCCAGCCTCAGCCACAACCTCAGCACAAAAGCCAACAACTTTTACTGTTGTCAATTTTAATTTTCATCTAGGTCTAACAAAAAATCCTATTTTATCCTTTAAATATGCCCAACCATCAACCAAAAGAAAAAAATCTATCATCACACATATATTTAGTACATTTGGGTTTTTTACATCCTTTTTTTCTGTCCCAAGAGGGAACAAACATTATTCAGTGTCAGACTTCCACCGACCTTGTTCATCAGGAAAAAAAAGCTCTGGTCTAAATTTTGACCATGAATAAACCTTCATGGCCTCATCTAAACCCAGTCCCTTAATTTTCATTATTACAGTGTATGCAAAGTATGTGAGTCACACAGATATCCCCTTTGGATAAGGCCACAAACACTTTGTTCTCAGCCCTGAATGTGCACATTTAACCTTCTGAAATCAATTCACATAGCCATTACTAGCTGTTGTTTCATGCTTGTGGATTTGAGGCTTGGCTCTTATTGGAGAGTTGATTGATTAATTTCAACATTGCAAAAGCCTCATTTAGCCAAGGGGACATTTCTGGAGTTCAATTTTCTAACTGAAAACCATCCATAAGAGTACATTAAAATTATCTAATTTTGAACCTCTGAACATTTTCACGAGAACTTGCATGTGGACATCTTTCACATTTATTTTTTAAAAAAACTTTCAGTCATTGTGTCACTGAAATTAGATACATATGTGATTTTTTTCCCCCCTATTTCTTATTACAGAATCTGAAGGGGATTCTCTTGTAGCTTTCTTGCAATTTACAACCTCTAAAAAGTATGACAATTAAGACAGAGAGTTAAGAGACCCCAAAACAAGGTCCAGAACCTACCATGTATAGGTTGAGGTTCTAGAACTGGGCATAAATACATGAGAAAAATGCTAAACCAGGCAAAACTGTTTATTTTAGAAAGATCTCATTACTGAAGCAGAAAGGACAGTTAATCACTTTGCTTCTGTTTCCCTGGGAAACTGTTCCATTAATGGAATTTCCCACCAAGAAAAGTTAGCACTTTATTAATATTTTATTTAAAATTAAATCAAATTATGATCATTTGAAGAAAGTAATATAATTGCAATTTAATCTCTTTTCCATTTTCCCTTCTAATTTAATTCAATATGTGACAAAGAGTGTGAAAATCAGAGAGGGTGGATTTTTATAATCTACAATTCTTAGTTGTGAGAAAAGAGTGGGTAGTAGTAAATATTTGGGGAAATTTAAATCTTAAAAAAACCAACACAAAAACATGTAACACTTCCATGTGCATTTCACAAATCAGCCTTCAAGGTGAAACAAAGTGCACAGCAACTTTCTAAGATTTTAAAAAGTATTTATAATTTCTATCTAGGCTTGGGAACAAGGGAAGCTGCAAAAGAAAGACTTCTCAATAAACACACAGATATGAAGAAATTGTAGCAACAGACAACATATGATGAAAAGAGTTACCTCCCCTGCTCAAAAAAATTGCTATTTTCTGCCTTTCACAGAAGTCCTGTAATGGTTGCCTGTAGAGTTTAAAAAATCCTGCTAAGAAACAATTTTATTATATACACACACACACATATATATATATAAATACATAGCAAGTGTTTTCAAACCAGAGGTGAACCCTAAAATTTTTGGAATGTTTTATATTCTGCAGTAGTATTTCCTTTCCAAATGATGACACATAGATTTTAAATATTAGTAGTAAATTATTATTAAAATATATTATGAATATAAACATTACCTGTATATCCATTTGTTTTAAACCATAAACTATCCCGCATGTATTTCATTTTTCTAAGTGAGGCGTTGATATTAATATATCTGTATATCATATAAAATTATGGAAATAACTGGAATATTAGGATTACTCTGAAATTGTATGTGTTCATACCACTTACATCTGCTGCCTGAAAGGGCTGCATCAGATTTTCTTAGCAGATTAATCAAGTGCTGTAGGCTTTCTGCTTATCTCTTTTTCCAGATACTACTGGAGTCATTTACAAGTGACACAACAAACTAAGCGTTGAACAAAAGACAACGCTTGGACTGAAAATAAATCCTGTCCACTTGGAAAAACACATGCACTGAGAGTGATTCCTTCTCAGGACAGAAATGGAAACTGATTTCCAGACAACGAGCAGCCTCAGGAATCTCAGTCTTGGGGGAATCCTGGGAGGGCAGCGGTGTTACGGGTGAGGAGTTTGGGATGTGCTCTACAGCAATTAACAACTCTTAATGTTGTCTAAGAATGCAAAATCTGTCTCTTCCTCTAACATGGGCAGCAGTGCCCTAGAGGTGGTTAACTCAGAGCATCCAAGAAATATCTGTGCATGAAAGAGAAATGCACTCCGCCCCTGGTTTGGCTAATTAAGCAGAAAACCAGCATTAGAAGTTTTGAGAAAATCCAAGGCAAATTTAAGCATCTGGTATTTTCCACTCATCTCTTCATTTGGGCTTTCTTGGCACATGAGCTGTATTTTTGGCTGATTTCCACTACAAGCAGAGAAGAGAAGAAGTCAAGAAGTGTCCTCACTTTCCCACCATTCATCCTCACTCTTTTCCAAAAAAACAGTGATAAGGCCAGAGCAATCTCTATGGGCATCCCAGGCATAGTGGGACATCTGACTTCCTTCTAAAAAATTTATACCATATACAGTTGCAGTATTTTTGACATATTTTCTCTACACATCAAATTTCTCGGAGAGTCTTGACGGCTCTTTTGGCAACTCCTTTTCTTGCTGCCTCCTCAGCTACAAAAGGCTGTTTTTCTTGTCAACCCCAGTTGCATATGCAAAAAAAAAAAGAAAAAAAAAGAAAAAAAAAAGAAAAAAATAGCCAGAAAGAGATTGCCAACAAATCAGCAAAAGAATAGAAATCTTCTCCCTTCCTCGACAAATATTTTCGTGTATCAACATTCTGTACAAATAACTGTATGTTCCCACGTTTAACCAGGAGTTGCAATCATTACTGAAAAAGGAAAATTTCATGCTATTCATCTTCAAAATGATGGTGTGTGAGAAACATTCAGCCTCTTAACGGAGCTTATTTGACTTCACCTTATCAGGAACATAAGTTTACAACAGCTGATGACCAAAATAAATAAAACCTGTTTCTTACACATGAAGAATACGGGTCTTGCACACGTTCCCTTTAAACAGTTCAGCTTCATTCAAGCAAGACTACAGTGAAATGTAGTTGGGGGTCTCATGTTTAACACCAGAAGAAGAAATCACAGCAACATAAATTACAATTTGATCTCCAACATAGACAGTTTAATAGGCCATGATTTAGCAAAGCATTTAAGCAAATGTTTAAATCCCATTGATTTAAGTGGGATTTAAGTACATATTAAGTACTTAGTTGAATTGAGGCCATACTGTGAGGGGACTCTTAGAACAAGGAAAGCACAGTAGGCTTTAGGGATCTTTATTTACAGCTCAGATGTTTAACTTTGCAAATTTGGCTTAGGAACCTGTATAATGCAAAAAGGAGCCAAGGACAGACTGCAAGAACATTTGGCTGCCCAGGGTCACTTCAGGATAATGCAACATACCAATATGGGATTTAGTTTCTAAAATACTTTTGTCTTGAAATTTACCACATCTAATTTATAATTAAGCTGACTTGCCTTAATGTGCCGTTCAGCGCTTCATTCAGATTTCTGATTCCGCCAAATTTCTTGTGCTCTCTTTTATTCTTCTCCCATTTTTCCCTCTCACTTTTAACCCCAACCTTCTGTGCAGGGTGAGGAGGAGGCATATGGCATTTGCTGTTTGTCAATCAACTCTCACTGCAGAGCTAGGAACATAAAAAGCTGAAAGCAACAAGTGTTTCATCCTGGAATATGAAAATGTGTTTCCCCAAGAGGGGATCAGAACAGATATTTCATTGCACTTCAAGGAGCTCTGTTATAATTGTATAATTTCTCTCATAGGTGTATCAAAACTGTGTTGTGTCTGTATGGACTTTGCTAAATTTTGGAGCTGTAACAAAGTATTATTTTGCCTATAGAGTGACTTTTAGTTATTTCCTGGTCTTTTCTTCTTTACTCCAGATATTATACAACTTATCTAACTCTACTGACACTATTGCAGAAGACTGAACTATTTCTATTTATCTTGCAGAGTAGGAGCTTGCTTTTGGGGACATTAATAACTCTTGTTGTCAGTTTTTCTTTTTGGGAATCAGCCTATTTCCGGAGAGGTCTGGGAAGCTTGGCTTTCTTGGTCAAATTACAACCAACAGGAAACAGAACATTATATCATGTCCAAGCACTGCATTTTGAAGGGAAATAAAGACTCAAGGTTTTATGGAATCACCTAATCATATATTAAAACAGATTACTTTTAAGAGAAGTTCTTGTTTAGCAGTATACCCTGAGACTTATTAGAAACCTTCTTCTTGGTACTGTTTTTATGGCAGGTCCAAATAACAACACGATCAAATTCTAGACATCTAAAAAAATCCCTTTAATTTCACTGCTCAGGCTTGGCTTATTTCTAATAAACATCCAGCTATATAGATAACACTGCAGAAATCAATAATATTCATAACTCCATAAATAAACAATAAGGAGTATTTTCTGTTAGTTAAGAAGGATGAGCGATGTTTTCAAGGCATTTAATTTGCTGTGGGGAAAGTATCC
Source organism: Edolisoma coerulescens (assembly GCA_013397115.1). NCBI lineage: Eukaryota > Metazoa > Chordata > Aves > Passeriformes > Campephagidae > Edolisoma > Edolisoma coerulescens. Next base: position 717,104 of record VWZW01002154.1, read on the forward strand.
TAGCACAACTAATCCCTGATTTATAAATTCAATTTTCAGATTTGTGCTGAACAAGTCTGTGATAATGCTACAAGTTAATCTCACCCTTTCCTGACTCCTACCAGGTGGTAAATTTTCAGAAAAACATGTTTCATTCCAGAGAAGACACAGAGATCCATTTGCAGTGCAGCCACTACAAAGTGCATACAAATACTCGCCCAGCTCAAAAACATCCAAGTGCAAGGCCAATTTAACCACATGATAAACTGACTTTTCTGCAACTGTGTGCACTCTTCCCGGTAATTAAACCCTGCTAAGGAAATTGTATCAACCAGTGAGAATCCTGACCTTTGTGGGTGCCTGTGGAGATGAGCACACACAGCCCTCAGCATACAAACCATCAGCCCCACTTGCTCTCACCTGAGTGTGTGCAAAACACTCTAATTCCATTACTCAGACTTCCTCTGGATTTCTTAGAGCTGTGCTAATCCCAGCTTGACACCCAGGACGCAGCAGTCTCTGAGCTGAGGCCAAATGCATTTCTAATGATTAGCAGATAAATTAGGGAAATACTGAGCCTATTAAAATGAACATACTCAGGGAGGTAATTGGATAGTGAATTAAATCATTCCTTTCACACTGATTAAACCAATAAAACAGGATGATGGTTCGTGCTCTGAAAGTGTATTACCTGACATTTCATCATGCAATCTGTCAGAAAACAAAGAGTAACTAAGCTTTAGCAACAACATTCAGAACATTGTGGCTATTTAAAGAACAGTCGGTGTTTCCACTGTAAATACTTACCTCAAAGTACATTTTTACACTCCCCAGCATGTAAATATTTACAATGGAAAGAAGCTTAATTTTTCTTCATTCTCAGTTGTGACAAAACACATTGGTCTCATTTACCTCCTCAGTTGAATCAAATCTTTCTGATAGCAGTATAATATGACTACAAAAATCTACTTTGGGAAAAGATTTCAGTAAACAGCTAAAGAGGATTACTTTTTCAGGAAATACACTAGAGGTTCCCAATGCTTTTTGTTTTCATTTGCAGTCTCTCCAAACAGTCTAAACTCCCAAGCAGTAGGAAGCAAATAGCTTGTGTTGCACAGTAAAACGGTGGTTCTGTGCTGGAGGGGGAAAACTTCAAAATTTTTCAGTAAACTTTCTGTTCAGTATATTAGCACATTGAGGCAGTGTCAGTTTTATTCCAAATTTGTGTCACAAGTTGTGCATCTTAACAAAATAAATGCCAAAGAGGGGCTGTTCTCATTCAGAAAATACAAATCCATATCCAGTTTCAATTAACTGTGAAGGAGGAATCTCAGGAGTTACAGTAGGTGTGAGAATCTCATGCCTGCAGAGTTAAAGTACTCTCAGCAGTCACACCCCAAATGTCTTTGGGTTTTGGGGTTTTGTTTGTTTGTTTAAATTACCATCTGAGAGCTCGATGATTTAGGAGAGCTGTCAGTGTCTCTGTTCTAGAGGGTGAAATGTGGGACTGATGAGCTCCAGCCAGGGCAGCTGCACTTGATTTGAGTCCTACAAAGAGGCTCAGTAAAAAAACATCTCGGCCACGGCGATCTGCCGCCGCATCCTGAGCTCTGCCTGTGCGGAGCTGCCAGTGCGGAGAACCGGAGCAGCACTGAGAGGATGTGTCTTTTTTCAGACCACAGGAATCCTCAAGTACTCGAGCTAATGCTCCACAGGCCTGCTCGAGCCTTGGAAACCGTCCAGCAGTCGCAATGGAGAGATCAGGAGAGATTAATTCCATCTACTGCTTGAGTGAAGTATTCTGCTTCAGGGTAAAACCGCACTTTTTGACCTCGCCCTGGTAAGATGAGGCTGTTCCTGGTACCAGAGTTATTTTAACACGGAGAAAGGCTTCGTTGCAGGTTGCAGAGCAGGCTGGCTGCTCTTTTGGTTTCCTTGGGTGCGTGACCATCAGTTTGTCACCTCATTTGTGTCACCGGGGGCTCCTGGAAGGTCACTGTCAGCAGCAGGGCACAAGGGATGGGACAGCTCCCAGTGCAGCGTCACCACGCCACACGGTGCCACCCTGGGACATGGACTGGGACTCAGCCAGTGATGAGACTTTTAAAGGAATGTGCTGAAAACCCGACCTGGCATGGGAAATCGATCAAGGAATCGTCCCGGATGAGAAGGGAATTTACTGAAGGAATTGTCCAAATGAGGCTGGAAGGCTCTAAGCAATGTAATATGTTGTTTATTTCCAGCATCTAGGGGGTATATTATCCCTCAGATAAAAACTAAACCCCTAAGAGAGGAAAGTTATTTGGTAAAACCACCACAATAAACCAGAGTCAATGTATCTTCAAAAGCAAAGCTACTTTCAGGCCAACAAATAGAAGGATTTTGAATTCTCAGCTATAAATATTCAAAATATTCCAAGAAGCACTTTGAGAACCCCTTAGAAATGGCCAAAAGAACAGGCCTTAGAGCTATTCCTCTTTCTGTGACATTGCCATCAGGTGTTTTTCTACAATTTTCCACAGAAACCTTTTCCTTGTCCTCCACAGCTCATAACCTGTGTAAGGTTACTGAGAAACAATGTCACAGACAACAGTTTTCCCTGCAGCTTTCCTCCATTTCTATAGGTTCTGCTTTATGGTTTGAATGCACTGAAGTAGACTTAAAAGGCAATTCTTTCTTTCAATGCCCTACAAGTTTTATACCAGAGCTATGATTCTATTACAGAGACATTTCTGCTCATCTCAGTGCAAGTTGTAGTTTACTTGCAGATGACAGTGTGACCATCTGAATTCCTGCAAATAGTTACTTAAGAATGTAAAGCAACTAAATTAAACAGCTATCCTTATAATCAAACCCACAATAATCTCTATAATTAGCTCTTTTTATCTTTTTTTCTTTTTTTTTTTTTCCCATAATAGAACAGCAAAAGACTGGGACTTCTCGGACACTAACAAGAATCAAGAACAGAAAATAAGATCAAATATCTTTGTTTTACCAACAATTTTTAGGCTCAGAGACCAGCAAGTCTGTGGAAAAGTCAATACACAGACTTGTGGGCACCATTATATAATTTCCTGTTGCTTTTCCAAGAATCCCATGATCATTTAATGTGGCACTTGCAGGAAATGTATAAAAAGGAGTATTGAAGACAGAACTGCAGCAGTGGGATGACATCAATACAAATGCAAATACACACCATCCAGAGATTATTCCAAGAATGTTATTAAAAATAATCAGCTCTGTGAATTCCAGAGCCCAGGATGGGTGTGCCAAAGCACCTCTTTGGAAGGCCACTGCCAGCAGAGTACAGAAGGCACAATCCAATAAATGAGGCCCTTCTTTTGAAGAAATGCTAAGACTGATACATCACCAGTACCTGAAGAAACGCCCAGACCCTAGGAGGGCAAAGCAAGTCCTGAAATGAGTACAAAACCACATGACTTGGGGTTTCCAGAGGCCTGGGGAGACACCCGTTTGTTCAAATGCAGCCAGCACAAAACATTCACAAAAACGTACAATTTTCCTTTGTGCCAACCATTCTATGGAGTAACAGAGGCCTGACACCTTCACAGTTTCACTTGCACTGGGGCATTGAGGAATGGCACCTCTACCTCACCCCAGCCCCAGGCAGGGGGGTCTAGAAGCTCTTTGTACCACCCTGGCACTGCAGAAACCCCCAGGCCAACAAACCGAGAGGGAGGACCAACATTTGCTGCAGCAGAGCAGCAGCAGAAAGCAGGGTGGAAAATCCAGCTCAGGCTGTTTTCATCAGGGTTTGATTTAACCCTGTGCTAGTACAGTTCAAACTGTGTTTGTGTCAGCTGCTACTCTGAGATTTATTAAAGAGGATGTAAATGGCACCTTGAAACAGTGTCCTTTGTGCGGAGAAGGAAAGTACTTGGGATTGCTAATGTTATGCCCAAATACACTCAAGACTCTAAAACAGGCTATGGGCAGTGGATGTTATTAGAATCAAGTTTTAGCAACTTATTTTTAGTCTATGTCAAGCACTCAGTAGAGGGGAAAAGATCCCCCACCAAGTATTCAATTAGCAACAATGATCTCACAATTGTGTTCCTGCTGCCTGGGACACTCATTACTCATAAAATACTGAGCTCTGAATACTGGCTGAAAACATTGCTACCAAGTGTGAAATAAGGCAGTGGGAGAGAATAGGGAATAATAATAATAAAAAAGGGAAAGACTTCTAAAAGTAATAAAGCAATAAAAAGGAGTCTGAACATTACAAAGTAAAAAGCAGGAGGTGTTAGAGAAATGCCCACATAGGAAAGGCCTCAGGCTTCTACATTTCATGCCATCTATCCCAAAGAACTTGGAAATACGTGGGTTTTCTTTAGTATGTAGTAACTACATACTAAAATGTCATAGGATGCATCCGGTACTGCAGTTCCCATCCTACTGATTTTCAGAGGAAGGTGAGAAATTCGTGAAGGGCAATTACAGGACAAAGAGAATGGCATCAAAACATCTGCATAGGAGGAAGGATAGTCCTTTCAGAATTTTACTATCCACCTGCAAATATACTCTAAAGTCTTACCAGCTCCTCTGCCAGAGGTGTCCGCAGGATGCCCATATCCAAGAATTCCCAGCTGCTTTCCAAGAACCTCATTCTGCAACCCCTTAGAACAAATTTGCACCACCATCCCACCGCCCTGGCATTTCCCTTCAGCTCTCCCTCCAGTGTGTCACGGTGTGTATAACCTCAATTAAAGTAAATTGTGTTGTTTCTCTTATACTTGATGACTTTCACCTGATAACTGGAGAGGGCTCTGGTCATCAGAACTGGAAATCTATTTTCTCTTTGTCTCTATCAGTGTCACACCCCAATTTGTTTCTTCTGTTGAAGGCAGTCAGGGACTCAAGATGGCAATAGAGAGCTGGAGAACGCCTATTCCAGGAAAGTGCTATAAATATCCCTTTTGTTGCTTAATGTGTTGTTAAACCTCTTGCTAGAGAGGCCTTTAGTGTTAATCTGACCATCAGTCTCTCCAAAATTCCCATCTAAAATTACCAACAAAGAGTTTGGTCAGTAGAGAATGTTTATTTGCCGTTGCACAACTCTCAGTTTGCAGAATATTATCTGCTTAAAACATAAGCAAACAGCCACAGTCTAGGAAAACCAGGACTGTGAAAATTAATTCATAACCTCATTTTGTAGTAAATTTAGTGTTAGAAGATTTAGCAACGTTTAGCATACTTTGGATATATAATGTGCCTTACGGGCAAATATTGTGTAATTTTTTTTTCAATGGCTATCAGTAAAAAATATGATTTTAGCAAGCAAACGTGCATTTTTGTAAAGAAGAGGTTTCTAGTTCCCCTTGTGTGGAACCACCCTAAAATACAAACTGGATGCAGGGTTTCTGGCTTGGCTTCAAGGCTGCTGTGGAGAACTGCTGTGTGCTCCCTGCCAGCTGCTGCCTTCCATCCCAGAGGTGGCAGCCTGGAAATGATGAATGAACTAATTCATACAGTCTGCAGCTATCTGAGTGTCAGAGATATACCTAATATGCGTTATATATGTCTAGATATAAGGACACAAACCAAATTTGGGTTACTAGCACTGAAAAGCCAAGGAATTGTACAATCATCACTTACCAGTATTTCCCATGTTAAATACATCCCGAAAAAGGTAACATTTTCTACAAGATTATCCTTAATTAGTCTTTCTTCCTTGAAGATCTTGTAGTAGTTTACCTCTTTCAGCCTAAGTGACTCTCCTGTCCAGAGAACGTGCTCTGTGAAGGGCTGGGCCAGAGCTGATAAGGGTTTATCCCTTTACTTCTGTGGACTTCACATCAAACCTCCTGGCAGGGGAGAAAAAAAATTGTTTTTTAAATAGAAAAGGATAATTTATGCCTAAACTCCTGTTTCTGATCAGAGTAAATGTCGAAAGCTTTAAAGCTTTAAAGCTGATTACAAATTAAAATATCTGTGTCCCCAAATGCTTGCCTAACTTCAAACAATTGGCTGCTGGGTGGGAGCTGCAGGGACAGGTGTGCTGAGGACTGACACCTATTTCAAGATCAGAAGAGGGCACTAGGGCTTAAGTTATATTCAGCATAATCCCAGACAAAGAGAGAGTGGGGGAAAAAACCGGTGAAAAGTGACAGAAATAGTCTTTTGTTATTCTGCTGCTTCCCTCTCATAAAGTGAGAAAACAGGCAGGGCTGGAGGCCCATGGGACCAGGATCTGCGGCAGCTCCAGCACAGCTCAGGGGGCGAGTCCTGTCACAAACATTTCCAGCAGAGCCCCCAAGCTGTGGGACCTCATCCCCCACCACAGCCTCCCCTCCACCCTGCCCTGCTTCCATCTTTGCATGCTGCTCCTCTGCTGGGCTCTGTGCTGGCAGCAAAGGTGAAGCCACCAGGATGGCAGCTGCTCCCCGAGACAAAGAGCTGCCCATCCACCCTGCTGAGCACCAGGAAGGGTCAGGAGATGCCCCTCCTGGGCTTAAGAGAATCAGGGAGTATGTTTCTCTCACAACTGCAGCTTAATGGTGATGAAAAGCCACACGCCCCCAACAAAAAGCCCCTTTGTGTCTTGTTCTCCTCGTAGCCCCGAAACAGAGTCATTGCATTATGATTGTTACTAGCTGTTAAATCTGATGTGGTATTTTGAAACACCACAAAGTGAATTTTCATTACACAGGACTTTGCCACAGATTGTGCACGTCCTGTGTTAAGGGGGTGCATTGTGGTGGTGTGGAGACCACTCGGCACAGTGCAGTTTACATCAGCCAGCTCAGCTCTTTTATCTCCCCCTGCTATCACTGCAGAGAGGATTACCTGGACCAAGAGAACCCAAGGCTTCTCTGAAACACCTTCTGCGTGAATATTTTTCTCCCCTTTGCCTCTAAAGAGGATTTAGGAAGAACTGCACCACGCAGTAGTTAAAACAGACGTGAATATCCACTATGTATCAATAAATCCGTATAAATCCGAGTTGCAAGACATACAAAGAGCTGACTAGTTGAAGCCAAATTATCCTGTGTGACAAAAGATAAATACAGAAGACTGTAATTGGAGAGTAATCAACACTTTCCCAGGTGTCCTCTCCCAACTCCTAGCAATTTCTGGCTCAGGGACTTAAAGTCAGGAGTTGTCTTTTTTAAATATCCCTTGGTAGATTTTCCATGCATGGATTTCCTCCATCCTCCTCCAGAGATGTAACAAAGACCCAGACGGAAACACAGTGAATTAATTTTCCCGACATTCATTTCTGTTGTCACCAAAAAGACAGGATTCACCCCCAGGACTCATCCTTGCCCCACACAGAGCTCAGCCCATGCAAGGCTGCTGAGGAGGAACCTGTTGGCTACGACTGGCTTAGAGACATGAGCACTGTGTCCATTCCTTACTGCTGAACATGAAACACGTGCAAATGTCCCTCCTGAAAGACCATATCCACCCAAACCACCCTAATGGGGACATTTGGCATCAATCTTCCAGGACTTGGAGAAAACAGAGGCCAGAAAACCCTTTCAGAGAAGAGAAAATCCTTTAAAAAGCAGCAGCTCGAACACAATTGCTATTTAAAAGTACATTTACATCTTACTAAAATGGAAAAGTCAAGAACAGCACCAGTGTTGGGAATTTACAATTTGTAGAAGCAGGAGGATAGATATGGATGTGCAGCAGCCTTCAGAGCACAAACAGCTGTCCTATAACCAGTGTAGGGCCACTGCATTTTATCCTTCCTTCTAGCATTAACTGTAGCCAGAATATTGAAAGATATCGAAATATTGAAGGATTAATTTACTAGGAAACTTATGTCCTTACTACTTTTTCTGTCAATTCTGTAAAAGAATTGTTGGATTCTATACACTAAAATACCTGAATACATGACTTTTCAGTAGAGACTGTATTAGGATTTCTTATTGTTAGCTTGCAATATATGTACATGCAAACAATGTGTATGTTTAAGAGGCATCTCACAGTGAGCAAAAAATTATGCATCAAGTATTTATTATCTAGTGCATATTCCTCTGTAAGCTGGAGGGAAAAAAAATTGGGCTTATGCCTAGAAAAAAAGATACTCTGAACCCACAGAGAATAATTCAAATTGCATTTTATAAGGAGAAATTATGGGTACAAGAGACCATCTGTCTTTGGTTTTTTAAGTGGTGCCTTTCGAAATGCAAGATCCCTGGCCTGAGTCTATTTTCTATTTCAAAAATAATTATTATTGTGTTTTGCTAAAAATTGAGTGAGGAAAAGCTGAATTCCTCATGCTGCTTCTAAGAGAGACAGGAACAGAAGGGGACTGGCACATTTGTGTGTAAATCAGGAGTGACTTTATCAAAGGAATTAATACTTTGGATAGAATGCAGAATAAAAATAATAATTAAACATCCGAGAACAAAACATTTGGATTTCTGAAGCAGCCTATGTTAGAGCACCTCCCCACAGACTGACCCCAACAAAGCTCAGCAATGTGGGTTCCCAATGTGTCTGAGGGTAGAAAGTCTCTGTAACTAAAGTCAGATCTTCCAAGATGCCTTGATATTGCTCTGGCCTCTCCCTTGGACCAAAAATTTTAAATCTTACTCTGCAGCTTTTAGATCAGCTTGGGCCAGTATCTCTTCTGTTCCAGTGAGAAGGTGCTGACACTTGTCTGCTCAAACCTCAGAAGAAGATACACATCTGTGCCACGAATGTCAGCTCGTGAGGAACCCACGCGGACTTGAGAGGAGAGGGATGGAAAGACTGAATGAGAGGGAGGTAAAGCTGCTGCACATGCTGTGCAATGGGCTTTCCCAGGAGACCTAGGCAACCTTTGCTGTTCAGCTGGTGTAAATGGGTGTGGACGTGGGATATCAATCACAAATCGACAACAGAACATGGAGGTTTTCTAAAATATAAATTTGGTTAACATGGAAGACCTTGTCAGAACTTTTTTTAACTCCTCACACTTGAATCATGGCACCACTGAGGTTTTCTTGACTACTATTTTCTTGACTACTACTTTCTTGACAGGCTATCACTTCTCTCCAAAACAATCTCCTTTTGGTTTTCTTTGCTTTTCAAACTTGAACATTTGAGTGAAGAACCTAAAAATGCAGATTATCAGAGAAACACAAACAATGTTGTCTTGCACATAGTCCGTCTCATGCTTACAGTGCCCATGCCATTTTTATCTAAGGACCAAAACAAGAGCCCATATCCTGCCAGATTCTCGTTATTGCCAGTACTCCCACCTCAGAATTTGTCAGGTCACATGAACACACCACTGAAATAAATTGTCTCACTGGACAACTGGTTCTTTACATGCACAGTCACAGTCACGACAGCACAGGGGAGTCTGATGGCACAGATTAAAGGTATGATCTCCCACAGAGATCTAAAAAGGCAATAACACCCACCAGAAATTTACTACTGGTATGAGTCAGGATCTTGCCTCCAACGTCTTGGAATGTCTGGATATTTTAGCAGAGACATTGCAGGGGGCATACACTGTCAGAAATATCCAAAGGATTTCCATTAGCCAAGAAAAAGGAAGAAAATACTTAAGGAGGGTGTATTCCTGGCTGCAGTCAAAATTATACTGATGTAGTTCTTAGAATTTTGAAATTGGTCTCCCTACTCCACCAGTGTAAGGCTGGGCAGGAGAGAAGGATTCTTGATGGCACTTTGGGAGAAATGGAAGCTGAATTTGAAATGAAGTAGCTAATTCATGGCTAATGCCTGCTAATGATAGCAGCAAAAGTGTGTGTTTATTGCAAACATTTAAAACTTCGAGGGCAGAAATTTACAAAGGTGAGAGTCAATAGTACCTTTGTAAAGCTGGAAAGTAAAAAGACATAAATGAGCATTAATGTTATTTTTGAAAGGGAAAGGACCAAAGTTATACTAATGCAGATGTAGAATAGGAAACACAGCAATTGCAAAAATAATTAGGATAAAAAGTGTGGCAGCTTAGTGGGATTTATTCGCTCTTTGAAAGTCAATAATAAAAAATCACTGCTTTGAAAAGGAAGGACAGGTTCACTAAAAGGCAAATGCTCATTACTTTTATTTTAAAAAACACTCAAAATAATGAAGAAAAGTTGAAAGCTAGGGGTGTATTTTGGGGGAATATGTCATACCCTAGACATTAGATGGGAATAAAACCACATGATTTCAAACTAGGACTTTTAGAGACATGAGATACATGTTGTATATCTCTTGGAAAAGGGACAGTGATTTTATAGATCTTCCTTTAAATTTAGACCTTTGGTATTTTCAAGTATTGAATATGCCATCAGGAAAGGTTAGGAGCAATGTGCCAGCTTCACTGATATCATCCCTTTCTATCTGATCAAGCCAGTAACAGATTGGACACAGATTGATTGGGATAAATTTGTGTGGAGTTCAGCTCTCCCTGGAAGGAAGCACTACATGAAGTTAAACATGGTTTCATGGTATTAGGAAAAAATGATGAAAACAGAACAGGAAAGCAGAGAAATTCTTTGAGACTGGCAGCATTTGCAAATGAAGGAAGTGATTAAAATGGTGCAGGAATTGCCCTAACACCTAACACTGAACCTTTTGGGCATCCTCTGCTCCCAGGGAGGACACTTCTGTATTGATTGCTGCAGGACAGCTGGACATGCACCCATCATTGCTCCCCAGGAAATCATCCCAGCTCTTATTAATGCCAGCAAAGGAGACACGAGGACATCAAATGCTCCTTTTGGTACGAGTCGCCTCTCAGAGCACAGTGGGGGTTTGGACTGAGGGCTCAGTTTAGTGCCAGCTTACCCACAGCTCTCCCTAATAACCATCCAAGTGACCAGAGCATCCCAGAACGGTGCCTTTTTAATTATAAAAGATGCTTTTCCAAAGACAAAAGAACTACCACCACCCACCCATCCCAAAATCCAAAACAGACTAGAACCTTGGAGGACTTACAATAAAATAAAAGCATAGCTAATTTTTAACAGATCAGTGCTCTATCTTTTCAAGCTTTGTGTAGCAACACATCATTCACTTCACCTTAACTTCACTTTTATGTTATAGTTTGCACCACTGTAATTGTCTGAGAAGAGATCCCAAAAAGATTCAGAAAGGCATCTCTTTACCCAGTGTACTGACTGTGCTTATTGATGTGAGTGGTAGAATAATTTGCATGACAGCTATTAAGAAATTCTACAGCCAGTTTATAATATTCTGCTTTCATAGTACAGATAGCAAACATTTTCATGAAAGAAGGCTGACTTATTTGACTGTATGGATTTTAACTTGCAGGATGACAACTTTCCTTTTTAAAGCATCAAATGAAGACATCTGCAGACCTCAAAGAAAAACAAAAAAAGGACAGAAAAACCCTCACAACTTCTGCTTCTCTGTGGAAGATATTGAGAACTATCCCATTTACACTGCAGTCACAAGTGTGCAGACCTGTTCCTCATGCACAGCAGACACAAACCAGCATTTGAGGTGATTGAATGGAAGAGTGCACAGGCTTGCTCAATGTGCTCCTTCCTTTAACCACAGAATTTACTGCTTGCAGCAACAGCTAAGAAAAATTTAAATTGTGGTTTTTGCCAAAGTGCACTGCTAACCAACAATTCTGCCATAAGAAAAACTGATTACATGAAGCCATAAAGCATTGCGGCACAACAATATACATAATAAGAAATTAAAAAGTAGCTAGGAATTCTCACCAAGACCTTGGTGGAATTAAGATAAAATTTTACAAGTTGAGGAGCCAGCATTGAGACTGGAACAGTTTTCAGAGGGAGGGCAGTGTTTAGGATTGGGTTTTGTAAGGCAATGCTCATCCATAACTCAGGAAATATCTTTGGTGAGCCTCATGGGGCAGAGACAACTTCTTCCACCCTGCAGGCCACAAGTCTCAAGTTTCACACACTGCTCAGAATAACCATAAAGGACACTGTTAAAAAAAATAAAATAAAAGAAGCAGCTCTATTTTTCCACCTCACAGATTCCCACAGTAACCCCCCCAGTTCTGAGGGCATGGAAGAAGTGGTAGTTTCCTACAGGAGAAACCTTAAGGGCTAAAATAATGTAACACAGACAATGGCAACTTTCTCCTTAACCAAATGCAAACGTTTCTCTGCAGCCCCATGAGAGGTTGGCAACACCTGTGCAAATTAAACATCAAAACTTGGATAGAGTCACCAAATGTTTGGTCCCTAGAACGAAGAGTCACCTTTTGAGAAAGGCAACTGCTCTTGCTTTGCCGTGGTGGGTCTTTTTGATGCTGGTAACCAGAACATGAAAAATACTCCAGCAACGCAAATCTCCTGAAGGTGCAAACCACTGCTAGACTAAACTCGCAGTGTCTGCGTGGCACTTGGGTTGATGTTTGCCACGAGACACTGTGAAAACACAAGTGAACTTGACCTTGCCCTTATCTTCGGACTTGCAAAATGATCTCTGCTGGAAACTTCCTCGCGTTTCCTTTCATGTGCCAGATCAAGACTGAGACCAATCAGATAAAGCAGCGTGCCTCGGGGGCTCGACTCGCAGCTGTCCAGACAGTTAACCTTAGCCACGGAAGGAAAAAAAAAAAAATAATCAAACAACCTGTTTTCTTTGCAGCCCTACAACTGCTGCATCACACGATGCGACACTAATTTCCCAACAGTGCATGCTTTGAAGCTGACAAGTGTTAAGCTGTGATTAAAAATTCCGAATGAATGTAAGTGCCTGTCACTCAGATGGGTCCCTCAGCTGCACTGGTGACCACAGGAAAACAACCAGGAACCCACCTGCCCGTTTGTGTAGGAGGAAGATGCTGCAGAGACTTAATTAGAGGGTGCATCAGTTAACTTCCACAGCAGAAACAGACCTGACTCACAATCAGCCCAAATGAAAAGCAGTGAGTTATTATTTTACCTTTAGGACCAAGGATTACACAGTAGACCCAAAAAAACTCCCCAAACATATCCAAACAACCAACCCCTTAAAATCACCATGGGAAATTTTTCACACCTGCTGCCAAAACTCACAGGTCTATTGTGATCAGTTTTATTACCTGTTTCAGGAAAATAGCTGTTTTATCAGCTAATTTTCATTTATCCATGAAAAACCTCTACCAAAACACACTAATTGTAATAAACAAACAAGAAGTGTAATTGGATAACTTCAGTAGCTGCAGGGGAAATTGTGACTTTTGAAGTAGCCTCCTGTCAGACAAAAATGACAGCTCCTTATAGACAATATTTCTTTCAAAACTGCACTACAGCTAATTGTAGATGCTTTGAATAAACATTTAAAATTAAACAACTATCTGGTGTCTTGTTAGCAGGACACAAGATTGAGCTATTTTAGATTCTTTGATGAATCACTCATTCCAAAACCTTTTTAGAGTAATGAATGTTTTTTAAGTAAAATGCAGCTGAACTGTGGAGATTATTAAATTGTATTAAACAGACATTCTAAACATTAAATACCACATGAACAGACTAAGTAGGAACACTACAGATGATTTAAATCAAGAACCAAAAGCTAGAAAGTGAATAGAAAAATTCAAAACATTTTCAATAACAGTTACAGAAAACACTCAAAACAGTTGTTTAGTCTAGATTAAATCCTTATTTGGGACATATTAGACTAAAAATGCCTTCTGATGTTCATGTGCTTTCTTTCATGGAGGAACAGGAGGAATGTGGGAGAGGAACAGTGACATTTTCCTCTCAAACATTTACTTGTATGAGTAATTTTACCACACGAAGACTGCTGTTGAGTTTACCAGGGCTATTTGTGTAAGGAGTTCCTCATGGGCGTGATTATTCACAGGTTCTAAGCCATTAAAGGCTATTAACTCTCCTCCATGGTAGTATACCTTATTTACATATTTATTCTCAATGAACAGTCCCAGTCATTGAGAGGAAAGAAGGGAAACATTTCACTGGACAGTATATTTCTCAAAAGTACAGTTATTTAAACTATAGGTCATCAAAGCTGCTATCAAAACTCAAGCTGGTTTCAAAACTCAAGCAAGGAGTTGAGGAAAAGCAAATCAGGAGTTTGGAAGTCACTTCCTTTTTTTTTCCAACTTTTTTTTTTCCTGAAAACTGACCCAAAAGAAAGAGGGGAAAAAAAGTCCCTGACACAGTAAACATCTATAAATTTTGAACACCCCTCTTTGATTATGCTGCAGAAGATTCAAGTGTAAATCAGTTCATTTTCCCTTTCCCATACCAAAAATGTTACAAAACACACTCCTTTCCCTTGTTTTGACTTATAAAAGTCCACATGAATTTTGATGTAAACAGGACCTAAATAGTATAGCATTTCACCCTTAAATTTGTAGAAAAACCCAGTGCTTTTCACCGTCATAGAAATTTTCAGTAGTCACTATAAATACCCCCAGTAATGTGGGCACAGCTTTCTCTGCAGAGAATCTCTGTATAGTGTGTGTGCAGTGTCCTGGTAAATTCCAGGATGCTTCTACAGCATTGCAGGTAAAAAACCATAATCCCACAGACCTCAGGGCCCCCTGTGTGTTATACAATCAGATCCTGGCTGAGAGATTTCCCCTGCCCCACACCTCTTTTCATTTAAGCTGGGAGAAGTCGATGTTGGCACTGGATGCCTCCTTGGGTTCCAGTATCCCTGTGCAATCACCACAGCTGCTTCCAGAGCAGGAGCAGGGACGAGCTGGCACTCCAGCAGTGAGGACAGGATGGACTCAGAGTTACCCTATTTTCACATCCACCTACAGTAACTTCTCTTGCCTTTGCCCACCTTGTTTTTTGCCACTGAAAGTGATAGTTGTCTCCCCCCCCAAGAGCTATGAGCTTCAAGATACAGGGTTATGCCCATTGAAAGAGCACACACAGCAAGAAATTAATATCTTGTTAGAAACATGACACTGAAACAAGGGCATTATAATCACTGAAAGATTTAAGCGGACGTGATTATAGTAATTTATATCTTGATGTGATTACAGTAATTTGTATCTATTAAAATTAACACACATTTTAAATCTCTTGCCATGTTAACTTTTTTAAGGAAATGATACGCTTCAATTTAATGATACGAAATTACTTATTTCTTTTCAATTTTGCTGCATGACTAGAACACAACCACAAAACAAAAAGCACCAGATACAGAAGGATTAAGTTACCTAAATGTGATCAGAATGAAATTGTGGGTATTTCTGGCAGCGTTGGTGAAGATTTTTCTTTTGAAGGATCTTCTGCATAAGTGACATGACTGGTTTCTTCCCTTGGCTTCACCTGTCATAAACATTGCATTAAAGGGACATATCAATATATCTTCAGTCGATACCAGCATCTCCCCAGTCAGATTTTGCTTTTTTGTCATTCAGATCCACCCATATTTCCAAACTACAGGGGAGAAAGAATTTCTGACAAATAAATATATAAAGCAATTAAAATTAATGCCCAGAGTGGAATCTTGCTAAGATAATAATAGATAAGTAATAACAGATAAGCAATCCTCACACTTTATGCATTGAGAGGAATTTCAAAACATGAATCACTCACCTCAGCATCAGGTAGCAGACGTGCTTTTGCTGTTTTACAGCTGGGGAGGGCAAGTGGCAGCAACAGAGGCGTGTGGAAGGAGGACGAAACAGCTACGAGGACAAAACAAGAGTAAGCACAACTTTTCAGACTCTAAAGTGAAGCTCTCAAGAGGTTTCTTTTCCTTCTTCTCTTTCCTGTCTCCCTGTGACATGAGAGGTCTCCAGGCTGCCACATAACTATGTTAAAAAACTGGGAAAAAAGCCAGTGTTGACCAGCTCTTCAGTCTGCTAACATTCACCCGCTAGCTGAGGTTCAGCAGTTAATGCTGTCCAAGCACTTTCTCCTGGGTTTGAATTCTGGTTCCTACCTTTGGAGAAGGATGTGAAAGCAGTGGCAAGCACTCGGCTTAGATGATGACGGTAATGAAGGAAAAATAACTAACAAACCCCAGAAGGAAGTAAGGTGGAAAGGTCACAGGCCAAACGGTGCCAAAGTAAAGTGAATTTGGCAGATGAGAAAGAGAGGGGAGAAAAAATAGCACCAAATTCAAATTACCCCATGTTAGCACAACCTAGAGCAGTCTGTTCCTGCCTAAGGCTCACAATCAAGTGCTACTGATCTTCCCTGACTTCTAGCAGATTTCAGGCAGAGGAGAATCAAATTTCAAGAAAACAAATCAAGTGCCAGAACTGTGATACCTATTTCTGTCTCCTTTCCCTGTTAGGTCTTTGAGTTTCCCAGGCAGGACTGAATTCCATCAATTTCACATTAATCGTCATTTTAATGTTTTACATTTACAGTAGCAAGCCAGAGCTAGCAGCACTTTTCCTTGTGTCCCAAACTGGCATAGTTTCAAAGCATTGTGCCACAGTTTCACAAAACAGGCTGGAGACACACTAAATTTGTATCTGCTGTTGGGAGCAGTTTGTACCAGTGAGACGCGGTGTCAGGATGCTAAAATAGTTTTTAAAAATCCACGAGAATGTTCTGCACACCTTTCAGTAGCTGGTTTCAAGCAACCCATGTGTAGCACTGTTACACTGCTGTCTCGTAAGAGCCAAGCAACTGAGCTTTGTTATGGGCTGACTTAACATCAAGGACGTGTGTATTTTTAACTTAAATCTAAATCAAAAGGAGTATTTGAATCAAGATATGGTATTTAAATAAATGTAACTGCTAAAACCAATTACAGAAATCACGTGAGGACATGAAAGGCAGAAAGGTCAGAAGCTAGTTTATATTAAAATTCATGACAAATTGGCTGTTCTTTTAATTTAGAAAACAAAGTTCTTCATTTGTCAATTTGATAAAATACATGTTTAAAAAAGCCCACTCCTACCAGATGTTGGTTTTATATGGTTCACTTTGTGCAGTTCACACAAAAGACATATGTGGTTTATATAATTATTTTTGGAAGCTTTCAAGGATTTCCTAAAATGCTTTAATAAATTGTTAAAAAAATCAGGTTAGCCCCTTTAGAAGAAAGAGCAGATAACACATGTATTGATGAGTTACCAGATGTTGGTTTAACACCCAACAGCTCCAGCTTTCTTTGCAAAGAATGTCCATGTTATTTTCTGTGTTCCCAGCTGCACAGCGTCCCCTGATTCATCTTACAACTTTGTGCTGCTCTGTTTGCATAATGTGTGAAGGTAATACCTTCTCCAAAGAAGAGACTTCAATTTCTTACAATGTATAAAATAACAAGAATAAAATGGACCTAAACTAATAACAGAAGATTTAGTCACAGTAAGTCGAGCAAATATTATGGAACACGTTTTACAAGCAGGTAAAGTGAACCAAAATGAACAAGGTGATGGAACAAAGTAGCAGCACACTTGGAAATCAAAGCAAGAAATCCTATTTCATTATTTATTTGAACTCAGGCCACCAGATATGAGCAGCACACGTGTGACACTCCCCACTTCATACCTTTCCCACACAGGAGATGTTTGTGAGAGAGACAGAGGCTTGTTGCTGTCCAGAGCCCGACCTGTTGTGTTGGCAGCTGACATTGAGCAAAGTCACCCCCCTTGCTGGAAATAACACAGAAAAAGGGCCACACAAACTATAGACTACCCCTGCTCCAACCTTTTTAAAGAAAGTGTTGCATTACCTTTGAAATTTAGATGAAAGGACACGCCTGTATGGTGAGAACTGAGCCACCAAAGAAGCTGCCTTGACTGGTTTTCTATTTTGTCAGCTGTTCAGCTACTGAAGGGCCATACTGTAGTATGTCACAGAATTTTAGTCATCAAAATAAACAAGCACAACCAGCCTGCAATACTGGGATTAGTATTTTATTTCCTTTTACTCTTTAAAATAACTGATCACTGCTATTTCTTGAAATAGCAACATACAACAAGAAGATAAGAAATTACCTCAAGCTTATTTTTCAAGATGTCTTCCCTTCCCAGCTCTCTCAGCTGTTCTGTCCTGAGTCACAAATTCCTTATACGTGACCCTTTTCCACTCCCACTTACACCATGAGACCAGTCAAGGCCAGCAGCCTCACCATGCCAATGGCTCTAAAAGGTTCAGAGTCTGTCTCTGAAAGAATGACTGCCTAAACAATGACAAAGACAGAAGAAAATTCTATGAAGTTACACTCACTTTCCCCCAAAAAGCCACATCAGAAGGAAGGAAGGAAGACAGCTTGACTTGATACACTAAGGAATGCATTTAAATTTAAATTAAAACCTGATTATTGTCACAATGCATTTGTATTTAGGAAACCCAATGATTAACTGAAGAGAAAGTCAAAAGAAATGAAGCGTGGCCTTCAATAGAATTGTGGAGGCAGCATTCTTTAGTTTACTAGAAATGCAGATATCTCTATGTAAAACTGTTGTATGTTTTGTTTGATTGGGTTTTTCTTGATTGTATTTGTTTTGTGCTTTAATTTTCAAAAGACTTAACCTCAAGAATTGTATGTGAAAACCAATTTCAGTGCCAATTAGTTTCTGTAGCTTAATAAAAAATATGTTCTTAATGCAGATATTATGGGTTTAATTTCTTTTAAATATATAATGAGGAAAACGCAGAAAAAAAATGGTTGTGCTTCTGCAATTTGAAGGGCAATCAGCTAATGCCAATGTAACAGAATTTCTTGTATGGATTTCATCAACATTTCTAATCTATCTGCAACTTCCTGAGCAGGTGGAATGTGTTTGGAATAAGAGCAGTATTAGCTCTGCGGTGCTATTTCTATAAATGTGAAATTCAGACTTTTCTCTGGTAATTTTCTTGTGTCTGTATCATCACCAGTGATGCCACTAACATTTTGACTAAACCAATGATATACTTGTCAGTGTTGTGTTAATATTATCTTTTATTAGAACAGATTATCAGCCATTCATTTTTTCAGTCATCTCAGAATTTTTTTAAATGTTCTGTTTCTTCGGGGTTTTTTTTTAAAGAACCTATGGACATTTATATAATATATATTAAATTAAATAATAAAAAACCAGCTTGGACATTTACATAATAAATTTCTCTCCCAGGGAGGCTGACCAATATTTCTCCCTGTCACTGCAAGTGAGAAATAGGAGCTCAAATCAGAACTCAGTCTCCAGAAAGGTGAAACAGCCAAGTACTAAAAGTCTGGAGGTGAAAAGTGAGTGGCATGACAACTTCTGGGTTGGATATAAAATATACTGAAAGGGTTAAATAGGTGTGACTCTTGGGGATGGGTCCTGTGCAGGGCCAGGAGCTGGACTGGATGAGCTTTGTGGGTCCCTTCCAACTTAGCAAATCCTGTGATTCTGTGATAAATGAAAAGACCTTGATTTATCAGTATTTGACCAGTAAATAAAAAGGGGCTCCAGGAGTTTTTTTTAAAAACAAAATTTGGCAAAGTGGAAAAGAAAAATTTGTCATCAAGGTACTTCTGAATCTGGCAAGTCCAAAGAAGTTAGTAACCATACCTTTTCTTGCACTTGCTGCTAGGGGTTGCTTCAGACATTTGCCATTGGATAAAGACCCTCTTTCAATGGGTCAGTGCTCACCCACTTCCACGTGCTCTTCCAGATCCTCTTCCTCTTTCCACATGTTCATACTTCCTTCCACTGACTTGCAAAGTGCAGCCTCGTTCTACCCTGAAAGATGAAGAAAACAAAGGAACGCTGCTCACACATCACATCTCAGCAGCTCCCATGGATACTGTGGTTTGGACTTCCATGGTGGACCCAGGAACATTGTGTGGGCAGAGTTTTAGCTCCTTGTTTGCACGTTGAAAAAAAATGGCTCTTCTCTCTGCAACGAAGAAGACTGGTGTATTTTTAATGTGAACAAGCAACCCTAGGAGCCTCAGACAACCTGGGAAGCCTAGCAATGTCTCTGAAATTCTATGATGATATAGATTAAATCCAGCAGCCTCTGCAGTGAAGGTACAGGGCAGAAACTAAGTAATAAAGCCCTAAACTTGTCCTCCTTCACCTTTATTGTCAATGTCTTTTACAGCATTTTGTCCATCTGCTTGAAAATAATTCTCCACTATCAATGAATGTGTTACAGCTCAAGAACAGTTTCACTTCCGTTGAAGTCTCATTAATGTTATCTAATTACAGTGCAATCCTCTGATTTCTACTGCCCCCAATAAAGGACAATAAAAACCATGCAGCAAGGTAATGAAAGAAACTTAACTAAAAAAAAAAAAAGTAGCTATTCTCAAGTTTAATACGATTATTTCTCCTTGACAATGAGTCTCCTCCACCTTTTTAATGAAAAGCAAAAGTGTTATAAAATAGACATGGAAAAAAATCCTCAGTGCCAGACGAAAAGGGTTCCAGGTAAGGAGCACTCCCAGTTTAGCAAATTGTAAAGGCCCCGAGTTGTTTGAAGCTGAGACCCCACAGACAACAAGCTGCTTTCGAGTGCCAGCATCAGCCCATCTCCTGCCACCCTGGCTGCCCTTTTTGAGGCTATTTCTATAAATGTAACAAGATATTAAATTGCCGAGATCACCAGTCGGAACGCTTCAGGTCCTGACATCTACTGGGAGAGCCATTTGGCCACAAACTTTCATCATTTTAGATGTTTTGACCATGAAGTCATGGGCAGCATCACCCTGGGAGTCCTGTTTATAGCTCTTGTGCTTCACTATAAGCTCTTGAATTAAAGGTAAAAGATTACTTCAGTTCTTTTATACACAGTAGAAAACCTGTTGAAATAAAGTCAGTTCAGTTGAATTTTTAGAGCAAAAGGAAATCAGGCATTCAGAGCGCTGCCTCTTAACAGTGAAAGGAGCTTTTATTCTTTTTATAAATATCATCTTTTATATGAGGTTTATAAATATACTTGGCAAAGAAGTTCCATCCAAATGTTAGCAATTTCATATCTTTCGTTTAAAGGATATTGACCCAGTTGATTTGTAATTAATTGCAGGCTTTTTTCCCATTAGCTTATCGATTGAGGAGCCTGCAGTGCATTCCTGACTGCATTATAAATTACAGCCCTGCTTCCAGGGTGCATTTGGTTGCAGTTAATTCCAATTGTCTACATTTTTCACATTGTAAGAGTTACCTGCTCTCAGTCTTGTCAAAGCATATCCCTTACAGTAGAGAACTACAGGTCCTTTGTTTTTGTAGATCCATTCCTATTACTAATAAATCCAATTTTCTGCTTATTCATATTTAAGAATGCAACAGTGAAAACCAAAAACGCCTTCATTCTCATGGTCTCAAAAAAGGCCACAGCCAAAGCTCATGAAACCTTCTGGAGGTTTTCCATTGATTTCAGAGAGCTTTGGATCAGTTCCCCAACTGAGTAGCTTGTTGCAAAAGGAGGTTTGAGGGTCATATCTTAAAAAAAGCCCCACAACTACAAATCATTATTTAAAAAAAAAAAAAAAAATCCTTTACTGGAAGCTCAATAATCCTAGCAACAGTATAAAAACTAAAACCTTAGATAAAATAAAAACAAAAAGTCTAGGAAAGAGGGAAATTCAGAATGTGTTCAAAAAGGTGGAGACGTTAGAACTCTGCATCCGTAAAAGCTTGTTTTTCAGTAAAGGTAATTTCTCTTACTAAAAGCCCCAATCAAACAAAACTTGTGCTAAGTAGCACTGACCTGATTTCACACTAGTGGAGCTCAGTGATCTGCATTGAAGTCCACACGTGATCCACCCCCTGGTCCATGTTTAGTGCCTATACAAAGAAAGAAACACAACCAAAAAAACCAAAACCAGTGAGAAATTAAATTAAAGTAATTTAGTCTAGGTCATGCCTAGATTGTGGCAGGAGAGAACAGTATCACACCCTAAGTTTTGTTTAAAGACCAAGCCAAGAGCAGCTCTCACTGCAGCAAGTAGAGCTGTTTCTCTTCTGTTCCAGAAGCTGCAGTTCTGGTTGCTGGTTGTAGGCACAGATGTGCGTCCCGAGCAGCACCTCTGTCAAGCACAGTCTCAGCAGCCCATAATTCCATTTCAGACATTTAGGAATTAAGCTGCTTTCCCCGAAATGCATCTCCTTGGCACTGCAAGCACAACGTGCCGAAAATGAAAGGAATTCTTAGGTACCTAAATTACTGACACGTTCGAGTCCTTACCAAGAGGAAACATCTCTTAGAACACTGGAATTATGATCCATTCTGGCAAACACTGAAGCACTGCATTTCCACCAAAAATGGGAAGGCTTCTGAGGCCAGGCACGTTTTAAGGTCCATCTCTCTCTTGATCTTCACAGCAGGATTTCTACTAAAAACCCAGCTATGGGGGAGAAACTGATGTCTTGCTTTTATAGAAAGGTTTTCCAACAAATGAGATAGAATTAAACTACAGAGGATAAACCCATCTCAGCTGAAAAAAGCCTGCCTCAGAGAGGGTTTCTGTGCCAGCACAGGCTAAACCAGTTGCTAAAACAGAAGAAGACAGTTGTTTTACCACATTTCTTTCAGAGTCTTTGCCAATAGAGCAGTATCAATTTAAAGGCTCAGCTGCTTTGCTTCCTGGGCAGCACAGCTACATCCAGGAACACTGTTCAGCCTGGGCACTACGGGCAGGGACAGGGTCCCCCATGTGCAAATTCCTTCTGGACTGGCAGAGCTGCCCTTGCACCATGAGCACAGTCAGGCCCACTCACTGCTGGCTCCTGCCAAGCAAGCACATGTAGCATAAAACCAGAAAAACTGCATCTGCTCCAGGGGCTTCTCCTCACACAAATCTGCCTGACAGGGATCAAACTCCCCATCAAACCTGCCTTGACACAGCCCTGCCAGCAAACATCTGTAGCAGAGACATGGCCTGAAAGTCACTGCTTTAAAGGAAAAGGCCACCAGCTGAGCCTTGCTTTCTCTTTGATCTTTTTGAATGTTTATATCAAAGCAATCCAAAGGGCCTCCGCTGAAGGGGTTGTTGCTGCACCGAAAAGGCAGAACCAGAAACACAAGAGGAGGTGAAGGGTGAAGTACACACACAGAGCACCTCCCACCCCCCCAAAAATAAAGGGGGTTTTGGCAGTATTAACTTTGCTGTGGATGCCTGTAACTGGCTATCTAAAGGTCTGCCATGCTGCTTGTATAAGACCCAAAATGTCTGAATGCATCTGGCCAGGGATTACATGTCCATATGTGCAACCAAATCATTAATTAAATAACTTATTTTTCTTCTGCCACTCATCACATTTCTTTCGGAATGGTATCAGTTAAAGTGTTCGCACAGACGGTGGCTTCCAACAGCAAAGACTGAATACCACACACCCCAGACACGCAACGCAAAACTACCATGACACCGCGTTATTTCTATCTATGCACCTAATTGTTTCAAGCCCTCGAAAAATGTTACTGTTTAAAGCACAATTTATGAATGGTCTCAGAGTAATCAGTGGCTGCAGCCAGTGCAAAGTCATTGATCAGGCTGAATATCCATCCATGCTGTGTGACGGGGCTGCTGTGCAGCTCCTCTGTTCCCGGGCGGGAATTCCACCCGCTCGTGCCTGCTCTTTTTCCAGTGCACCAGCTGAGACCAGACAAAGATGTGCTGAGACGTGTTCTCACACAGCCTAAAGCAACCCGAAATAAGGCTTCTGAGTGTCTGTGAACGTACACTCATTATCACACAGCCAGTTCTGTTCACCTGGAGACCCTTGTCGCTTTCTCCAAGGCAAGCCAGCCAGCCTCCACGAGGAATGGTCACCTTGACACACATTAATTTGACAGAGCTACCATCCCTGCTGTTATTCCCTGGAGGAAACAGATAGTACTGACCACAGCTCCTCAGGGGATGGGCTGTGTCTCAGTAGTGTCCTTGGAAAGCAAAACATTATCACTGCCAAAATAGTGGAAAACGGGTCTTGTGGAAAATCAATGACCAGACTGACTGGGTATTTTCTCTTCCCTTCCACAACATGGAGAAGGACGAGACAAACTCCAACTATCTCCCAGGAAGGGGGGCTAGAAATTCATAATCCTTTAAAGCAAATACTTAGAAAAACAGAAATCCTCTAAGGAGTTCTCGTACTCATTTACTAGCAAGACTAATCTTGGCTTCTAAACTCTCTGATTATGCTTTCGAAGAATAAGGAAGAGGGTTTTAGTTTTCTTGGCAGTCCCACTGAAAACTTCCAAGATGAAGAACAAGTAAGGAAGGCCATTTTAATATATAAGCAAATGGCAGAGGCAGACTACCAAAAAGTAAGACAGACATGATGTAAAAACGAAATGTGCTGGACAGAATTAATTCCCCCCAGCAAACTAAAAAGGAAGACTGGTCCATATCCAGCACACAATCTTTTTTGCTTCTGTTACATCCCATGTTTCCTTCCATCTCTGCTCTTCAGCAGTCCAATATTGTCCCTGTCCCTGCTCGTGGCCGTTCCCATTTAGCCACGCCTGCCTGTGAAGCCCAGGTACACACATTGACATCTCACACACAAACACCTCTCAGAAAACAGAGCTGAAGGTCTCCTTTGCACTGCCAGCCACTCACCTTGCTCCAGTCTCTTGCCTCATGTTTGCCCCCAAAACCACTTTCTTCAAAGTGACTTTGTGACGTGGACTCATTAGAGAAACTAAACCAGGCTTACAGAGTCCGACACACCTGAGCTTCGATAAATTACTAGGGGCTAACTTAACTCATGCTTGAGAGTGAAATGCCTTTAGACAGCTCATAACTTGTTATTTTTGTAATAAACCTTTTTATCTACAGCATCCCTACTGAAATCCTTGATGCTGCACTCCCATGCACAAGCAGCAAATATTTCTTTTCACTCACTGCTTTGACACAGACAAGCTGAGTACCAGTGAGCAGCATTAAGCCAGGGTCCTCAGCTGTGTAACAGGTATTAAGATGAAATCACAGCTGCATGGGTTTTGGTTTACAAATACCCTTCTCTCTGGGTGAGGGGAAGGACGAATTAGGCTTAGCTTCAAGTGACATCAATTGAAAGGATTACAAACATAGTGCGTTAGGTCAAATATACAATTACTCACTAGAAAGTGCTTATACCTTTTTTGTGCTTGAAAAATCAGTCTAATGGACTGTTTGGGTGGCAATGGCCTTAATTGTGCATGCAGAGCACTACAAAGGATACAGGTAAACTGCCTGGTTTTGATGACAGAAAGCCTCAAAAAAGGCTGGAGGTGCAGGCTGTTTACAGATGGCTTACAGCAAAACAGCTTGTGCTGGTCAATCACAAAAGCATAAACTACATTAATTCACTTTAATGTAGTAACTGCACGATTTGTCCTAAAATATTTATCAGCTGGGTTTCCCTCATCCACAAGAACAAACATTAAAGCAGATCACACTGGTTTAACTGAAAGGATTTTATGCAACATTTTAGTGAAATTCATGCTTCTGGACAAAATGCTTCTCTTTGCAACTGTGACCCAAAGACAGTATAATTCAGCATTCCCTTATAAAGTCAATTAATTGGCTTTCATTCTAAATCGTCATTTTATCAGAGACAGACAAATAAAACAACAGGGTGGAAAGAAAGGAAACACAAAGGAGGGGGGGGGGGGNNGGGGAAGGAAACCTCTTCCAGAGAACAAAGCACAGTTTATGTTTTGGTTTTATTAACCAAATATGATTAAGCTATATCCAGTAGAGCTGGAAAGTCAATACAGGGCATTCATATCAGTGATCCTCGCCTCACTCCTCCAAAGGATGATTAAATGGGTGTAAATACCCACCTGGATGTTTTCAGTGTGGCATTTCTGCCACGTCTCTATCCAAAACACAGACTAGCAGCCCTCAGGAAACACTTCCTAACTCAAAGGCTTCACAAAGACTCAGTGGCACTCCAGATAGAGCAGGAATTTCAGCAGTAGTTTGATCATGTACCTTGCTCTGTAGGATTTCCATTCCCCCGAATGGATCCTAAGAGAAGAGTGACAAAGTCCCACAGGCTATAAATGAAAGAGCTGCTCTGCAAACACGGACTGCTGTGGGCCTTGCCTTGCACACTCCCTGCACTGCTGACCAAGGAAAATTTCAGCGAGAGGAAAATGCAAGTGGCTGAATGGAGCCAGATCCTTCTCACTGCATAAGGGGGGAAATAGTATTACCAAGGCCAAGGCAGCTGAAGCAGGGGGATTTCAGCTCATTAGACTTGTATTATTGTGTTCTTAAATGAGTCCCAGAGAAGTGGAAAATCAGGCAAAACTGTGACAGGCAAAGCCTGAGTGCCGCTCAGAAATGCAAGAGCCAGTTTAACCACATCTGACCCATCCAGCATGGTTTTTGTGGCAATTGGTATCAATAAGTCACCTTAATGCCAAGAATGTGTATTTTTCTCAGGGGTGGATTAATTACTTGAATCAGATGGTGCTTCTGTTAATAAAACCTATACTCTATAAGATTAATTAACGGGACTAACATCAACAAGCTTGAGAGCCTACATGTCAAAAGCAAACCAATCATTCCTTCCTTTGCTCTTTAATGTATTTATGGTCTTGTGCAGAGGAGGAAAACAGTCAGAAAAGGAGAAAGCTATAAATAGTAATGGGCAAGCAACTATAGAAATTCATTTTTTACCATGGTGAAATCAGAGTTGAAGCAGTTAATACTGGAATTAGCCCATATGTTTATAAGAACCCAACAAACCAAGCAGGGGGAAAGAAAAAAAAAAAAAAAAAAGGCTTCTCAATCCCTAATTTATCATGCACAAGCTGACCTTTGGGGAAAAAAGCCTGGGTCTCTTGGAACGGGACAAGCCTGGATTTCTATCAAAGCACCAGCAGTGGTGTTTTTTGTGGTAAATCATAGGGATTGAAAAAACAAAGCAAAATTATATTCTCATTTCTTAATGCCAGGCCTTTGCAAAACTCCTGTAAGAACACAGAACACGGTTGGTTGGGTAGAAGCAGCCCGTTAGTGGTGCAAAGCTCTTTTCACAGTCCCTGCCTCGTCACTCTATACGTTCCTGAAAAAAATTAACCAGCACAAGAATTTGGAAGCCTAGAGGGCAAAAGACTACAGCAAAACATTCACACAGTTTGGTCAGGAACAGTGTAGAACATTTGGATCAGAAGCATGTTGATAGGGTAGTGTCTGCAGCTGAAAACCTTACCCAAAACTCAGCACAGGAGCGCTTTGAGCACTGCCCAGGGCTAAAAAATCATAAAGGCATTCACCTCCAGAGCAGAATTTTTTCACAAAGAGATGTGAAAATACTCCCCCAAAAGAGGCCCTGATCTGAGCCCTGACATGACAGAAATCTCACCACTACTTGAGGACAATTTTTAGTTGGCAGGACAAGGCCTTTACAAGAAGCTATTAAAATAGATTGTGCTGTACTGGGTTTTGCTACAAAAGCAAGTGAACTTGATCACCAATTTAAAAGTGTATTCACAATTGCTATTTGATATTTACAGAGAACCTTTCACCAATTCAGGAAAAATTAATCCTACACAGAACAAAGAGCTCCTATATCAGCTTCACAGAAGCATATGACATGTTCTCATCATGCACATGAGCAAACAGGAAAGAACGGATTTATTGTGAACTGGGATTTTTGCTATAAATTAAAAGGCTGTTCCCTTTTATATGTCATGTGTATTTAATTTCACTCCATAGGATAATCCACTGAGAATTCAGAGAGTGCCAAGATCTACTTTCCCCATTCCTTTTATTTCCTTAGGCAAATATCTAGAATTAGAGACAGAGAAAAGATGAAAAAAAAAAAGGAAGGCCAAGGGAAATACAGAGGTCCAAGGAAGAAAGCAAGACCAGTCTAAACAAGGATTTTTCCTGGTCTATGCAAGCAGCACTGATTATTTATAACAGGCAAAGGCATCTGTCTTTGATTATGATTTCATGTACACTGTGGATGGTGGTGAGCTTAGTGTGTGCCAGAGAAGACTGTCATCCTGCAGTTTGAAATTCCAGTGAGAAAAACCAATCTCTCTCTCAGGGAGAGCCTTCTACCTTTGACTAACTGAAGGACAAATGGAAAGAGCTTTCCTGCCAGGAAAAACAGAACTGCAAGCTATTACAGAATGTAAGGAAATCAGATTTAATTTGCAAGCAAACATAGAGTCAAAGCGCACAAATTTTACAGAAATATCCTTTAAGGCGTGACTGTTTAAAGGTATTTCAACCAGTTTAAATTTAAAACTGAAGAATCCACATGGTGGAAAAGATCAGCTCTGCTTTCTACAAACCTTTGTTAGGTAGGCTACAAACAGCTTTTAGTTTTGTTTTATTAGGGAAGCACATGCACAGCGGCCTTAGGGAATAAAAGCAGCCCAAAAAGGCACTAGGTAAGTACAGCACGAGGATACCCACAGCACACACATAAATCTGAGAGAGGCACTCTACCATCTCTCAACTCATGACAAGATGCTCCAGCCTAACAATCTATTAAACTGGCATGTAAAACATTAAATCTGCTGAATGTGTGTGTTATAGTCCCTTTCAATGAAAACAGAAACAGCTGGACATCTCCAGCCCAGCCAATCCACAAGAGGAGGGACAACAGCAGCCAGAAGCACCTTGCAAGCAGAGGCTTTTCTCAGCCAGGGAAATGGGTGCTATTTCAGGGCTGTCCCCCTTGAAAGGGTGGAAATTACATACTGCAGTGACAGCAGTAAAAGCCATCAAGGCATGTGACACTTTGCAGCCTGAGCAAGTGCTCTGAGCGTTTGTTTCACTTTCTAGGGCTGAGAGAAGCAGCTTCCAATTAGTCATTCTTGTCCTTCAGGAGACCCCATCCCTGTCTGAGATCAAATGAGCAAAGTGCCAAAGTCTTCAGGGCTTCCTTCTCCCCACTGCCAGGGACATCAGCAAAAAGCATCACTTGTTCCTCTCTACTCATTTAAAACTAGATCTTAGGCCACAGTTACAATCAGAAACTCTTTCCTGCCTTTTGAAAAAGCCACCAGCCACCCTAACAGTGCTACCAATAGTGCCAAAAAGGACATCTGCTGATTTGATGGACAAGCTACGGTTAAGAGTCATCTGAAATCTGTACAGCTTGTCAAGAGGCAAGGAGCTGACAGCATTTTGTTGACACATTTCCTCAAAGTAATGTGCAGTCTCAGAGATTTGATTTTGAAACACTCTGCATTTGAAAGTTGCCAAGTGATAAGATGTCACTTGCACTGAAACTCCATCTTATCAGTTTCTCATCGGATTGAACAAACTAGAAGGAAAGAGTCTAGATAATTTTTAATTATGGTGGCAGGGTAATTATGGAAGTTTAGCCACTGGAGTAGAATGCTCTCCAAGAAAAGCTGTTTTACTGATTGATTTGCTACATCTGGTAACATATATAAAAAGTATAAAATCACATTAAATTATTTTTCTTGTAGTAGCTAGTCTTTTAAAGCTTCTCATTTAACACACTCCATTAAAAAACAGAACATAAATCCCAGATAAAATAAGAGAACTCCAGTCAGTAATCACCATAGGATTTCTTCAAATAATAGAGCTTCAGGCCTGAGCTGAGACTGTTGATGTGACTGGGATTTTTGCCATTTCAGTGCCACTGGAATGGGATCAGACTTGGGCTGGGTTAGTTACACTAATAATGATAATGAATGATAATTTCTAGCAGGCAGCCTGGGTTAGCAGGGAAGGCTGTCACATTCTTTTATATACCTGACATTGTGCTGAGAAATTACCATCGCTGAACAAGCTGACTGAGGGCAAGTATTATAAAAGAAAACGTCAAACTGGATCCAAACTATTTTCTTGTTCTCCCACTTCACCTCCCTCTTTTAGACCATACTTAACCCCTCTGATTTTTATTTTCAGACCACAGCATTTCCCAGCCCAGACACCCCTGCCATTTCCCAAACCATGCCCAAAATTTCTGTCAGCTCTGAAAATGGAGGAGGAAACTGCTCAGAAGATTCACAAAGGACACGGCATAAATACTGAAGCCAGTATTTATTTATTTATTATCAGTAATTTTAGTGATGGATGCAACACACCCAGTAACCCAAATTTATCAGGAAAGGCTGTTCAGCATTTTAAGACTATTGGGGTTCTCTAAGTGCCCCAAATAGGGCACTTTAAGAATAAGGCCACAAAATTCCTAAGGGCATTATTTTATAGAATGCCCAGTGGCAGTATGCACTGAGTTTGCCTTACACATCTTCAAAATTTGACTTCATATTACTTTCTTTATTGATTTCTGTGTGAGAGGAGAAATCAAGTGAAGCATCTGTTTCCTTCTTCAGGACAAAGTCCCGGCAGGAGGAATATAGCATTCATTTTTTGGAAGGCCTTAGCTGAAGGGTTTTTATCCTTTGGGTATATAAAAAGATCATGCCTCAGAGGGCACAGACAAAATTTCAAAACCAGCAGCACTGACTTCTCAGACAACAATGAGCATTCTCAGCCACCCCAGGCATTCAGAGTCTCTTACAGACTTACCTTTGCAAAGCCAGGTACAAATGGAACTTCCAGATGCAAAACCTGCAGCTGAACAACTTAGAGGTTAAATGTCAGTGTCTGGAGAAAGCAAAAGGCTTAACAGTGGTGGAGCACCTTACTCAATGCCCAAGTACAATGATAAGGCTACAAAAAAAAAGAAAGAAAAAGAATACTGAGCAACATTATCAAGTGCTCTCCCATTTAACAAAGAGCAGGCAGGGAAAATTTCTCACACTTGTACTCTTACCTTGCTAATCCCTTTATTTATTTTGTTCCTTTGTAATCTGTGATACTCAGAAGTATTTTAGGCTTGATAGTGTGGTGAGGCAAATGTGACAAAACCTGGGAAGTTTCAAGCTGATATTTGGAAGGGGGGATTAAATCCCCAACCTTTCAGCCATGGGCTGGATCTCTCGAGAAAATATATTTGTGGTCTCTGTGGACACAAATGTTTCAGAGTACCACACCACATGGAAATAGTAGCAGTCCTGAGAGAACAAGAGCTCAAAGAATGAGCTGCCAAGAACATTCTGGGTCAGGATGGCAGCAAGAGCAAAGGAAACACGTTGAGAGTTGTGGGGGGCATCCCCATCCACAGGCTCAGCGAGCTGCTGCTGCCCAGGTCACAAACAGAGGGATTTTAATCCAGTCAGACTTCACTGCTCCACTCTCTGCTTGCCCACAACTTCAGTGATGTGTCGAGGGATTTGTTACCTGATGTGTGTTATAAAAGCAGCACCTGGGCCCCAGAGAAGCCAGCCTGGGGTGGGTGGGGTGTGACAGGAGCTGCAGCTCTGCTCCCCTTCTGCACCTGCCGACACCAGTGCTCAGCACCACTGACCACGGGGCAAACTTGGTGACTTGGAATAAAAAAAACAGCAAAAGCCAACCTCAGAGACCATGCCAGGAGATAAAGGAGTTTCCAGTCACCACCAGTGTAACCTCTCTGTGTTACCTGGTGGTTCTCTGTGATGTGTGTGGCATCAGTCAAGAGCCTGACACCCTTCCCATCCACTCCTTATGACAGGTGATCCCACTCTGGGAAATTTGCACCTGGAAAGAGAGGTGTGGCTGCCTCTTAATAAATTAGATGCCCCCTCCTCACTTGGCCCCCTTCCAGGTTTTTCTGCCTCTGGGATTTCTTAGGTGAAATCTCTCAGTTAAATGCTACGTATTTTCTAAAATGCAAAGGCATGGAGATACTCCATGGGCAAAAATGAAATAAATGTGAATTCTGATTCAAAACTCATATTCATTGTTAGTCATAAGAACTTATAAAAATCCCAGATATTTATATGATCATCTATTTTTATATGTTTAAATGAGCAGGAATTCCATCAGACACAACTAGAATGAACTCGTTGGTCTGAAGTGATGCTTTTGATCACTGTAGCTTTAAGGAGTGTGTTTGCATTTCTGCTCAACTGAACACTTAAGAAAAACTGAAAAAAAAATGTTTCTTACTGTGCCAGTCTCACTAGAATGGGAGCTACAGCCATAAAATTTCCATTATGTTCAAAGTCATCAGCAGTCAGTCAATGGGACAGAAGAACTGGGAACTGCACTTTTAAACAACATTTCTAGGTTATTTCTTTTTGTCTTTAATGCAGACTTGATGCAAGAGAGGTAAGAAAGGAAGTGTGGTTTCAGCATCACAGACAAACCTGGCTTGGATCTGCAGAAATAAAAAATAAACATCTGGTCAATCAATTTTAAACTAAATAACCCTATGTCTTTTAAAAATTAATAGCAGCACTTAGTAAAATATCATTCAAGTTTGATTATACTTTAACATTCAAAATTGGGTGAATTTTTCTAAAATTGGGTGAATATTTGTGCATGACTCATAAAAGCCCTGCAAATCACAGCCAGCTCCGGAAACAGTGACATAGCTACACCAGCATTTCGCCTCTGCCATAATGAGCTTTAATTATGTAATTATTTCACACTTCAAGTGATTTGCACATGTTGTTCGTGATCCTAGAAGCCATAAGTAGTAACATATGAGAAATGATAAGGCTCTGTCCTCAAAGCTCGATGTCTGCAAGCAGCAGGAACAACAGAAAATCCTTAGAAATCTTGTCAGAGCTGAAACATCATTTTCCTGAGAGATCATAACAACCCTTACCCGGTTCAATCTTGCACTTTTTGGTTATTCTCTTTTAACAGGATGCACCCCTGCTGAGGCCTGAGCTAGATTAGTTCTCCACACTCAGATAGACTGAACTGCTTAGATTTAAATTGGTGTTACTGAAGGCTGGAAGTGTATAGACAGCAGAACATAATTTGAGGTTTGACAACGAATAGAAAACAAGGAGATGCTTTTCATTGCATTAGGGATATTAAAGACTGAAGATTTACTGCACACACATACTCTCTGGAAATGATCAGTTATTCTACTTAGGTTAAAAAAACCTGCAATTGTCTTTGCAAAACAAATCATTAGATTTGCATACAATCACACTGTGTAGCCACATGAAAATAAATTATATTTTCTGCTTGCATTTCTATTGCAGATTTAATTGATGTAACAGTGCAGAAAACTGAGACAAAATTTTATTTCTTCTGCCTTTTAATTACCATCTGCTAACACAAGATTACATTTCTTAAAGTGACTGGGTCTACCTGCCAGCTGAATTTTTCGCCTGATTTCCTCAAGCTCTGGCAGCTGCTTTCATTATTGGTGAAAATGGCATGGCAAAGCTAGCATGAAAAATGAGGCTAAGCACCTGTCACTTCATTTTTCTGCGAGGAAACAAAGAAAACACATGAAGCTCTCTGCTCTGCACCATCTATACTCCGCAACAATTTGCTGCAAATAGAATAAAGCATCAGTTTGTTCTTGCACAGAGGAAGAAGCATGACATAGAAAAGCACCTCTAGCAACCTACATATTTATGATAATCAGAAAAGATAAATCTCTGAATAAACAGTGCAAGGAAATAACACAAAGAAAGCGTGCTTCTATAAATAGAAGCATTCCCTAAATACCAACTATTTGGGGTTGAGAGCTTTACTAGTGAACTTCACCTAACAGAGTCAAGCCTCTTGTTATTTCCTTCTACAGCACAAAGAGCCTCCTATTACAGCATGAATCAGCCAGGTACTAAGCACATTAAGCCCATGAGTAATCTCACTGCAATCACAAGTGTTTGGATGCTTTAATATTTTCTAGAATTGAGCCCTTGATCTCTATGAAAGATGGCTAAGACTCGATGGGTTTCAAGCCAATGCCTGCTGGAAAAGGCAACCATCACATCAGAACCAGCTGTTTGAACATCCTTTGAAACCTGTCAGCTTTTATGAGTGGGAGAACTCACCTGAAAAGAACCCAAGAACGGAAACTATGGAGGAGGGCAAAGAAAAAGGCATAAAAAGCACATTTTACCAGCTTGTTTCTACTGAATTTTCTGCTTCATCACAAAATAAGAGTGGTTATGCCAGCTACTCTTTTCTGAAAGCAAAATAACCAGTTCAGGATGCCTGGAGCAGTGCTGATGTAGTTAAACTAAAAACAGGGCTGGATCCCCTATTTCCCTCCAGCTCAGGGTGAACATTTTGGCTAATTTGTACCAGGTCTTATCTGCACCCTCCCTAAAGTACAAAGCTACAGCAGGGGCTCTGATTGCCTGAGAGGAAAAAGAGTGAATCCATGAGATAATTCCTTTAAGTGAGTGCAGAACAAAGGTGAAGGAGTAGGGGTAGGTTCTGCTATCACTGAGTCACAACCTGCTTTTTCCCAAGTGTGGAATATCTAGAATCACCTGCCACCTAGAAGAAATCTTACCTCCACTAAAGCACACCAATTGTGAACTGTGATGGCTCTTAAGAAATAACACTGCACAACCAAAAGGAACGTGTAACTGCAGAAAGTACTGAAGTAATGGGGATTTTCTGGCCAAGATTTATCTCGGTGGTCTAGCAACACCAGGAACTAAATTGTAACACAAGGTGCTGCTGATTTTGCTTGAAGATGACTTTCTGCCAGGCTGGGTGCACGGAATAGCATTGCCTACTTTGCACAGTGACAGTTAAGCCTTGCAAATCACAAAAAATTAAAATAAAATAAAATAAAATAAATAGATTCGATGCTTCTGCAGTTGTGTTTTCTATTACATTTTTTTCCCCATCCATTATCTTATTTTCTGCCAAATTTTGAGGGAGCGTCTGAACATGATTTTGCTCAAGTGTGGCAGGAACTATGAACAGTCTTAATTTTAAAAATGGTCCAGCAGCTGCCTGAAGGAAAGGCCTCAAGTTCTCAGATGGTGAAGTTTGTTTATACAAAGTCACCAGAAGACTGTGATGCAAATGTAAGCTAATCCTTTTACAGAATTCTCAAAGTACTTTTTCTAATCAGAAAGACCCTCATTGCTCCCATTTTAATATTTATTTCAGCCTCTTCTTCCCCCCCCGAAGAGGCACGTGAAACAAAGCTTTGTGTTATGGAGATACTTGTCTTTGTTCCATGAAGTCACTACTGTCATCCTCTAATCCAAATGATCCATGAGAAACCAAATCACCAACTTTGAACAAAAGTTTGAAGCTATATCTAAAATATGTCCAAAATACTCACCCTGTGAGATTCAGTTTTTATACAAAACTGAAGTTGTCCTGTTTTCCCTTGGAAATGAATATGCACATGTCCAAATATGGAATTTCTTTCCCTCTGCTTTGCCAAAAGAAAGATTTTTAGAAGGAAAAACCATGAAGAGAGCTGAAATTTCAGTCATCCTGGAATGAATAGAAGAGTTTATGGGGTAAATATATACTTTATTTAGTCCATATTTATGGAATGATAATTGAAATTTTTTGCATGACAATCTTTGATGAAATTCACTTGAGTGTCTAGTGGGAAGTGTGAGGAGCCTTATTGGCTTAATTCTTTTTAAAGACACTTCTAAATTTTGTGAGACTGGGACTGAAATATCACCTCAATTATCAGTGGATTTCCAAAGAAATCCTCAGCAGTACATTTTAGCACTTAGAGCAGTGAAGAGTTCAAATCAGGGTCAGATAATAACAATGCTACGTGGGCTGCTGTTATCTTCACTTTTATTGCTCTCTCTTATAATTAGTCTGTTAAAATGCACGTTCCAATGCTTGCAACAAAAAGAAATAATACATCTGTTAGCAAGTGCCAGGCTGCAGTAATCTCACCCAGATTTGCAGTGATGTACAGGGCTGTGTCACGCAGGGACCTTGATCATCACACATTCCTTGCAACAAAAGGCAGGATCTGGTCGCTGCTTGGGGTGAGAAATTGGCAAATACAGATGTTGCAGGCAACAAAATCAGGAGTTCAGTAGGTGGCAGCCTTCCCTTGGAGTTGGTGTGGAACCAAGGCACCAGGTGCTGTCAAACCCAGAGATGTTCTGGGAGGAAGTAGATGCTGAAGAGAAACTTTTACCACACGAGGTCAAGGACCCCAAAGTATCTTCCCCAGAAAATCAGTGGCAATCAAGTGCCCTGTTCAAGCTGCCCTTCTGGGGGTGGCAGCCCACCAGATCTCCTCTTGTCACTTCAGCAGGGTGGGGAATTGTGTGGTTTGTGCAGCCCAGTGCTGCTGAGATTCCTGGGGCAGCTGGTTGTTCAAACCAGGACAGCATCAGCACATTGCTCCTAGAGCGTGCCACCACTGCCAGAGCTCCAAGGCTCACTAGATTAAACCTTTACTGAAAAGAAATATTTGTCACAGCTATTCCTCGTGACTAAACACATCCCTGGGTGGATTCTTCAACTTTTCCCTTTTGGAATTTCTCGTATTATTTTCAATTAGGAAAGAAAATATAAACAATATATTTTTTTAAGGAACTCTACCCAAATCTATGAAAAAAACCAGTCCACATTCTTTTAAAGATGTAGTAAATAAATAACACACTTTTCAGAAAGAAATACAAAAGCATTTGAACTTGTGCCACCACATACAAGATTGAACTATGCAGTTAGAAATGCATGGATTTTTAACCTAATGTACAAGGTGCTCTCACACATTAAATAAGTTATACACCTTGGACCAAGTAACCACCTATGGGCTTCTGCCATTCTTTTAAGCAATTTCAATATGGCAGCTTTTTATCTGTACACTTACATTCAGAAAACCTCAGTCTTCATGAATAAAGCAAATAAATTTAGTGAACAGTCATTTAAGCCTTGATTCTTTAAAGAAAAGTTAGTAGAAGAAAAAATATATAAATAGATATATACATATATATAATGTGTACTTAATTTGAAGGAAAAATATTCACGTTTTCTTTGTGCTACCTTACTTGAAGGTAAGCAAGTGCCTTTCTAAGGCAGTAAAAGTGTTTAAGAATTTGGTGTCAGAAGACTCCAAAAGTGGTTTTCTATAAGACAAAGAAAAAAATCACCAGATTTCATCATCTTATGAGGCAGATCCTTTGAAAAGCAAACAGTCATATTTCTGAAGCCATGAAAGACAATTCTTATCATCTACTCTGACAACCATACACCACAAGCCAAATATCCTCTCTCAACTATTTCTGGATCAGGTCCACAGTTTCAGACTGAGCTATGGTAGCTGCTTCATAAGGATACTCAGACTTTATTGAGGGAAAATATTCATCCCCCTATTTAGAACAGTCTATTGCTACCCCTGACAGCAACATTAATTCCAGTCTTAACTACACCCCTCTATATCCCACATGCCACAGAGCCCAATCTCCAAGCTCTTGCTCACATTTCCACTCTGTTCCTTTTGCTAGGCTTTCATTATCCACTGCTAAACCATTTATTTTAAATGTACTGTACCCTAATGCTGGCTGGGGCTTACTGCAAAACTACAAGGCTCCAAAAATAGGAGATACACTCTTCTCAATTATATAGAGCATTATTCCATGCAAGAAAGGTTCTTAAAATCTCAGCAGAGACATAGTATGGGCAAAAGTGATTTTTTATAGTTGGTCTTTTGACTAGATCTGTGGTTTAATAAATGAAAGGCCTTAAGATAAATTCAGTACCAAAAGCTACTGAAGGACTGTGCAGCTGACAGAACTCTTCCTTTCCCAACCCTAATATTAATCAAATTTTTGGCATTCCCTGACACTTTCCTGACTGTGTTCATGTTTTTGTAAAGACACAGCTGAGATTCTGGGCTAGCAACACAAGGGAATAGAAAGTCAAGGTTTTGCTTTCCCCAGAGAATGGCCAGAGCATTCTTTGGCTCATTTTCTGAAAGACAGCAAAGCCAACACTTGTTATTTCAAAGTACATTGGAAGGTTTCCTCGTCTGAATTTCAGTGGGTACATCACCACTTTCTCTAACTAAGCTCCTAAATTGCCAAACCTGACCTAAAGCATTTCACCGAGGCACAGGGAGAATGCTGGCAAACATTCTGACAAATATCAGGTGCAGTCATTTTGGTGAGACAGGAAATGTTCCGATATATTTGCAGAATGTGCTGAAAGGGCAGCGTGAACATCAAAAAGCTGAGTAGGTCTTTTAAGTCATTTGCTGTCCATATGCAACATCATTATCTAATATCAATCCAGTCTTTCCCAGAGAAATCAATATTAGACTGTGTGCTAAGTTCATATTTTATTAACTACTCCACAGAGCAGAAAGTGCATGTGTTCAGTTAAGCTCCTCCGCTGGCTGTCATTTAAAGGTGATGAAATCTTTTAGATCCAAAACCTTTCTCAGCATGCTGCAGTTTTACACCAGCTAGGACAAAGTTATTGATGAAAAGGACAGAGGGAAGATGCAAAATAGCATCCTCTCAGATTACCTGGGCAATTTCAAACATGCTTTCTGTTATCGTAACATATGTGGAAAGGGAGCAGAAATCAGAGCTTATTTATGCACTGCAGCCCTGTACTGTATGTAAAAGAATAAACTGTCTTAGGCATCACAGTTACAAAACTTTGACTGGCAAACTGCATTTAGCAGGCTGCTGGGAGGCCTGTGTAAACAATAATAATTTGTGTCAGGACTTCTGTTAAGGGTCACTGTGATTTCTTAGCGTAATGATGTTAAACAGCACGACTTTCTTGTTAGTAGATAATAGATTCACAATATTTAATAACTAGTTGTATTGTGGTCCTATGACAAATTCATCACTGGGAATGAAACACCCCACAATTGTGGACTGCTTCCAGCCAGCTCATTTATATAAAAGGAACTTTGGGAATAAAGCAACTCCTGTGGTAATTCAGTTTTATAGCATGATACACTGCATATTGAGGCATATATCAAAAAGTTGCAGGAACTTGTACACAGATGCTCATGACTCTGCAAATCAGAGTGAGGTTATCTTCTAATCCAGGTCTTTTGAGAAGGTCAGTTAAAGTCAGCAAAGACCATCCAAATTCACTTGGCAATTTTGGGGCAGGACTCTTCTTGTCTCCCACAAGGAGATCCATTTACTTTTTCTTGATCTCTTCCTTATGACATATTTTCCAACTGTGATAAGTTCATCTTTTTGCCATGCCTTTTTTCCAACTACTTCTGACCATGAACCATTTGATAATACATTGAC
This sequence comes from Edolisoma coerulescens, assembly GCA_013397115.1. Classification (NCBI taxonomy): domain Eukaryota; kingdom Metazoa; phylum Chordata; class Aves; order Passeriformes; family Campephagidae; genus Edolisoma; species Edolisoma coerulescens. The sequence continues at coordinate 755,869 of VWZW01002154.1, forward strand.
ATCTGCTTTTTATCTAAAAATCAGTTATTCACTCAGTCTCACGGGACACAAGCAACCTCAGACTGCAGCCTTCGTGTAGTCAGATAGAGATGAGTGACCAGAAGAGCACTGGTTATTTATACTCTGTCCTTCCCAAACCTTTCCAACAATCAGCCTTTGATGCTGTCCTCAAAGAGCAAAGTCTGTATTTGAAGCTTTTTTCTAGCTTTAGGCTTTATATACCTTTTCCGTTCTTCACTGCTCAAGACTTTGTGCTTTCAACCTCTTTTTTTTTTTTTTTTCCCCTCAGCTTCTATGCTTGTTTCAGGCTGGCCCATCAGTTTTATGCAATTGATGTAAATTTATTTATGGTCCTCAATTCAAATCTGGTCTACATCAGGAGTTGTGTGCATGCAACTAAAATAGTTCAGGAATGTGGGGGAAGTGAATCTACAGTATATTGTCTTTTTCTGCAGAGGAGTTCAAGGGTAGAATGTTCTCTCTGATTCTGCTGCTACTGTCTTCAGCTAAGAAGTCAGTTTTACTACTTCACTAAACATCACAAGACTCAGACCTTACCAAGAAAGTCACAAAGACTTTGACAAAGAAAACCAGGATAAAATCCCACGGTGGGAAAATCTCCTTTCTTTTTGCAGTGCTGGATATTGCAGATTGGGAGGAATGAGAAAATGTTCTGGGTGAAAGGCGTGGGAAATGATCTGGGAATGACCACCCAACCCAAGATACCTAATCATCTCCACAGACTCTATATTTTTGTCACCTCCCCTCACCCCCATCCCCTGCCAGGAGGTTTACAACTATTTCCATATTATCATTATGATTCTTGCTCAGACCAGAATTATTTTTGTCTTAAATGATCTTTATATCCCCCTTTCTTGATACTTTTCCTTCCTTCACACAGTTTAATCATGTCTTGATTAAGCCCCTCAGTAGGAGCTCTGTCTATCATCAGCCAGATGCTATCATAAGATTTTTACCTTTCCATCCTTCTATTATTTCTCCCATAAGTAACAAATTTAGAAGCATGCTGTTCAATGCCAATAACACAAATTCCTGCATTGCAAAATATCATTTAGCACCATGTTTCATCATTGAACATGTAGAAGCTTTACTGCTCTACTACTGACTCTTACAGGAAGTTAACACAAACCTTTTCCATACACTTTTCAAGTCTCTTCTGTCAGAACTGCTCTGTATTTATACTACTCCTGCTTTTAATTTACAGCTGTCTTCTCTCACTTAAGTCCAACCTTTGCCTTGCTTGCTATCTATATGCAAGTCATTTTTCACAGTTCTGTAAAGCATTATCTCATTATTCTGTCTCTCACTGTTGAGCATTTTCAGACCCTCCGTGTGAAAGATGAGATATAAAAATAAATTGAATTGGAATACATGATGCTAAGTCCTGAACTTAACCAGACTACACCCACAGAGCATATATAATTTGACAGCTACAGGCTATGCCTTCATGGCGTACATCAAAAGGATTAATGCAAGGGAATTAAAGTTCTAACCGTCCTGGGTAGTCTGACCTAGACATCAGACCCGTGGCCTCATAACCCCAGGTTGTTTTTAACCAATCTGCCAGAGAAGAATTGGGGTGATTACAGCAATGATTGCTACTCACACTCTGTGCCAGAGCCAAACTTCCAAGTTCCTCTGAAAACGTTCCCGTCTTCTGTTCCCCATATCCAGGTGGCATCCAGCCTTCGTTGACACAACATGAGAAAGCATTTGTGAGCTCATAGATTTCTGTCAGACAAAACCAAACCAACAACAAAACCCCCACAAGAAAAGCAGGATGTTTCAGAGCATTTCTAAACAGGAAAGCTGTGCAGTGAGGAGCTTTGGGTGTCAGCTTTGATAAAACTGGACAAACTGTTAACATTTTCATTCTAAGGAGGAGCAGCAAAGATGAAAATGCTGAGGATGTAGGCTGACATAAGGAAAAGGAAAAGCTTCATCCAATTGTGTGGGTCTTAAAAAAATCCAGAGCTTTTTTGTTTTCCATTGGTATTTCAACTCTCATAAAATAGGAAGGATAGAGATGCAAGAAACTTCATGCATCAAATCCTGTAAATATGATTACTTGAACATTAGAAGAACAGGAAGTATTACATCCTATATCAATGTGTACAAATTTAATATTTATAATTGTTTCACTTTGTGGCAAAAATAAAAGAATACATCAGAGAATCAATAGAAGTCATTCCAATTGCTCTAACTTTAGTTAATTCTCTTGGTGCAAGAGCTGTGGCTTTGAAGCTGCCTTCCTTCGTATGGTCTTTAATCCCAAAAATAAGGTAGTATTAAACTGATATAAAGAATAAATAATGAATGTATTTGGATTTTTTTTATTTACAAATATATAAATCACTATGATCTAAGGCCATCTAATAAAAATTAAATCTGAAATTGTTAATGTGGCTTCTGTTTAAATTAAATAATTAAAATCATTAAAAATGATCAGATTTGAAATTGTAGACATATGAGACACTCAGATTCTAGGCCTTTCTGAAAATTAAATTCCACGGGACACCTTTGCCTGCACTGACTGCAGTAAGATTTAAACTTGCATGCCTGCTTATTAATCTGTTAAAATATCAAGCCCCAAGGTAGACATTAAGTTTTGAGTATAGGGAAAATTATTTTTGACTGCTGTGAAGCTCAAAACTGTTACTATGTAAGGATACTTCATTTTTAAACACTGAAAAAAAAATACTAAAAAAGCCTTTGCATGTTCCTACGTAGTGCTGAGGCACATATTGTTTTTCCCAAAAACACACAGCTCTCTGAGCCTAAAGTGATGTCACATGTGATCTGGCCCTTCATCATTTCATGTAGATTAAAATGGCTGGGAGTTATTCCATTTTCAGGATTTATATTGTAAAATACAGATATTTTTATGCAGAAGAAACACCTGTTTCCACCACTTCTTTCCTACTCAATGCCACATAAGTGATGTTTGTTGTGGGTTATTTTCTCCCCCTACACAACAGTGACATAACATTGGTAAAGCTGCCTGATAATGTAGGAGGGATTTAGCCTAGAGCAACAGCCATTGTGAAGTGGATTCAATCCTTTCAACAAATCTCCACTAAAAGTAATTTAACTGAGGCAAAACTTGATATTTTACCTCAAGCCTTCATTTAGAAGTTAGTTACCCACCAGTACACAGATTTTAAATCCTCATGGCATATATTGAACAAACTGAAAGGAAATAAATGTTTTTTAAGAGAAACAAAGGAAGATTATGTACAAGCTGGCAAGTCGAAATGTTGTAGGAATATTTATTGTAATTATCAGCCAACTCTATATTTTAATGACCTACCTTTAAATTAGGGAGAAGCATAAAACACACGCTATAAAGAAGCAATTCCATTTATTCCACTAATAAGTTGCAACCTGTTTCCCGTTTTATGAGCGTGCACATAAATGTATTCAGTTAACATGAATTATGTATGCATGCCTGAACGTCCCTGAACCACTTCTAATGGCTTCAGGTTATTGCAAATCTGATATGTTGAGAGTAAGTTATCCACAAGTGTGTATGGCAGTGGCAAACTCAACCCTGTGCCCCATTTGCCTATTTCTGCTTGAGGGTGCTGGGGAAAAGGGATTTGGAGCTTCAGTTCTGGTGCTGCAGATGGGTGGCCTGGAGCTCAGGGGTTGCTGTGAGAGAGCCCTGAGTGCCACTGAAAAGCTGGTCCTGCCTGCTGGGTTTTCACCACTGTCTGCCAGTTTGCTGCAGGGAGATGAAAGAATCTGGGGACGTTTCAACAAGGATGGATGGTCTAGGAAAGGGACATGGTGAAAGAGCACTGTGCTGCTTGGGCAAATTATGTTAAATTATGCTTGGGATTTGTAAATAATGAAGCACAACCAGAACTACTCTAGACATAATCTATTACTATTATCATCATCATCTCCACTTTAGAATTCTGGTTTGTTTATTCTGTAACCTGAGTGCTGAAAAAAGGAAATTAGACCTTAATCACTGAAATCAGCATTCAAGAAAATTTATGCATATTCCTCTTCCTCTACAATGAGCTGGCAGATTACCTGAGCCTTAGTTTTGCTTTGTGCTGCCTTCACCTTTCTCTTGTCCACAGGGCTGCCCTGTTCTGCAAGCAGCAGACTGATAAGGTGTGCTCACAGGTGGCACAAACCAGGGGATCACCATTTAACAATAATATTACTAACAGCAAAGAAAAAGAAAAGAAAGAAAGAAAAAAAAAAGTCTTGAACCCAATCTTGAACCCAACACACAGTTTATCACAGGCCAAAACAGGAATTAAAAAGAACAGCCAGGAATTTAAGCTATGTAAAGGATTGTTTGTTTGACTGGTGTGTGGGTATGACAAAAAGGACAAGAGACAAGCAGAATTTTAGAAAGAAAATCCAGATGCAGGCTGGGCAAATATGGGATGCAGCACAAAGAAAATCCTAGACAGAGCTTTTGAGTCTGGGTACCAGCTGAAAGCAATCTCCTGTTGTTTGATCCTCCTATGCTCAAGGAAAAGGTACTTGGCACGTCTTTTTAAATAAACAGGATTACATGAAAGACATTTGTCTCCAACATCCAATGCTCCTTCTAACTGGAACAAACTTGTGAGACTGAATGCTTGACTAACTCAAAACCAGTGACAATGTTTTACTGAAAAGCCTTCCAGTATTTTCATTAACATCATATGCACCATGGCAATTAGGTGGCCTGCATTTTAGCAGCTCAAAAACTAAAATTTTGTATTACAGTTTTACCAATAAGCTGTAAAAGCACCCATCCTGAAAGTCACTGTGAAGTTTGATAACCCACTACACTAAATAACATTTCTGGGGGCTAATCTGTACTGATGACTCAAGACATGCAATCTCTTTCCTACAAACCTGATTTCTGGCACTGGAAATAACTGCACAGCTGTGAGATGTGCTGACTCCAGTCTCTAACATCAAGAACTCTGAACACAAGATCTCAGTTCTAATCAAGCAGCTATATATGTTTAATGTAATTCTATCACTGTAAAGCACAGACTCTCCTTTCTTTGAGGAACTTGGATGAAGGACAGATCCAGAGCTGTACATAAGGAGCAGCCTGTGATACTTCTGTGTAAAAAAGAACAGTGTAACCAAATTCTGAATTTATGGATCGCATAACATGAATAAAAGGACACATATTTAATATCACAGACTTTTCCTGAGAGGTCAACAAACTACCAAAATATGCTGGTGGGTGCATATTACAACACAGAGGATTTCTCCAACCATTCATCTGTTATTTTCAACCACTGCAACGTGCCTACAAATGAAGTATAAGAATTAATATCAAGAATACTCGTGGCCTTAGAGAAGACTTTGGTCTAGGCATTCTCAGACAAAACACATGACTAAGTCATCACTATCAGCAATACCAAACTTTATCAGCTTATGAGGGCAAGACAGAAACTGCCTGGCTGAGTAACAGCAAAGATTCACATAAATAATTTCCAATCTCCAGCTAGGCCCATGATCAGATGCTCTGGAGGAAAGGGTGACTGTGCTGGCAAATTTACTTTCATGTTAAACCTCATCTGTGTGTCAAGTAACAGCCCAGGAGTGGCCATGCCCACACAGAACCCACCTCCCCTGCTGGTCAGCCCAGGTCCTCGTTCCACTTCCCAGTGGCTGAGCTGGACTGGACTCCCAGCAGCTGCACACATTCCTTCCTTTTTCTCAGCTTCATATTTCTGCTTGATTTTGTTGACTCTATGGAAATAGAGCCAACTTTTCTGCCAGTTTTAATGGATTTTGCCCTGAAATAAATAGAAAAAATGCCCATCTATAATAGCTGCTAATTTAGTTCCTAATCTGTGTTGTGCCAGACAGGAAGTTTCTTTGGCTGACTTTGAGGGAAACAGTACAAAACACAGAAATGAGAAAGGGCAAGATTTATCTAGGAGGTGGCAGCAGCTAAACTCTTCAGCTAATGCAGCTGCTGACATTTCCAGCCATTCAGTGCATTCCTCCCTAGGGAGAATAAAGCCAAAAGAAACTACTTAGTATGAAACTACTGGATGTCCATTAAAAGTCATTCTAGTGGTGAAGATGAAGAGGCTCATTGGTAAAATACTCTTTGTGTAAATCTAAAAACAACATTAAAAGCCATCCAAAAAGCAGGCAGTTAGATAGATTCTTTCACACTGAGAACCAGCAGTACAGGAGACTAAAATGGGTTCTAGGAAAAAAAAAAATTACTTTTGATTCAAACCACTGATAAAGAGATTTCCCAGTCAGTGTCTGCGTAATGCCAAAGAGAAGGATTTTTTGCACAAAGCCCTAAGAAGTCCTAGAAAATATGATTCACAGAACAGTTTTAGAAGCAAAATTCAAAGAATTTTTTGGGGGTGGCGGATTACTTTCTTACATTAACACGTCTTAGACAGGATAACAGAAATAAAAAAAATAGCTTTATTCTAATGAAGTATGGGATTTAAAGGTTCTATCTATTCAAACATTATGGAAATTATGGAATCTGGCACGGTAGTAACATCTGATGCTAATGAACTCAGGAAATTAATGGAGCCTTGATGATTTAAATTAATTCAGAATGAAGTTTCCTCAAAATATCTTTGAAATAACTAATCTACGAAACAGGATAGGCAGTTTTGAGAACAGAAACTTTGTAAGGTACCTGCCAATAATGGTATCTAACTCCAATAAATGGGACTATACCAATCACCTCCCTGGGCAGGACTCTCCCATGGAGCATTCAGTAGTAATTCCACAGCCCCATTCCCTTATGCACAAAATACCTCAGCACAGTAACCCTCCAGGACACAAATCAAGGCCAACCCTTCAGTGCCCCAGGCTTTTTACAAAACAGCAATAATTCCTGCTCCCAGAACTCCAAACTTGCCAGCTTACCTATATATTGGTCCTGTTTCCAGTTGATAGCTCCGGGAATGGGCGAAGATTGCATGAAATAGGAATGGAAAAAGGCTCCACAGAAGTACTATTTTACCTCCACAAGTAGATACCTTGGTCAAGTCTATAATTTATGTTCCCTCTAGACACTTCAGTCACAAGCAAGGCAATGCATTCCCTGATTTAACCAGATTTTCTAAGGACATGGTTTTAAGAGCTGCTCACTGACCTCCCTCTTCATTTGAGTTCACTGCCCATAATGAGGTTTTGTGAACTTCACTGTTAGATTTAACACTTTTGTTTCACACACATCTTATCTGTTCACCACCTCCACAGCTGGACAGAAAGTCAAGGCATTTAACCCTTTATAAAAGCTGGCAAGATTGATAAATCTTTAACCTTGTTACATAAGCCTGAAATGAAAAGCCAAAATAAAGAGACCAAAAAACCGAAGTAGGAATCTTTGTCAACTTCTGTGAATGCCATTTAAGAAGACCGAACAGAAAATAGATGTACATGGAGAAGGCGGTTAAGGAAAACATTTCAATTCATTTTCAGCAAATCTGGTTTTCTACTTTTCTGTTGAAATGAAAGCACAAGTGGCAACAACTCCATGCCTACGCTTGTTATTGCCTACTCAAGAATCAAGTGCTCTCTCACTCAAGACTTGATTGTTGGAAAGAAAATAAACTGTCAACCAGTGAGACTTGTTATCAAGCTGGAAAGTGAGAAAGGCTTGCTAGCTGCTGCTAGTCTTGGGATGTCATCAAAATGGTTTTTGGAAGCACATTCTTTGGCTGTAATCCTTGAAGGAGTTCTCTAAGAGGAATAGCATGCAAGGATATCAGAGGGAAAGAGCCCCCTGCCCCGGCTTGTTTTCCTTAGTGTCCTCCCCCCTGTAATTGAGACAACATGGTCCAACAGAGAAAAAAACAGGATTCCAGAGGCTTCAGTTCTTCTCTTAGCTCTGTTAGTGCCCTGTTTTTATACATAAGAAGGCCACTTCATCTTTCTCTACTTCAGTTTTCCCATCTGTAAGACACGACCGATATTCAGCTTTTAATGACACGCTAGGAGGTCTCAGATGATGTCTATTTACTCAAGCTAACTTGCAACAAATTAATTTGGCATTTGATCAAACCTCATGTTCTCTGTTCTCTGACAAACAGCCTTCTCTGAGCCTTAGCCCCCTTCCATTCTCTGGGCAGCAGTTGCTCTCTTTGTGCTGTTCACCACCCAAACTTCAAGCTAAAGATTGGTTTGCACGATAAATGTTAAAAGCTTCTTGGCCTGCTGCTGACTGTCACACAGGTGTGAAAGTCTGCTGGGACTAAACCCTAGAAACAGCTCCAGAATGCATAGAGCATCCCACTGTGCTCACTGCTCAGCTCTGGCTCTCTAAGCAGCACTTCAGCAGGAGATTGCAAATATTGCTAATCTAAAGAAGGCAGAGCAATGGGGATTGGAGCAGAAACTATTTTAAGCGATGTGACTAATAAGTCCAAAAAGATAGTAGCAGTTCCATCACATTTCATTTATTAGTTGCTTGTGGAACAGCTTTCAATGAGACCAATACACCAGGGTCTACATATTAGTTAATAATTTTTCAAGGTTATACTTATCCTAAAAAGATGTCTTCTAGATAATTAAAGGTAATTGACCCAGCTCAGTGTTCGTATTAAACAGTGACAGTGAAGCACCAAAAGATGATTTTCATAGACCAGATTAAAATACACATAATATGGGCCAGTGTCAATATAACCTGATAGGAAGAAGACAATGCAGGACAGCACACTGGGAAAAAAAAAAAGAGTCATAATTTTATGACTAAATTTAGCCCAAAAGATTGGGGCTTATTCATATGATTAGATAACACTGTAAATGAAAGAATAATATATGCAGAAGTTGGAGTTTTTAGGACTAAATTGCATCCAGTCTACAGTGTAGACACTTGGTGCAGGCCTTTACTGGATGGTTCAGCAAGAGCAAGCCCACGTGGCAGGTTAACCAAAGATTCATTTAGTCCAGCCAGCCCTAGTGTCCTGTCTTTGATAACAGCCAAAGCAGATGCTTAAGGAAAGGTTATGAGCACAGGACAAGCACAGGGTATGTCCTGCCCATTCTCAGCAAAACCTGCAGTTTTGAAACTTCCTGAGCTGGAGCCTGGCCCTACATCAGTATCTTTAATGGCTCTTTATGAACTAATTTTTCCATGAGTTTATCTAATCACTTTAAGAAACCATTTCTGCTTTGGCATCTCCAGCATCCTGTAGCAATAGCTTCCATGATTTAATTAGGTGTTGCCTGATCACTTCAGTTGTTTTTTATCAAGTGAGAATAAATAATCACTATCTCTTCACTTACTTCATGTCCCTCCTAACTTCATACAGCTCCAGCATATCTTGTCTCCCCCTTATTAGTCACCTTTTCTCAAAACTGGAGAAACCCAGGTCACTGAATCCTCCCTTGCACAGAAGCCATCACATCCCTCTGATCACATTGTTTTCTTATGTACCTCCACAACTTGCATCATATTCTTGAGACGGGACAGCTGGAATTGCACAAAGAATTCAGAAATGAGGTTGCACCCTGTACTTCATTCTAAAAGTAGAAAACATTAAGAACATCATTTATAAGCCTTAATGCATTTATAGCATGCCCCAATTCCCCCTATTCAGCTGTCACAGTATGTCTCTGTTCTTTATGTTTTGTCCTCAGCCCAGCTCTGTGCTTTCGATCATCCCTTCACCTATGCTCTGCCAGCACCACATCTTTCTTCTTCTCCTCAATTTCTTCTGACCTCAAATACGAGACAGCAAGTTCCCTGACCCATATCCCTGAAAATCTGGAGGACTTATGGTGTCTCTCCCTGTACCCAAGCTTTGTGCACTACTCAGACTTACATGCTGCATAATATCTATTGATACTTTCCTTTACCCTGCCCCTCTGCCTTAGCAGCTGAAGCCAGAATTCTAGTTCAGAAAGATTCCCTGCACACTTTCCAGACATTTTAAGGTAAGTTTTTATATACAAAAACACCACAAGGCATTTTGCCTGAAGAAGTAAAGCTAAGTAAGACATACTTGCTCAGGTACAATCCCAAACATAATTATATAAATCAGGCATCACAAATCATGGTTCTGGTCATATGCACTTCTCACAGTCATATGGACAAAGAAAAGTTACCTTCAGGGCAGGCTCAGCTCATGCAGGGGGCAATTTACCCTTCAGAGGTTCTTGTATCTCATTGACTATATTGAGAATCTAGGACATGTGTGATCCTAAATTTAACAGCTCAGTTAAGAGATGACTCTGGAATTTTGCATTTCTAGGACAAAACAACTTGGGGTTATATGAAAACAGTAGCAGTTAAGAAAACAAGCTAGACTGCCTTCACTCCAATATCCTAAACCCTACAGGCAATAGCTAAAGTTTTAAAACCACTCTTTCTTACATAGATTTTGTGTAGCTAAAGGCAGACCATATAACAATTGCAGTGGACTATGCCAAGCAAAATTCCCAGGGTGTTTGCTTCTGTTGGGAGTAATTGCCAAAGGGGGCAATTCACTGAAACTTCAGCTATCAGGTTTCCTGCTTTCCCCATAATGTTTTACAAACTGGGCATTTCAAAATGGTCTAGTTCATATCCAAATGTTTCTTCATGGCCAGGATTTCTTTTCAGCAACGCACAGCTGGAGGTCCAAGAATAAGCAGCAAAGCCACAGCATCTGCAAACCCTCTCCTCCTTCTCCTGAATGCTGTGCAGTTCCTACATTTGAATTGCATTTCTTGTCTTGGTTTCTCAGTCTTCTAGTGTTACTTTCATGCAGTTGCCTAGTTAGCAGAATGCTTTTTGCCATCCCTTTCCTTGGAGCAGCCTCCTGCTTCAGCCTGACACAATAAAACCAAACCTCAAGACTCTCACACAAATGGCGCACAGAACAACTGGCTCTGGGTACTGCTTGTTTCATTTTTATTTTCATTTCATTTTTTCATCATGACTGTAAACCAAAATGAACTGGAGGGAGTGAAACCACAAACACCAATGTACACGTAAGACTTCAGCTGAAATCTCCAAAAAAGCAAAAGTGCCCACTTCCTCAGGGGAACCTAACCTTTCACCCACATCCCTATAATCCCGTGATGGCACAGAACACATTTGCTTGCAGAATTTTATCTATGGATCTACAGTATTAGTTCTTGTATGAGGGTGAGAATCCATATGAAAATTAAGACAAACTTTATATCTCATCTGTAAACAGGGAATGACAGGAAAATAATGAGAAAAAATAAAAATCCTAAACTAGTCAGAGCAGGAGTCAAGGAGCTTAGCACTACAATACTCTATTTTTGAGCACAACAGCATTCAACTTAAAATCAGATATTGATTCAAATTGTACTGATAATCCAGAATGCTTCCAGGCAAATGCTACATGAGAATGTTTACTTTTTCTGTATTTCAGATAAGGATGAACAATTTCTTTTTTTCCCCTCAGTACCTAGGACTACATTGATCCATCTGCTACTTGTTTATATTTCTTGCAATTATCATGGGCTACACTTAATTTACACAAGGATAACTAACACACATCCCAAAACTTAACTCACTAAAAAAAAACCCTAAATGTTTAACCAGATTCATCTCCCAAATGCATTTAGTTGATTTTTTTATTCTACTATCACTTTTTGCCAAGGAAAATTTGTATAGAAAAGAGGCTGAATTATTCACTTTACACATGGAGTGAGCAATTGCAATAAAAACTCACCCATCACACCTGTCCTATGAAGACACTTCCCTCAGTGCTTCTCCCACTGCCCCCCTTGCTGTGACAATGGTGATTCTTACAACAAGTGCAAGTGTTTACAAGAATGTAATTCAAGCACATCATATCAACCACAGGTCAAAAATGGCACCACTGCTGGAAAACACCACCCAAAACTATTATATATATATATTTATATTAATGCTGCTGTGTCATCAGACCGAAAAGAAGATAAGTTTCTCACTCATTTGAGCAGACATTATTTGCTTTGCTAACTAAACCACCGCCACAGTGGCATTACTTTAGAATAACAAATATGATCAGAAGAGAGACATGAAAGTGTGGCTTCAGATTTTCTCTGCGTTAGTCAGAATGGTGAGCACAGAGACCAAATGCCAGAGAAACAAAACACTACAAGAACACAATAAAAGCTGAATATAGGGTGCCTCTGAACAGGCAATCACTGCTTTGTTGTAGAGCTTGTGTGAGGTAATCAGATCTGGGCTTTTTACAATCAAGCCAGAAGTGCCTCGATGTGTGGGACAGGTAGCCCTGAGTTCTGTACCCAGAAATGCAGGCAAGGAGAACTTGTTCAAGGCACTGAGATGTGTGATCCCGATAAGTAATGTATGATCCCCACAAGTAAGAGGAGAGAAAACAAAATTGTCTCTAGTCAAAAGCATTGCCTGAAGTGGCCCTACTGTAAACGACAGAAAAAGAATCATTTCACAGAATAATTGTCAGCACACATTCTTCCCCATGGGTGTGATCTCACCTCTTGGACTCTGGCCTTCACCCTGAGCAAGATGATCCTGAGACTGAGCAAAAAAATAAAGGAAAGATTTGTCCTTTTGTCAAGTTTGTGGGGTTTTGCCTTTTTTTCTCCCCTTTGACAAGTAAATAAATAACAACAGAAGCAAGCCCAAAACCTCTTTCATTCCAGTTTGGGCAATTCAGAAGAGACAGTTGCAAAGCAGGGTATTTTATGGATATTTCTTCTCATACTATGCCATCACTGATAGCCTAAATTCTTTCTCACTCGGTTTTTCAAAGACAAGAGAACTCCCCTTCTCTTTGCTATTTCCCAAGCCTCCATGTCCCATGACACCAAAATCTTGGGAAGACAGTTTGGCAGCATTTTGCCAGTTCAGCTTTTGACAAACAAAATACGTTCTTCCTGTTTGCCACTTTGGAAAGGGGTGTTTATTTGAAAGAATAGAGCCAGGGATGACATTTTATGAAATGCCTGCTCACGTGGGTGTCGTGTAAACGGCTCCTTCCTTTGTTTATGGACCTGCCCCAGTCACGGGGTATCTGGCCAGATTTGTACATGCCTTGACAGGTCTCTGCATTAGTGCTGCTCAGCATTACATAAGCCTCACTCCTCCCAAAACAAGGCAAGCAAGCTCATTTCCCCACAGTCTGAGACCCTTCAGGGAGGAGGATAAAGATCTGGGCTGAAACACAGAGCCTGAAGTGCTGCCCTCGCAAACTCAGCCCTCTCTTATCACCACACGTTGCTAAACAAAAGCTGGATCCCTCTTGACTGGAAGCAAAAGTAGGTTTTTAACTCCTTTCCCCATCAATACTGCATCCAATATCTAAATTTAGATTTGAAAAAGCTTCTCAAAAGAGAACTAATGAAAATTATGTGACTTTTTAAAACAATCCATTAATTTTCTCTCTTTGTATTAAGAGGCTGTTTCAAAAACAGCCATGGCTGGATTCCAAAATCCTGCACTAGGAGATAGGCGAGGAGAGCACAGGACATCTTCTATAAAAAGATTTTTCAACTGGGAAGGTAAACGTGTCCATTTACCAAACAGAACTAAGCCCGCTGATGCGAGGGGCCTTACTAAAATAATTGAAAATGTGAGTGGCACGACAGAGCTCGGAGCAGAGCTTTGCACACACGCTCTGTGCAATGATTACAGCCGTGGAACTGCGCCCACCACAGCAATAACTGAAGTCAGATGAGGGATTCATGTAGACAGGGCTGCTCCTACAGTCTGGCTCTCTCACTCTGCTCTGGATATTCATTCTGATCTCAGCGGGAAAGCATGTGTTTGCAGAGCTGGCTTGGGCTGCACCAAGTTAAACTCTTTATTAAATTTTCTAGTTGGCAGTAGTCAGCAACAACTTTCAAGCACGCTAAAAAAAGTTTATTTTTGAAATCCAGATTTATACAGTAGAGCACAGCACATGTTTTCTGAATCAATGTTTTTCCCTTCCTTCCCTGTGGAGATCAGGGCTGCAATTTTTCCAGAGATGTTTAAGATTAAGAGCCTAGCCCCCCTTTCAGAAATTCCAAATTTTAACTGGCTATGATTCCTGCAGTGTAACCATTCAGTACTACTGGCACTGCTTTCAATCTGAATTTTTGGTTTAGATCAGTTCATGATCAAGTGAGAGGTGCTACTTCAGAAAGGAAGGTACAAGCAAAGATTTGAGGCTAAAGCTACTTAAGTTCAGGCTGCTATGAGTAATTTATTTTGCCTTGGTTTCTTTCTAATCATGCAAATTTGATCTTATTTGGAAATAACCAGAATTTTTACAATGATTTTTCCTACCTTGAAAGCAGCTCTTTTCCAAATACCCGAAATCCCCAAATTTTTAAACTATGATTAAAAATAAAATTCACAAAAACCCCCTACTAACTGGGTAGTTACCCTACCAACTGGATTAATTGCTAAAAGCATAAGCTAGTTCTTACAACACATGAAACCCACAGAATGCATAGCTTTATAAAATACAGATTGAACTTTTGAAAGCTCAGATCTAACTAGAGCTGTTGGCTAACTGTAACACTCTGGGTATCAATAAAGCCAATTTATGTCACTAAATTGATGGTATACACATACCAGTTAACACAAAATCTGGCAACAGTGTATTTTAGAAAACACTGCCATGCAGTTTTTATACAAGCTGAATTAAAATTAAATCTCAGAAAACCTGTCAGCACCTATAAACATAGACAAATTGACCTCTCCACCACCCCCTGCTCTCATTCTTGCCAAAAGAAAATTACACACAAAAAACGAAATCACTTTCAAACCTATCTGCCAAGCCCACAAGGGGAATTCAGATCACATTTTCTATCTATAAGTGTCCATTTTAGCCACTAAAGCAGGAGCTCCAAATATAGAACATTTAATGCCAGTGTCAACTCTTAAAATCAACTCCATAATTTAAAACCTCTGTCACTCCTCTGCTCAATTATATATTGCAACCAAATCCACTTTCAGCTGAAACCCTCTGCATCACTGACTCCTTTTTTTAGGCTGGGGCACAGAGACTTCCCTACTAAAGGAACAGGGAGGACCATTGCTGGAGGAGAATGAAGCACCTACAGCAGGCTGCAAATTTAGTTCCCCACTGTAAATTTGCAAGACAAAAGTGTTGTCTTCAAACACACTAGTTATGTTTGCAGTTCAATCAATCCCAGAATGACAAAATGTATTGACAAGATTTCCAAGAAAGCTCTTTCCCCATAGCTGTGCCCTGCTGGGTTACATAACGCAGTGACACAGTGTGAAGAGCCATAAACTTCACAACCTTTGAGGCTGAATGCTGTTCTGCCAAGCACAACAGCAGCAAGCCCACTATAGCAGGGAACAGAGGGAATTGTCCCTGCTGCTCCTACAGTGCCCGTGTCTCTCCGGAGCAGTGAATCTCCTCCGCGTCTCCATTCTTTTCCATCACAAGGAACGTGATTAGGGTGATGTGCAATCATGTACCTGACAGCTTAAATCTCGTTTCCGTTGTGCTCCAGCCCCTTAGGATGAGTTTATGGCTAACCTGTGTAAGAGAAGGCTCCCCTCTCACAGGAAAATTACTCGATGCAATCTCAGACTCTGGCGATGTGCTGAGAGATAACTGAAGAGCAAGACCCCTGAGAAGACACTTCATCATCCTCCCAAGCACCATAGAAAGAACAATTTACTGGTTTCTTGAACAGTGCTGATGCATTTCCTTCTCAGAATAAAACACATCAGAGGCCCAGCCCCTTGTTTTCAATCAGGACATCCTTTAGGTTGAATTATGAAAAAGAGAAAAGCAAAAGGTCAGGTATAAATGATTAGCCACATTAAATCAGTTCATCGGTTGAAATTCGTTTATGGTTACGTAACAGGTGCAAATGGAGGAAAATACCAAGCTGCTGAGAGAGCAATTCAACAGCCTTCAAACTGAAGGAACAAATCACAGATTTTCAACCCCCCTCCAAATTATTTCAACTGCACGCATTTTAACATTTTTAACTTGGTGGAGTTATAATTCCAAAGAAATTATTGTTTCAAAAAAGAGAAAATTAAGTATATTAAGTTTCTACTGAATTAAGTACAATTGTTAACAACAAATTGTGGGAAAGGAGAGCAATAGGGTTTACATAACAAAATTTTCTCTATTTAAAACAGTGCAACACTTGTGTAGCTACAATGGAATGCTACTCCCACTAGATTTCAATTGCACTTCTGCAAACTAGCACATGTAGATAGACAAAATAGGAAGTGTTCTTGGATGGAAAGTATAGCTTTTCAGTTGAAGAAACTGTGGTTGTTCATAAAACTAAAGAACTTCAATGTAAAAAGGTTTATGTAGTCCAAAAACATGCAGCTGAACTCACTGTGCTCAAATTTCAGTTTTACACACACACACAAAAAAGGAGAATCAAGTAAGTTAGGACATTTTTATGAAAAGAGAAGTATTAGTGACATGTACAAGGACTAACATTTGGAATTAACCTAAATATGCCAAAGTGTCAATGACAGTAGAACCAGTCACAGAAAATCTCTTTTGCTTATAAGGGAACATAAGAGGTTCCTAGCATTTGATTTGCAGTGTAAGCTGATTTCAGAGTATTCCACTTCAGCTCATGAAACATAACCCATTGCAAGAAACTACTACATTAACATTTAATTTCCTCTTTTGTGTCTTTATCACTTCCTAAAAATTAAGTGAAGATACACAAAATGTATTTCAAGAATGAAAATGATGAAACTGGTGTATGACATGGGATCTCCTGCTGCACCAAAAATGCTTGGAAGTTCTTTTATGTGCAAAACATCCTTAAAATGGAAGGAGAACTACCTGGGAAGTTCATACACCTAGAAAGGTTTTGCATCACTAGGAGGATACTGGACTTGTTGCCAGACCTGGCACAACTGGGTATCCTGGTGTTCTCACTGCCACCAGGTCCTTACTGGTCTTGGAGCATAGAGCCCAACTAAACCAAATTCAGACCCTCCCTTTTGCTCCAGCTCTCAGCAGAGACATCCACAAGTCAAAAAAGCAAAGAAGGTCCATCAAAAGTATGCACTGAATGTGTATCTCCTGATTAAAACAAAGTAACTGACATTACCGGTAAGATTTAGGTCTTACCAAGGACAGCCAGCACCTCAAAATCAGAGGAAATAATTATCTAGCAAATAACAATGCACTGAATGCCAAACAAGAAAAGGACAGTAAAATGGAAAA
This sequence comes from Edolisoma coerulescens, assembly GCA_013397115.1. Classification (NCBI taxonomy): domain Eukaryota; kingdom Metazoa; phylum Chordata; class Aves; order Passeriformes; family Campephagidae; genus Edolisoma; species Edolisoma coerulescens. Next base: position 773,007 of record VWZW01002154.1, read on the forward strand.
TGTAGTCTTTCAAAATATGTAACACCATTACCTTAAAACCTTTGCTTCATGGGACTTGACTGAGGATTGAACTTTGAGGAACACCCTGGGATTCACAGCTCATTCACCTTTTGATGCCCTGCATTGCACTTGAGAACCAGGAACGTTTTATTTGCAATGCCTTTGCTTGAGATCATCCCTCTGCATGTTCTCCTGCCACACAGCTCTTTCCAGGAGCTGCCAACACTGTCCACGGCCAGCTCTTCAGACTAAGGAGGTTTTCCCATGCAGTACAACTCCTCTTTACAAATAATACCTCAAAATTTACTTGAAAAAGCACACACCACACACCAAGCAGACAGATTGCAATTAAGCTAGTGGGTACAGATAAGGGCAATAAGCAATTAATGACAGAAAGTATCCAGGCACCAGGTTTCATATTTTCCCCCAAAATAAGAAGGGGGTGTGTTAAAAACAAAACACATAAACCATTAGTGAAATACACATTATTACTGCCCATTTATCCCTTTATGAGTAACTGTTTGAGAAGATACAAATACCATAATATTTAGGCACATTTTCTTCCTTGGCACAGGTGGCTGCTGGAAAATAATCAAGTCATTAAATACTCCAAGTTCTGCTGTCTTTCTGGTGGTTTAATCCTTTAATTTTTCTCTCGCTCTTAATATATGCTTTAAAAACAAATTAATCCAACAATTTCAAACAAACATGCAAATATGAAACAAACTGCAGAGCTGGCTCATAAGTAAACCTCTCCAATTACCCCATGAAATTAGTTGTTGAATTTCTTGTCATCTTTAAAATATATTTTCTCTGAAAAGATGCAGCTCCCTACTTAAAGACAGAAAGGCAGTTCTTGGAAACTCAGATTTTTGTTGGTGATATATAGGCAGACCCAGCAGAGCCCCCTAAACCTCGCAATCTGTCTACTTCTTTCAGAGCAATTTTGGGATGAGGACAAACAGTGGGAAAGGCAGATGGCAAAAGTGTAGCCTATCAGCAAAGGTACAGCTGATCAGAGGCACACACCTCCCCAGTGACACACCAAACCATGAGAACCTTGAACCTTGGCACAAATAGATGTGACCTAAATGTGATCAGAGATGGGACAATGCTATTCTGGAAGCTCTCAACTTCTTCTGAGCAGGGAAGCGTGGAGTTCAGGCCCAAGGGTAGCACCATTGCTTGGGAAATAAGCTGTAAACTCCCTTTAAATTGCTCAAGCTTCTTCCAGCTGCCAAATTCAACTGGAAGTTTTACGAGGAGATACTTTCCAATGCTGTCACTATCAGAGAACAACTTCCTTAATGCTCAAATAGGGTGATGATGAGCAGGCTACAAAATCTGAGAAAGGATTACGTGGGCCAGTCTTGCGTGACTAGTCACAAAATTTCCTTTGATTCAGTGCCAAAACCAAGAGAATCTGAGGAGCAATGCAGTCAGGAATATCGCAAGAAACAACATTTCCAGAAGGAAAATAGACCTGCTACTTCTCATTAAAAATGAACATACACCAAAAGAAGGATTGCAGCAATATTTCCTAAAAGAGCACCTAAGACTGCAGACCCGTTTGCTTTTAATGATTTCATCTCTTTGGTCCTCTGGGACTTCCAGACATATTGATGAACGAAACTGGTCTAACTACTCTGGCATCTTGGCGTGTAATCATTTAAAACAGAGACACTTCCTAACTTGTGCAAAATTGAAACATTTGTTTGAGAATAATTAGTGCCTTAGCCCAACAATGCTTGGCAGATTTTTCTCATTAGCTGAGAAAAATGATTGAGGCAGGCAGACAAGCAAGCAGACTTTGTCAGGCATTCTGTGAAAATAATTTGGACCACACACTTGGCTGCAGAGCCAGATAACGTATGTCGTTCTTTGCTATCTTAACAGGTAGGATTAAAAATAATACAACAAGCAACAACCATCTGGCACATGAAAACTGAATTGAGGGGACCTTTCACATCTTCTAGCGCAGCTCTTCTGTGTTCTCTGCGCAAGCCACAGTGATCAAGTCATCCAGTGTTAGGCCCCAGCAAATCACTTGTTTTCTTTTCTATTTCCTATTGTACAGTCAGAACCAGAGCTGAAAATATTCATTGTGAGTCACAGGCTGAGCAGGTCCCAGAACAATATTTGCAGAGTATTCATGCTGGGATAGCCAACTGTGCTTTCCTTCTCCAGGGATGCTTTAACGTGCAGAGCGTGTTCAAGGCAAACTGGGATCAGGGAAATATCAAATCACCACATGTTTTGGTAGGCTGTACAATTTCCAGACATGTTTCCTTTCTGAGGTCCTTCCAGAAATCAGACTACTAGCAAAAAAAGACAAAACTCAAGGTGCCAGGTAAGTTAATAGTACCAAACCAAATTTCACAGAATTCATTCTATAAATGTAACTGTTTGCTATTTCAAGTTAAACATTCATATATCAGTGCAATTAACTTAGGCACATGATATAGATAAAAGCTTTTTGTCATCCAGATGTCTCAAGAACTTCTAAGCTCTGTATTTTACACTATTTCAGTGAGAAAGCAAATTTCAGGTTTTAACATGAATTTACAAAACAAATCAGCCGGTCAAACCATCAGATGTAAATTGATACACTGCAATCTATAAACTTCAAATTATGAAATAATTACACTTGCCAGCAACATCTACACATTTCCTATGTCTGCCTGCAGCCTTTAAGTAGCCATTTGGCCTATTATGCTTAGATAACCACCTGGAACTCCTTCCTGGGAAAGTTCCCAAGTCTAGACACTAAAAACCACATATGTTTCCAATTATAAGAAACTATTACTATAAGGCCGACATAAATCTCCTACATCAACAATCAGTTGCCAATTATATCACATTCCACAATATGCCTTCTTACTATAACTAATTTATGGAATGCTTAGCCTAGAAAAAAATCAATAAAATTAGGAGGAAAGGAGAAGTAAAAATATCAGACCTTGACACCAGGGTGAACATTTGAACCCAAACGTTAGTTTTGTATGGAAAAAGAGCTGCAATGAACTGGATCAACAGAACTATAAATTTTACGACATAAAAAGCTTCACTGTGCAAACAATGTTGGCTGTTACCCACGGTATCCATCACACTCATTCCTGCATCACGCAACAGGATTCTTTAAAAAACGTTTAACAAAAAATAGGTGGTTTTTTTGTCTCGTTGTGTTACACATCCGCTACACAAGAGGCCAGAATTAGAGTAAGGCTTTTTCTAACAATGTAGCAAAATCCAGTGGGATCTGTTCCACTTTCTGTCAATCACTTTTAGATGTTTTTTACCATGATTGTAAACAGCAACTATCAAAAATCACCTGATTTTCAGGAAATTCTAGAAAACCAAGATGATTCAAAATGTGATTAGTGGGAAAACAGCCTTTACCAAAATCAAACTGCATACAGGAAAAATGACATTTTATACATAATATATATATATGGACAGAGATATCACACTTTACAGGACTAGCAAAAACACTTGTAATTCACCTAAAGTATTAAAGTGTTTTCCCTTTGTGTTTCCCACTGAGTGGATTGATTCATCTGCCTTTTATAACCAAGCAGTATTACCTTAATGTTTATGGATATCACTATGTTAATTTAAGCACCCCTGAGTTCTTTATGAAAAATTATGATGTTTTGCAGTAGAAAGAGTGTAATTTCAGTTTTAAATTGTGAATTTGTTCTGAAAATGATAACTTCCCTCAGTTTACTAATGGGGAAGAACATCCAGTAATAAAAGGATTGAAATCTTCGTTTCCAGGACAAGTGACTTCTGAAGATTACAGCCCCTCTTTTGGGACAAATCAGTCAACCTTTTCAGCTTATTTGTTATCAAATATGCTAATTTGTTTTGTTGGCAACATCTCATAAAGAAAGCATTAAATACAAGCAACAAAAAACTCTGCTCTTTTTCTACTTGTCCTTGTTTTGTTCTGACTAGCATGCAAAGTTGATCAAGATTTTTTTGTAGTCTATCCATTTTGAAAGGAAAATCTCAGATTTTGTCATGACAATTGTAATTTCAGCACAAAGTCCAACTTAGATTTGGTCTAAACAGGAACAAGAGCTTCAAGTCCCTCCTTTGCTCTGTTCAGATTATTTTGGTCCAGACTTGCGTAATATTTTCTACTGAAACGTTCCCCTTTGCAGAAATAACCAATATGCAGTGATGGAAAAATAGGTCTGACTACATAAACCATGGAGGACAATTGTTTGAAATCTAAATGAGACTAATCCCATGTTCCTGCTGCTGGAATACCTCAGCAACTACTGGTATCAGCACTTGCATAAAAATAAAAGAACAAGGTGAGCAAAACTCCACAAAGCTGTCTTCTTAAACTACCTGAGAAAAGTTTAGTGTGTGATTGCATTTATTTAAGTTCAACAAATTCCTGACATTCTGATGACTGTAAAACATTCTAAGGAAAATGATGCTTGTCAAATTGCTAAAAGTATTTCTTTTCCTAAATACCATAAATTGCAATGAAAGTTGGTCAGAATCTTAATTTCAGCAACAGTTGAGAATCAGAAATACTTCTGATGGATGGAAAATATATAACATTAAGGCTGAAATTTTTCTCCTTCACAGTCATTGGAAGTTATTCCTTGGATCACAGGAGTCACCTCAGTAATACATTTCACTAGGAATTATCTGGCATGAGAATTTAATTTATAACACAAGGAATAATATCTTCCTTTATAGGATTTTCCACAAGTTAATACATTCAGCAAAGCAATAGCGCGAAAAAAAAGGGAATTTTGGCACAGGAATTTCAAGGTCAGTCTTTTTTTCTCCATATTTAAGCTCTTTAAATCTTCAAAACATGGAGATGTTGGCACACACATTTCATTTGAGAGGTCCATCAGTAGTAGAACATGGAGAGCAGTTATCCCCTTTCACACCTCAGAAGTGAGCTACACTCCAAAGAATTCTGAGCAGCTCACATGTTGGTGAGACTACAATAACAAAGCACTTGGACACATTATTTGTGCAACCATTAACTTAGGAACAGTGCACATTCAATGTTGTCCTCCATTCTTCCTTTTGAAATGGAATTATCTTCTGGGTTAATGTATCTGGTTGTATAAACAGCTCATTCAAGGTTTAGCAAAAAAAACCAAAACCTTAATAAAGCACAGATGCAAATGAATCGTGTCAAACAAATTAAAGTTTCCCCCCAAACAAAAGATGGTTTTAAAACCCACAGTTTCTCAGTATTATTGTCAGATTAAACCCAATATAATTACAAACCAAACAATTATCAGAATGCTAATTTCATGGGCAGCACATTAATTCATCTCTTTTCTCATTTCTTAATTACTCACCTTAAAACACCAAGTTATATTACTGTTTACCTTCAAGCGATTCCTGAGAACAACATTGTGTGAGGCAGAGGAACTTTGAGGTGTTTTTAATGACATCTTCAAAGAGTAAAAACTTGGCTCCGTACTAAAAAAGAAAATTCATGCTTAACCTGAAAAAAAAAATTGGATTTAGATTAATCATTCAAAAGGAAAAGACTCTTGCTTTTTATGTTTTAAGAACTTCATATGTTGGAGAGTTTTGCACTAACGGCCTCACTTCTGTGAACAACTTAAAACTTTATGTACTTTGAGTCACTCCAACTACAGGAAATCCCCTAAACATCCAAGGAAGCCCCCCTTTTCCATCAAGTGGCCTAGTATTTCAGAATTATTTTTTTTCCGTGCATATTCAGTGCTTAGTACTAATACAAAATCACTAATGGCTAAATCCCATTGACTTCCAGATAAATACAGACTTCCCATCTACCAGGGTTGCATTTGAAAGTATACATATATCCAAAAATACAGATCAGCAACTGGATGTTCAAGAGTACATAATGGTTTAGACCATATTTCATACATTCTTACAGAAACTAGATACCTTACCTGGTTAGATCCTTGTGAAAATCTTAGAAGGTGCCTGCAAGTGGGAATTTTAATCCTGATCTTTCCTATCCATGCGTGCTTGACCTCACATGCATTACTCTTTGAACCCCAATACTCATTTTTCAGCACTTAAATTTTTAAGCCTGCAGTAGAGATATCTGCACATACTGTATTACTGCTGTACTAGCTACGTGCAGTTGATTATTTTTTAATAATATGAGGAATTAGGTTATGACATAAAAATAAAGCAGCAAAATCTCAAAAATTTTCATTGACTTGACAGAAAGAACTGCAGTTGGGAGACTGTGAGAAGGTGGTTGTTTTGATTTTCCAAACCCACAGAAATGCAATATTTAGGAGCAGCACGTGACAATCGCACTGGCAGAATTTCCAGGAACCACAAACGTGCCCGTGCCCCACCCAGTGTGCCAAACAAGGCTCTCAGCACTCCGACACCAGGTGGGGAAAAAGGACATCAAGACAGGGAGAGCTGAGGATTGATCCTCTGCCCACTGCAGGCAGCGAGGATTTTATCCCTGAATTACACGTGGTGGAACCATTAATTGGGTTACCTGCAAGACAGAGTGTGAGAGCTGTTAAAAAGAAAGGTGGGATAAAATAAAAAAAACAGCACCGATGTGTCAGTAACCATAACACAACCAGGGATAATTTGTGACCAGAGAATTGAAAAATTCTTCAAATAATTGAGAAACAGAGGCAGGGACATAAATTTCCCCAGTGCTGTATGAAACATTAGATGCGCACCCTATTAACGATGATGAGATTTGTGTCTCTAATTTGGCCTGAAGTGCACAAAATGTCCTATCCCCAAATATTTCTGCAAGTACATTTTTCAAGTTCTCAGCAGAAGAAGGAGAGCAGATTATGGGGCTTGGGATGAAACAAGCTATTCATCAATAAATACAGCAGCAGTGAAATTCATCTGGATAGGGCATAACTAGCAAGTAAAAAAAAAAAGAGAGAAAAAAGGCAGAAAAGGTGATGGTAAGGAAACACAGTTAACATGAGACGAAATGAATGATAAATAGGGAGTGGCACAGACCATGAAAAAGGAAAGTGTCACTCAGCAGGAGTGACCCACTAACACACATTGCCAGGACGGATGGGCTCAGGGATCACACAAGGCACAAGGAGCAGCTGCACGTGTGTGTTACTGACAGAGGACAGATTTGAGAGGATCAAATGCATGTTACATCCCAATATCAACAGGGGTGGACAGATGACTGATTCTTAAAATAGGACTATTGTCTACTAAGAGGAGAAGTTGAAATGTTGTAGGAACTTTGGCTCTTATAGGTTCAGATGCTGTTTTAATCTAAGAAATTATACAACATCCTAGATTCTAAAAGAGAAAGAAATTACCTTCCAGACTTGTCAGAAATTAAGCTGGGGAAGCAAACATATTTACATTCCTGGTTAGACATAGATCCCTCAGGACAAGTGTGGTAGCGAAACAGGGAGAAGCTCATTTTTCCTAGAGCCAAATCCTGACTGCAGAAAAACACATCTCATTTACTTCAGAGACCTGCCTTCACCAAGCAAGGAAAACAAGCAAAATCCAACTTTTTGCAAGAAAGTAAAATTCTAATGAAAAGCATGAAGTCCAACTCTTCTAGTTTTCCAGACTCTCAAGTAAACCTCCACACCCTGGCTACTAAAACTCACCTGAGGCACTCCTGCAGCTCTTCTGCAATGCTCATCAAGGCAGTGGAACACTTAATGGAAGACAGGATATGAGTGTTTGTAGGTCACTGTATGGAACATTGAAAAAGAAAAAGGGAAAATCAGAGAAAAATTGGGTTTTGTTAAGTTTAACTTTGATATCAAAACAGAAACTTGCATTTTAATCACCAATGAGAAGTACAAATCTGAGAGAATAGCAAGCAAATGGATATTTACAGCACAGTGTGCCTTACAATGCCCTTTTCGATTGTTTTCATTGCAGTGTGGAAAATCCCTCAGGCCCCAATGGAGGACAGGTTCACCTCTCAGGTTTACTATAAATAGGAAAGAAAGAAAAAACAACACCATTACAAACACCCAATAGTCTGAGAAAGAAGACAGACAAAGAGGAGGAGCACAAACAGATAAGCCAAGCTGAAAAATCTTCCAGAACAATGCAGCAGGTTTCACCTCTGCACTTCCAGAGAGTGTCTACGTTATCCTACCTTCCAACTTGGGAGCCTGCCACTTCCACTAGATCAAACAGACATTGATGACATGCTCTGTGTTGTTCACAGCACTCGGATTAGAAAGCTCCTGGGAGGAGACACCATTGTCTGAGAGACCCCTCGGAGCCTGACTGTCAGTCAGCCTCGGGTGCTGACTGTAGGATATCCCTGCACAGAACACTCAGCACTGGCACATGAGCCAAATCGGGTGGAAAAGCAAATGGCACGAAGCAAAGGGCCCCACTCAGATGTGCTTTGTCAGGAGAAGGCTCAGATGTGAGATGGTGCAGCTCTGAGGCAGCGCTGCAAACATCTGTGAGGCACCAGGGGCTTGGCTCGCTGGTGGGAGGCAGCTTCTTTCAACTGTTCCAACAGCAAAAAATAGATTCCAGACGTGCTTTGACTTTCTAGGAGAATTCCCCAAGGGTGGAGAAGCCACCAACATGACATGGCATGGAATTAGATCAGCAATTTTCTATTCCTTGTATGGCAATTGGTGCAGCAGCGTATGGAAAGAGCAAACACTTCAATATGTGGACAATACCTCAAACAGCTAGAAATACATTAAACCAGCTTTTAATTAGCTCTATTCATACACCAGGATGAGACTTGGCCTGTATTTAGTTGAGTATAAGATGGTTTACAGGATCTTTTTTCCTTTTAAACTTCTACAGAATAGGGAGCCTGAACTGGAGATAGAATAGATATTAAAGCAACCCCCTTTAGATGGGATGCACCATTATTCACAAGAATTTGTGAACATTTTGAAGCTCAGGATGTGCCTGGTAAGAATTCTTGACATCTGGTTGTGTCTGAGTCCAACATCACTGAGGTCTGAGCCACTGGGATTTTCACAAAGCAGCTGCAAAATATTGCTTGGCTGCCCTCCAGCTACTGAGACTCTGAGGACTGTCTCTGGCAGGACAGGCCAGGCAATGTGTCTTCACAAAAATGTGCTGTAATTATGAGAAATCACTCACAAGGCAACAGCATAAGAGAAGCAGGGGCAGACATGCAGGGCAGTGAGTTTCAAGACCACATGAAGACATTAATCAGCAAAAGGAATGAGCTTCAGGGTCAGGGCAGACAAAAACCCAAAGCAGCCAGATCATAGCAGGGAGGGAGTCATTTCAGCTGGTATAATGAACTGGGGAACAGCTCTCAGGGGTTGTAATCATCGAGGATGGGTGAGCAGCTTTTGCTATCAGCCATCACTCATGGCCCCGGATGAAGAGTTCCTCATCTCACACCTTCCTGTTTTAGGGATACAGGAGAATAAACTCTGGCAAAATATTACCATAATCCATCCCGCTTTGGAGCACACTTGAAAGGCCAGTAAAGCCAAAATTAAAAATGAATAATATACAACAGCCATTCTTACTTTAAATTTTACCTGCCAAACCTTTGTCAAAACCTAATATATCCACCAGCATCGGTTTAATCTTTGGCATTAAAAATGCTTCTGCAATTTTAATTACTAACATTTGAAAAATCACTGACAAGGAACCAGACAGTTTCATTTACCCATGAATGCAAGTAGTGGGCAGCAACATGAAGGAATTTATTTCAAGCTTAATCCTAGGGGAAACATTTATATGAAGAAAAAAATCATAAATCTTAAATTACTGATATTTACTAGTGAGGCAAATCAATTTAAAAATGGTTAAAGAAATGCTGAAAAACATCTTGACTACTATGAGGAATTCAAAGTAGTTTTTTCAAAGATAAGCTCAACTATAACCTGCAATAAAAAACAAAAAATTGGCTGAAAAACCACACTAGAAAAATACATAAAAGATAAATTGCTTTGTCAGCCATGATCTGAAACTAAAGCATGAAGGTGGCTCCTGGCTTCATCTAAGGGGGAAGGTTAGAAAATTGATGCCCAGGTGTCACAGTCTTGTGGGGTGGGGCACAAGTCCCCTCTCAGGTGTTGAAGGCAGAACTGCCAGGAGAGACAAACACCACAGACACCAAAGTCCCCACAACCTTCCCAGTGCCAACAGCGCCAACCTGCCACAGATGTGGCATTTTTGAAAACAGAGGCAAGAGTTTGCTGTGAGGACCAGCAGATGAGTATAAAATTAAGAATTGAGGTGGTACTGCCCACTCATATTTGTTTTAAAAAAATCACGAGTGACCCACTGCAAGAGCAGGTTTGCATACTTAGTTCCACTTCATTTCGTGTTTCCATATCTGTTCTTTTATCACTGCTGCTAATTACATCCTGGAGCATATTCCTGCCAGCACAGTGTTTCTGCTCGTCTCCTTTTGGCCAGGGACTGTTGCAGCAAATTCCATCGCTTTTCTTGGGGATTTCTCCGTTGCCCAAAGATTCCTGTCTGCTCCTGGACAGACTTCCTCCAGACCTGGGGACAGAAGTGGGACAGTGAAGAAAAAAACAGGACCACTTGTAACAGAAGTAGAAGAAAACTTCTTGACAAGATGAAATGATCTCACTCCATTCAGGTGGAAAATGTTCCTGAAAAAACAGGAAACCCATTTCTGCTGAAACGAGCCTTGGCAAAAGCCTTGCACGAGAGATGTCTCGGAAATACAGACCCTCTGAAAGGTGAGCCCTGCACTCACCAGGGCCTATTGATTTCGTGCTACCTCAGTTCTGCAGAAACCAACATTTCCTTGAAACACCAAAGCTAAAAAATAGATCATTTTGCGGAGGATTTGGACTCGGCCAAACCCTGCAACACCTGGCTGGCTCAAAGCTGAATGTTTATTGTTTGGGGTTTTTGCCAAGAAGATGCAATGCAAGCATTTCCTCAGCATATCTAATGTGTGCTATTTCCATGAGACCCTTTTGTTTCAATGAAAATACAAAATAGATTAAAATAAAGCAGTAAAATAATTTCCTATGACAAATGAAAATTATTCTGATCCTTGCTACTTACTGCAACAGTAAGGACAGATGTTCCAATTGTCTGGGGGGAACTTTTTGTGAGTGTATTTTATTTTGTGCGAGGTTTTAGGTTCTGAGGGCTTTGTTTGTTTGTTCTTAAACAAGTTTTGCCTTAAAAGCTGATCTGGTTGGTTCCCTGTGGCAGCAGGGTACAGCACAAGATAGAATTATCTCTGTTATTCACATGGTACTACTGCAGTTCAATCACGTTGTAGGATGCAGAGAAGATATGTCATAACAATCCTCGGAGTCAGTTTATCAAAGAACCATTTAATCTAACATACATTAAACATCAGCTACTGAACAGAAGTTCATACTCATTTCAACTTAATTGGAATCACAATGCAAATCCTCTACCTTGCTACAGGCTGCAAAAGGAAAGCTGCAGAGGAGAACATTTGATTAACCAAATGCACCACAGAAGAACAATGAATAAAAATGGGTCCTGCTCTGCCCAGAGCTCTGTGCAGACAATGCCCTGCTGAAGATACCAAGCGCTGTAATTACCTGGCAGACAACAAAATTTGACTCAATGGACCATCCCTCCAAGTTTTTACATATAACTGGGTAGATAGTTTCCAGGTAACTGGAATCAGGATTAAAGTAGGCTGGAATATCTTCATCTGATGCCATCATATTGCAGTTTTATTTGGGTTTTTTTCTGATTTAGTGTGGAACAAGTGCAGCTCGCGTCGAGGTCAGTTCACACAATTGCAATTCAAAGGGAAATATTCTAAAATGCTCTAGTGGTAATAAAAATTGAACACTGATCCACAATTTATTTAAGTAAAAGTTATTTCAGAAATAAAACCATATTTCATGTCTCAACCTAATTACAAAATGAATGAATTAAATGTATGAAATATGTTTGGAATTTCTCAAGGGTTCAATATTTCCTAGACTCTGTATGAACAATCTCACTGGAAAATATTGCATATAACAGGTTAGAAGTGGCTGAAAAAAACCAGTCAAATCTGTCTAATCCCACAAGAACATCAAACTCAACCTACCCTTTATGCGAATAAGTGACAGTATCACTGCACATTGTGATCTATTGCATGAGCGAGAGGGCAATCAAAACAGACACATATTAATCAATAATAAATAGTAATAGGTGGGGGCTGGCCTATCAGGATTCACCTTGGAAAAATCCACATCAAGCTAAACCAGACCGTTCCCAGCTCTTTGTCCTGCACCGATGTGTGAACAGCAGGAACCAGCCCCGCAGGCACAGCGACCTGCAGCAGCAGCACCAACCTCCTGCCACCCTCCCGGGCTGACAAAACCTCCCGAAAGACAAGATTCCAACAGCAACAAGGAATTTCCAGGCACGTGTTCAAAAGCTTCCACGTTGGTTGGTGGCGTTGATCTGTGATTTTGATGCCTGAGAGTTATTGCAAAACATTGCATTTCTGACTTGTGCTGATTTATGGTCAACTCCAAACCAATGAAAATCTTAGAGTTACACTGGCTGCTGTCTGAAAGAGTAGGAATGAAGATAAAGCAAAGTGCATTTTATGGTGTATTAATAACTATGATCCAGTAGTTAATCCCTTACAACACAGTCACAAATGCAGCCACTGCTTTCCAGTACATTTGCCAAAGGAACTAAGTGTTAATAATAGGCTATTTCACTACTGCCTCTGGTTTAAACCATTGCTGGAAGGCAGAAGGAAGCTTTTAATTTTTTTTTTCTTTTCACAAATTATAAAATCTGCAAATTATTAGAGTGCAAATTAACAAGTTTCTACTGTGTCTAGTTTATGTATATTTAAATCCTACTTTATTGGCTCTTAATTAAATACATATAAGGAACCTCTGTTTGAAACACCACCACACTCTCCTAATCCCTTCATTATTTTCTCTACACAGTCCTTTTCTGATTTCCCATTTCAAATTGTTTTCTTTGTAAGCATTTTAAAACTAGCTTTTACTGTTTCTACTTTCTAATTGCAAGCACTCTAAGATATTAATTTATCCTAATAGAGCCTCCTTCTTTGCAAGTACTCTTTCTAAACACATGAGAACTAAGGTGAAAGGCATAAAGACCTTGCTACAAACCATTAAAGAAACTTGCATCAGAAGTAGAAAAGAGGTTGGATGAGAAGGGAGTTGATGGACTCTGTTTGGACAAGGAAATGAGTTTCTTAGGTATAAAAATGATTTCCAAAACAGTGATAAGCTATATGTATAATTTAGTTCAAATTCAACAGAGACCTTTGGCTGAAGAAAAACAATGAAGCGAAAGGCTCAGCAATGTCATAATCATTATTTCTGGAACACCTGCATTCTTTCAGCCTGGACTGACAAACAGATGTTGGCCTTCCTACGCTCTGCCCTGACTGCCCAGACTCCAAGGGCAGCTCTAAGCAGGGCTGTAGTCCGTGCCAGGGTGCACATCCTGCTATTTCTTCTCTTACTGATGATTTACTTGGCATGGCAACACTTCAATTACCAGGCCAGAGGCAGAACCAGCTGATGGACACACAGGTGATGGACACACATCATTCCCTTACTCCAGTTGTAATTGTCCCTTCACATCTTCTAGAAACTGCTCACGTACATCTCCTCCTAAACAATGTGCTTTTGCCAATCCCTTTGCTTTGTCAAAAATGGAGCACGGGGGGCTGCACCAGCAGCTATGAAAGGGGTTTAATGTCCAGGCAGGGCAAAGGGAGCAGCAGGAAACAATAATGTTTTCCCCCAGCTGAGCTGCAACTGCAGGAGGATGTTGGAGGATGTTCAAGGATGCTCCCCTGCAGCTTAGGTAGCAGTGCAGAGATCAGCATCTAAGGGAGTGTGCTCAGAGAGACACACTCCATTTGCAGGGCCTTGTCCTTATGGATGCATACTTTTATTTTCTGAAATAACAACAGCTAAGTTTGGAAAATCTGCACGTCACAACTATTTTTTTCCTTGCATTTCGTGGAACTATTTGCTAAGCCGGAGGAGATAAGTTATTTCACGAATAAAAGCATTCTTCTATTCCTAAATTATCTATAAACAGACTGATTTTTATAAACTCATGGATTATTCATGCATAAAAATCCTGTATTCAAATATATTACTGCCTGCAGTCTGTTTGTTTACTACATGCTGCTCTTACAGCTTCAACTATTTATGTCATGCTCGATTGTAAATCACATGGTATTGTTTCTGATCCAGAGCTGGATGAATGAAAATGTTATAAAGGAGGAGAAAAATGAGAGACTTTACAATGAAGATGAAGCATTTTCGGAAGCCACCTTTCAGAGAAACCACACCCTTAGAGCCTCATGTGTGTAAATATAACTCAAGAGCAAGACTAAGGTAGGGTAAAAAATCCTCAATCATTCCGGCAGAATAATATTTAAATTTTTGCAGTATTCATGTAAGTCCAACTATTTTGTTTCTGTATTACAGGGAAGGCATATGTTGAAGGAAGTACAGTAAAACCCAGGTCCCTGGAGCTCAAATTTAAATCCTTTCCACACAACAAAAGTAAAAGGGAGACCGAAATGGGGAAACTGCAATCTGTTCTTGGTTTGCAGAAGCTTCTGTTCAATTCATTTACTGAACAGCAAATCTTCTGCACTACAGCATTAATGAGAACAGATACAAAAAGCTTTCAAACTTAAACAAAGAAATGGCTGCTACTTTAGGGTATTTTCAAGCATTTCCCAGAGATTAACGTATGAGGCAGATGCTCGAATACCAGCACACAATACTTTAATTTAGTTCAGCATCTCTGCAGGCAGTGGCTTCTCCATTACTGCTGGTGCCCAGAACACAAGAGAATGTTATTGCAGGGCACTTTTAGATTAAAATCCCCAAATAAGCTGTTATACTTTACACACATCAATCTTTTGTAAATACAATAAGGCAGATTTAATTGGTTTTACTTTCATTTTGTAACAAATGTTCCTATCTATTTTGTAAGAAAGCCATTGTAAAAAAGACCCATGGAAAGGATTAGAAAGCAATTCCATAAGTGATAAAAGAGGGGCAGAGACTTATTATGGAGGAATGTCAGCAAGTGCATAGCTAAGGTTGTTTACTCACTGCCAAATCATCTTCTTTGAAAGTTGAAATAATAAACTTAAATAGTTTCAAATTAAGTCTTGCAAGAAATGGATGAGTTATTGAAGCAGTAGAGGAAATTGGAAAAAAAAAAAAAACCCACCACATAAAATGAACCCACATAACAAATATTAACATGATGAAAATGAATGTTTTATCTAAAAGAGTGAGGATGAATAATGCCTGGCTAATAAGGACTGGCCTGATCTGCAAAGCTCAGAATAGAAAGCAGCTTCATGGAAACCGAGGTGTTTGAACTCACAGTCTCAGTTTGAACCCCAGTCAAGCCTGAAAAAAGTATTTACAAGCTGGTCTTCTGTTGATTTTCTGTGAACAACCCTTCAGAGTTATGAATTTCTAGAGTTAGAAAGGATGTCTGACTATGTGGATGAGTGAAAATAGAGATCGTTAAATCTTATTTACAGCTGTGCAATTATTCAAGACTATTTTCCAGTTTTATCCTGTTGCACTGCTAATGCTCAATACAGCATCTATTTGTAACAATGCCCACACATCCACATACAAAAATACTTCAGTTCAAAGCCTCAAGCACTTCAGCTAAGGAAGAAGGTCTGTACCTCTGAGTGACCTGTCCTTTTCCCCAGAGGAGCAAACAACACACAGGCAGAGATACATATTCAGCATCTGGGCTGCATTTTTTTCAGAAAGGTTTTAACCTTTTGCTGGGCAAAATGACTGACAGTGAAGTCAATTACAATTTCTGAGAACGTTATCAAGAAAGAAAGTATTAATAAAAAAACCAACCAAACAGCCAACCAAAAAACCCAAAAACCTGTGTTAAAAACAAAACCATATCAAAATTGTATTTATTTATTGACACCTTTTTACCAGGTTTTCAAGCTCTCTGACTGCTGCTCAGGTCCAGAAATGGCATGCAAATGACAGGACCTGAAAATCTGAGCTTTTACTTCAGTAAAGAAGTTTCCATAAAGTCGTGTTTCACCTAATTATAGACGTCAGGCCCAATGTGGAACAAATTAACATAGCTCTGTAACTTATTGGAGAGCTGACCTTGCAGTGACCTAGAAGAGTAATAGAGTTTCAAGAGTGAAGTCTTCTGCACTCAGACATCCACAAAAATGAGTTAAATTCAGAATGTTTCGTTTACCTGTGTCTATTCCGTATCTGAAATCATGACAATATTTTTTTTTTATTGTTCACCTCCTGAGGGGTAACATAACTCTTGCTCTGACTTCTCTGTCTCTGGCACGTTCCTCTCCCCAGCCAAATGGGTTTCCTCCTCCTCCTCCTCCTTCTTGCAGAGCTTACGAAGATGTCTGTGCACACTCTTCCTCCCCCTTTGGCAGTTCTGCTGGCTCTAATTTCCATAGCAGGAAACTCACCTCGCTAATAAATCACAGAGCAATGGAAGAGGTGACTCATCACCTTCCTGTAAGTGGTTAAAATAAAAGTGGACTATGGTCATTTCTGTGGTTTCTACTCTTCTCTTCTTTAAGCTCTGCTCCCCCTTCCCCATGCTGTAGATTTTATCATCTCCCTGAGTTATTTTCAGCTTTTAGAGCAACATATTAAATCTTCTCTGCTTGCCTTTGTCATGCCATCTGATCCTGCTTTCCCCTCTTATGTGCAGCATTCATGGGTCTTCTGTGGCATGAAAGTCTCTTCCTTTTTTACTGTCTCTCCAGGGGTCACATCATGGAAGGGAATATCACCTGGAATATCCCTCTTTTTTTCTGATTACCAGGTGTGGAAGTTTTATGCAATAAAACCCAAGCATACCCAATATATAGTAAATTTCTTTCCAGCCTTGTGGCAGGACTGAATATGCCTCCAAATGTGAGCCTACCACCTCCAAAGTGCACTTTGATCTCAAGAACCCATAGCAAGCAATGCATTACTTGTGGGCACAGACACATGCTATGACCAAACCACCCCACAGCTCCAGGAGAACTGGTTTTGGTCACATCACAGGTGTAGGATTGCAGCATCCAGCCCTTGAGGGCATCCAGAGAAGGCTGAACAGCAAAATAGCTCTGCAAATAGAGTTGTATTTAGGAAAAAAAATAACTTCCAGCTTTAAGACAGAAAGCAAATTTTTTTTTCTCTTTCAAATACCACAAACCAGGAGATTTCACAAACCTTCGTGATCCTTATTGATAATGCAGACCCCTGAGCTGCTTCACTATTTAATGGCTCCAAATTCTCTCAGAGTTAAGCTTTGCTACTACAAAACCATCTGCTAGTGCAGATATGCCACACAAATTCCTCAGGAAATTAGCAGAGCTGCTTCCAAGCACAAAGCTCTGCACTGGAGGATTCCCATGCAGAGTGAACTTGCACTGAGCTGCCTAATGCACTTTCTCATGGTCAGCCTCTGAAGAGGAACTTCATCAGTTCATTTCCAGAATCTAGATCCTGGGTTAAAGCATAACCAAACAAAACTCCGGCCTATAAAAGGAAGTTTACAACAGCACAGTGAAGATTTTGTGCTTGTTTGCTTTTACTCAACTGAGATCAGTATTTTGAAGTTGAAGCACAATGTGCATGAAAACCAAGCCAGGCAGAAGAGATGGTTTTTACAACAGAAGTTAAGGGCCAGTCCTTAATTCTTCTTGGCTCTGCCTTCCAGGAAAGTGAAATTTATCCATCCAGCCAAGGTTTCATCCTCACCATGCTCAGTTTAGCCAGGACATTGCTGCCTGTAGCTGTCTGTTTCCAAACCAAGTACAGCTGCACTGCACACCATGGTCTCAAGGGGCACTGGGGTCTCCAGGGGCCAGAGGACAACACAAAGCTTAGGCCTGGAACTGAAATAGCTGCCGTGGGACTCATTTGTGTCCCCAAGGTAAAGGACACACAAGAGCAGCATGAAAATATACCCATGCCCTTCCTCACACAGTGCCAACTCCCTTCAGCCACAGACCTGTCTCTCCTGCTCCATCCAGGTGCTCTTTGCTTTGGAGGCTTAGCCAGCCCTCTCACGTTTCTTTGAGTTGGGTGTTTAAAAGAATCGTTTGACATTCTTTTACATCTTCCTAGATTTGCATGGTTTATATTATTTATCTTTTCCCCTTGATTAACCAGCTGAAAAATCAATAGCAGTTTGTTTTATCATGGTTTCAGAGGAGCCCTCTGTTGTGTTACGCTGCTATTTTAGGAACTAGAGCAGTTTGTGAATCTATAGAAGTAGTTTGGCAAGCTGCTCTTCCTGCTTTTGCCCTGCCTTTTGCTTTGGACGCAACACAGAAATCTTTCTGTGCCTCTGCATGGTGAAAATTGATATAAAACAGCTTTGGTCATTTTCATACACTTTTTTTTTTTTTTTTTTCCTGCTAAGAAAGTTAATACCATGGAAAAAACTGGTCAGGAGGATCAAATGTTTATGCAGGACGTCATGCTGCTTTGGTGTGCCAGCTCTCCAAGAGTCTATAAGGAAGCCAGCCAGACGGGCTCTGAAGGCTGCACCCCGACCCCAGTGACCTTTTAATTTTTCCAAGTTTATCTAGCCCCATCCCAGCAGCGCTTGCATTGAAACCAATCCCTCTGCTCCTGGATTTTTGGCAGAAGGTGACTTCCTTCATATGGAAAAGTGTTTAATACCAATTTAATGGTCTGTCTAGCCACCGTAAGCCCCCAACCCCCTCCCCGAGTCTCCCACTGGCAAGAAACCGTGAAATAATATGCTTGAAATAGCCCTAATTCTTCTCCTCAGTGTGATAGTTGTTTTTCAAATAAGCAATTTTTTGAAAAAGCCATAGAGGAGAAACTATTAGCTACAGAGTTGAATGACATATTTAATAAATTCCTGTCCATGTACATAAAATTTAATATTTTTCATTAAAAAATTTTGGTTTTTTTCATTATTTCTTCTCCTATACATTTGCACAGTCAGGAATGGGGCCCAGCAGAACCCAAAAGGTTTCCATTCAGACTTGCTAGTACCACAAAAGCAAATCACATTTATGCAAATCCACTCCTGTGCCAAAAAAAAAAAAGCCTAAGTAACAAGTTTATGTTGGTTGTAAAAAAGAAAGACCTTGGCACCATGCCAACAAAAAAATCCTAACAAAGGCCATAATAAAAAGGAAATTGGGAGATGCCATAATTTTCCTTAAGCAGCCAGTCTGTTGCTGTTAAGAAATGTCTTGGTTCAAAAGAAGCTGCAACTGTCCTTTGAGATAAGGAACAATCTGAGACTTCACAGCAGGGCTGCTGTGTCAGGGGACAAAGTGCAGCCTCACACCTCCTCCAGGGCCAGCATGGGGAGAGGGAAACAGCAGCCCAGGACCATGGGGTAGATGCAACGAGTTGGCTCCGGATGAGCTCCAGCATGCTTTTAGTCAAGGCATTACCCTGGAACAACCCAGCCTCCTGCACTTTGGGGATGCAGGAACCAAAGCTGTTATATCAGTGATTTCAATTCCTTTCCAGCTTTAAAAAAAGCAATCCAGCCCCCAGCTGCACACTCCTTCAGAGGTGATAGCTGTGAATATCAGCAACATCCTGTTCCTTAAGAAGTGTCAGAGGTGTCTGTCTGAGGAAACATGAAGGAGCTGCCCACAGTCTACACAAACTCCCATTTGGACTTAAACCACTGGATTTTTCAGGAATACATTTAGATAGGAACAATGAACAAAACCCCACAGTTTAAAGGCAATAAGCTGCCCTGCATTGTGCTGAAATGCTGCAGGGCAATATGTTGGCTGTGAGGGATTTGATGGCTTGTGCTGCAGGAAAGGGTCGTCTCCCTTATCTCTTTGGAGCAACACGACACATAGGAAACTATGGAAGGAATGAAAATATTCATATGGATTCTGTTTATAACATTATTTAAGATAGAATTTTCTTGAATGAGTAAAAAAACCTGACTGAAAATCTAATCTAGAGTGACCGCTGGTTTTTCTCTCTCTAGAAACACAAGTATGTTCCAATAATTTCAAAAGCCAGAGAATCTGGTGCTGCCAGTCAAATAACAGTAAGGGAAGTACTAAGCAGGATCTGACACAAAGGTTTACAATTCCCATCATCTCCAATACTGATGGCTCCACAAACAACCACGGCATCATCCTGCAGCTGAAAAAATCCCATCTCATTAACAAGACCAAACGGTTGCACTCCAAAATATTATGATTTTATGTCATTTTTTCATCTCTTTGGGAGCAGTCAAGAAGGAGAAGAACCATATCAGCCTGTTCCGCAGCAGCCCCAGGGCCGATGTCCAGCCCACTGGACTTCAGTCTGAACCCCAAACTCAGACTGAGGCCCAGTGACCAAAATAAATGTTGTTTTCTTTCATGTGGCTGCCAGAGATGAACATTTTCAAAAGTAGAGAAATGAGAGAGATGGGAAAGGGAGGAGAACATGAAGAAGCACAAAGTTCAGATGGAGATTTCCTGGACTTTTTGATGTCTCCATGGGACATGTTCTGCACAGACCTGCCAGTCTTCACTCTAAGACCCACTGCTCCATCTCATGGTCTGGAGATTTCAAGCGGTGCCAACACCTACCTTTCAGGAAGGAGTTCAGACTTTTTATTTCTTTGGCAACAAACAATATGCTCGTCCCTGATTCCTTCTCTAAATACCACATGGTGGCACAGCCTTGGAATTATGTCAAACTCAACACACCATATGTGCTGTTAAACTGAGCACAGCTCACACACTCTGTAACCACAAAGAATCTGAAGGGATGAGCGAGGGACCTTTTCCGGAAAATGGCTCCAAATGATCAAAGAAAATAAAAGTTTCCTCAGAAAAATGCAGGTTATGATACACCATGATGATGCAAGTTCGGATATCCAAGGCTATGAAAACACACAACCAACTCTAGTTGTGCAATTGCAGTCTTCTGCAATTTCTCTGAATCCATCACATTGGGTAATTAATGAAGCAGGAGGAAGGGGGTGAAACGTTATGCTTAGGTGTGGTTTGGAAGTTTATAGAGAATATATGTAGTTAGGTATTCTATGTTTGTTTAATTCTTCTGAGCTGGGGTTATGATATTATGCAATCATTACTACTCTGCTTGCTTCTTTGGGGTCCTATGCTACAATTTAGCTTCAAATAGTTCAGCTGTACAGCTTCCCCCACTCCCATCCTTTCGCTGTTAAGTGCTTTTTTTCTTACCCCCAGAGATCAAAGAGATGTTTCTGTGGTTCGCTGTTCCATCCACATTCCC
This sequence comes from Edolisoma coerulescens, assembly GCA_013397115.1. Lineage (NCBI taxonomy): Eukaryota > Metazoa > Chordata > Aves > Passeriformes > Campephagidae > Edolisoma > Edolisoma coerulescens. The sequence continues at coordinate 794,258 of VWZW01002154.1, forward strand.
GCTCCCTCCTCTCTTCCTTCCTTCCTCTGCCCTCACTGCAGCACATCACCCAGCAGCCCCAGGCATTAATCACTCACACACTCACACCAGCCACGTTCAGATGAACTCATGGAGCCAATATCCTGCTCTGGACATTACCCTGTGCTTCAACAGCTCCCTGGCTCTCACTTGCAGTGCACTGAATTCACGATTTCTGTCTGGCTGTTTGTCTAATTTTGAGGTCTGATTTTGATTCTGAGTCAGATCATGTACATTTGAATATTTGATAGAGACTATGAGTCTAGTAGGTAAATGATAATTTAGGGAAAAGTCTCCAGATTGCTGCACAGTGCCTTGACAAGGCTAAAGCTACACATTTGATTGGAACAGGGAAACAGCTTTATTTTCCAAACCAGAGAATCTGGGTCAGCTGAGGAATAAGAGGACAGACTTCATCTTACAGCGACATCAAATATAAAAACCACTACTCAGAGCAGACTATCCTCCCATTAGGCTAATTTAGGTTAAGTTTTACCAAACACTAAAATAAACGAGCTACAGCTCTTTTTCCTGGCATGATGCTGGGTAATGGTCAAGTGAGAGCTTGGATCAAGACCAGATACAGCAGATCATGACAGATCTCACCTATTGCTTATTTCTTTTTATCCCATCACACTAAGCAGACTAGCACATTATTAGAAGTTTCCAACAAAACAGGTTTGCACACTCAGATTTCCTCACAAGCTTTTGGTTTTCGTGCATTAATGCACAGACACCTTCTGCACTGTTTTGCCTAGGAGGTCATACAGTCCAAAAGTAACTCATAGTCAAAGCAAAACCTGCACTGATATTTTTCTGCCTTTTCAGGCAGGTTGAATGATTTTTTTTTTCAAAGGCATCATTAAATATTACTTGTGAACCATTCCATAAATAATCCTTGCACATGGTGCATTGCAGCCTTTAATATCCAAATCCCCAGCTATTCTGGCTGGACTCTCAAGTGCGTGGTATGTCATGGGCTTCCCCACAGGATAAGCAGAACCTTCATCTCCCTTGGGATTGTTCACAACTGTGTATTTCAAATTTACTGTCACAAATACAACTGTTATATAACACTCTTGAAATTGTTGTCGAAGCAAACAGCCCTGTCACGACTTTCCCTTGCCTTTATTTATACAAAATAAATTTGGAGAAAGGAAACAAAGGAGCAGAGTTAAATAGAGTTAACAGTTAGAAGCACACATTGTAAATCTCAGAATATTGTTTTTCTGCTTTGCAATAAAAATACCAAAAAATACAGTCTGTATGAAGCCAAGGATAAATAACTCAAAATATTATGAATAAATCAGCAACTGAGTGTGTATAAACGTCACCTCTCAATCCATGTGGAGAATACATGAGGCATATTGAGAATGCTCAGTCACTTCCATAGGAAGTCCCCCAATTCCTGCTTCAGGATTTTTCATTCTGCAGCACATATGGATGGCATTGTCCTGCTCTTCAGCTTGCTTGAAATTGCTTACAGTGTATTATTACTTTACTGCTAATAAAGGACGCAGTACAAGAAGCCTGCCAAACAGTATTTTTGGTAGGGCAGAATAGGCCTTAATTCCAAACACATAAACAAAAGAAAAAAAAATTATTGCCAAGGGACAGGGTTATTTTCCCAAAGGAACATCTGTTCCCGACACATCCCATGAAAACACATACAATAAACCATAAGTTCAAAACAGAACCTGTATTCAAACACTGCCCAACAGAAGTCCACGATCCCTGGAACACCTCTTTTAAATCCCCAGCAACCCGTAGGCTCGAGGAGAACCATTTCCTCTGTGTACACTGCAGCTCTTCAGAACTGCAGCCATTTGGCAGGGAGTTTGCAAAGCCACAAAAGGATGGGAATTAGCCATGTCAGCATCTTCCCTAGCTGCAGAATGCAGCTCAATCCTTCACCCTGCCAGAAATCAGTTGTAAAAAGCCAGCGTGACAGCCTGGAGGAAGGTAATCCTCGCCAGCTGTTTCCAGCTGAAGCCAACCACAGCAGCAGCACACAGCAAGCACCAACACGCAGCAGCTAAAAAGCTACCTGAGAAGTGGGGAAGATCAAGTCTGATTCCAGGATCAATAAAGTGCCTCCAGGATGCTGACGATGCTCAGCTCACCTCAGCCAGCTGATCCAACAGAGATTTCTGCAGTGTGCTGGCCACGTGTGGCTGCAGGTTGTTAAGGACCCCAGTACCAGGAATGGGAAATTCTCATCAATCCACCCCCTTTGGGCAGTGCAGAAAAAGCCTAACTTTTTCCAGAACTGCTAACCAGAGTATCAGAGCCTAAACATATTTCAAACCTTGATTAAAAATCAGGTCTTATTATTAGGTAGGCAAAAAAGCAGGGTTTTCCCCTTCTCTTCAGCATGTCTCAGCTACTGCCTGCCCACATATGCTATGAGGCACGTGAGAAAAGCACTGAGTGAGGCACAGCAATTCACCAACAATTCACACCATGTTCAGTTAAACTTGGGGGGAAGCTGAGACCAAACAACCTGTCTTGTCTTCCCAGTGCTTTTGCTGATAGTAACTCTAGGGATGTCAGATCTGTTCTTACTTGTTCTTCTTAACTTCCTCCTTCACACGTACTGAAACAACAAAAGGGTTCTCTAACGTATATGTAGAAATGATGAAGGCTTACAGCTGTCATCTAAATATTTTTCATTGAAATGATAATTAACTGTTTCTAAGAGCTTGGCTTTGCTACAAAGATAGCAAGTCAGAATAAGGGTATTAAGTTTCCTCTGTTATCAATCAGTAATTCCTGTTCCAATGCTGCAAAACGTGCCTTTGAGGCACCCTCTCCTCCTGCTGCTGTTTAGCTCAAGGGAAAAAGTGATGACTTCTTCTTATGTTATACTCCATTACACCACACAGCTTAAGCTTCATGCTCCTGCTATACTAAATGCACCATTCTGCTCATCTACACAGATAACTAAATGTAATTACATTAATAATTGTTGTGGTTTAGTACATTGCCAAAATTTACCTCCTGGCTTGTTAGACCTACCATTTAATTAGCGGCAGTGAATTTTAAATGAATGATATTATCTGAACAATTATTTAAGGGGGTTTTCTGTTGTTGTTTCTGCCCCACCTAAACAAAATAAACAAAACAAGCTATTTTCCTCGCTGCACTAGTGAGGACTGAACCTGTAGCCCAGACACTTGTGGCATAAGGGAGAGATTCCTTTGGATCCACTGACAGGAGTTCTGAGGGTCAGATACAGTATAATAATTTCACTAAGTGCCAGCATTCCTGGAAGTTTAATTTTATCTGATTTGCAGCAAATCCTCGTTGGTCTTTGTACCTCAGATAAGGTCCTGGCTGAACCTGTATTTCCAATATTCACACTCACCTTGAGCTTTTTGTTTCTGATACACAACAGACAGAAGCCTCTGTCAGGTTCTCTCCTCCCTGACACAAGCAACTCCAAATCTCCTTCATTCATTTGAATTCAAACTAAATCCTCTTTGTCTCAGACATGAAGATGATAATGCGTGCTTGTCATTCTCTTGTAATCAACACAACCTTAAGCTTAAGCAAACTCTGATTTTAGCCAGCTGGTAATCACTATTCATTCCTCTGCATTTATTTGAACTATATTAGCCATATTCCATGAATGTCACCCATAAATTTCAACCAGTAGGAGAAAAAAGCCACCAAAAAACCCTTAAAAATAAAATAAACACCAAACCCACAATGTTTCTTAACCTCATCAGTCTCCCATGTGGGTATTTTGTTGTTGTTGATGATGAGGTAGGTTATTTATGGGTTTTTTGGTTGGTTGGCTGGGTTTGGGTTGTTTTTTTGTTTGTTTCATTGGTTGGTTTTGGGGCAGGTGGGAGAGGGGTACCTCTATTGTATCTTACGGGTCTATGAATTATTTATGTCACCTTTCAGGTTAAAAGATATCTGTTCAAAATGTTTACTCATCATCCTTGTAGTACTAAATCATGCTTATGAATGTTTTCAGTTTTGCAGAATGAATGGTCTGTAGAATCAATAAAGTAACCCACCACAAAGCCTAATTAACTCTCCCTCATAACTTCACTTACAACAACATCCTCGCTTGAGAAAAATGAAACTAAACAAATCAGCCTCAAACATTTACAGCAAAATATAGAGGAGCAGCAAACTACAGTAAAGTGCAGAAAGAGTCTTCTGGATACAGAAGAGAAATAGATTACAAATTGTTCACTGCACTTAAAAAGTGTTATTGGGAAACACATAAAGCTCTCCACCAGTGTGTGCAGGTGACATATGCCTGAACCAGAGAGGTGATGTCTCTCCTGCAGCTGAGCTCGTTTGGTTCCTGCAGTGATAACTCGGTTTGTTTCGCAAAGTGAGACTTCAGAAGTAATAAAAGGAAGCAAAACAAATGTCCTTTGCCAGCGGAACAGTGGTGATTTCTCACTCTGCCAACATCACATTAGCTAATATTACTCCGAGTGGCTTTTCAGCTCTTCATTGGCATTACTGTGTGCCTGACAATAGAAAAAGAGCAGGGAACAAAGCCTGAAGCTGATATATTTGCCAAGTCATCTTGCTCAAGCCAAAAGGAGGAATGCTCACCAAATTAACATCTTGCTCTGCTTCAGCATCAACTGGTCTGTCACTTCTGGGGGCAGTTTAAAGAATATACACAACTTGCAGAATGGCTGCTGGAGAGCATTGCTCCTGTGCTTTTTGCATGATATCTCACTGTAACCCATGCAACAAAGCTGCCTGGATTGCTAAATTAAACAGTGACAAGGATATTGAACATCTGGAAGGCTGCAGGCCTTGAAAAGGGTTGGCATATTTTACACTTCAAGATAACGACCTGCAGGTTTATGTGCTTTCTGATGGCCACGACCTGATTGCTGAAGACAGGAATACACCATCACCCACCATGGCTCATCAGTTGTGATCACAAGAGAATTACTCAAGAAGAATTTCTTCAGATCAAGAACGTGATTTATTGATCAATTACAAGAGGAAATAGTCTCCCCGTTTCTACATTTGAATTCAACAACTGATTTCTCAGTAGTGAGCATTTAATAATAATGATGAACATCTGAGGTTCCACAGAACCTATTTTCAGGAACAAATCTCAATTGGCTTTGAAATCAGTCTTTCAAAATCTCAGAAGTTCTATCTCAAAAGTTGGACAACCAAACACTATTAGATGTTTTTGAAATGTTTTTTTCCATTTTGTGATCACATTGATAAATAATTGCAACTAATTGATCTCACAGTGTAAACAAAAGGCTCATGTGTAAAATAAGTCTCAAATCAAAACAGATCAGAAGTATCCTCCTTATAAAATTAAAACACATCAGACTATAAACTTCTCCTGGTTATGAAAAAAACGGTAACTGACTTAAAAGAAAGGGCTGAAATTAAACGTGTCTGAATAATTTGTGTGCTAGATTCTGGGAATTTGAGCTGGAACTTGCATAAAAAACTGAAGGATTGCAAAACCACTTGGGTACCAACTGCAGGGTGAGTTTCAAACAGGTCTCTGAAAAATAACATTACTAGGATGAATCATTGCCCCAAGCACACCACTGAAGACAGAGAAAAGATAACCCACAAATCAGTAAATCTCCCTTTAATGCCGGTTCCATGCTCTATATCCAACTCCTCCATTGTTCTTGAGCAGGAAGGCAGGTTTACATGTAACCACACTCACTGCACAATATCTCCCAGGCTTATCCCAAGACATGTGCTCCAAGAAGATCAGCATCACCCAATAAATGTACAACTATGGGTACTGAGCCCATCCTTTACCGTAAAAGCTCACCAGAACAAAATTCACTGGAAGGAATTACAAATTTAAACCCAGAGACACCCCCACATTTAATCTTGCTTTTCTTTCTAATGCTCTTAAAAACTGCACGTTGAATGTTCTTGGAATCCAGATGAGCAAACACAGACTGGAAATCCAAACCTTGCATCTTTGCACAGTCTTAAGTTCATTTACCAACATACAGAACTACACAAAGGTTTTTCGCTGTGCTGCACCACACTGCGCATCATCAGCTCCTGAAATATTAAGGAAAATATTCCATATAAAATTCAGGTTAAGCAGCTACAACTCTCATCTAATTAAAGGAATTTCTTCCATTGCAAAAACTAAGGCCTGTGTTGTTGGGATAAATTTTCCACATGCTCATTAATATAGCTTTGACTGTTTTAAGTCCCATTTACCTCATGAGGTTACAAAAAAGAAATTTACCAGCATGCTATTTAATTAACAAATTCTCATTATTTGTGCCTTGTCCAAATTGAAAGTAAAGCCAATATAATGAGATTCAGCTACTGTTCACTCCACTTTGCTGATTTTGTTGAAACCATTTTTATATTCATTCTTACATCCCATAGTAACAGTGCAGAGCTCAGAGAGGCACAGGTGAGGTGCCACTGCCAGTGTCCTCGGCAGTGATACAGTGCCAAAATTGCTATTCAAGAGTTTCTCTGTAAAGGCAGAACAAAGAGATGATTTTGTCTGTACACTGCTAAGTTAGAATTGGCTCTCCCTAGGGAAAGTACAATCTCTGACACTTCACCTGAAGGCAAATTCCAGGATCCTGTACAGAAAAGCTCATCAGGGGAAATGAGGCACATCCTGTTTACTTTTCAGCTCCCTTAGCTCATGAACAGCCACAAACACAGACACCTCACCAAATCTGGGGTATTTTATGCATTCTTGCAATACAGCTTTGTAGCCATGTTAGTTAATAACTTCAGGATGTTTTGTTTATTTGGTTGTTATTTGGTATTAGGTGTTTTGGGGTTTTTTTCTTTGATGTATTTGGTTGGGTGGTTTGAGGGTTTTTTTTCAATTTAATGCCTGTGCTTTTTAAGTAAGTTACTGTCTCAAAAGGATATTTGACTGTTATTCAAACAGATTCAATGAGGAACTCAAAGGAGTGAAGTGGGTGTTTTGATGCAGTCCTTTTTCTAATATCCCTCTAGATACCACTGACAACAAATGCCCTGCTTGTAGCAAGAATTCAAACTTTGTTAGTTTTTAAATAATGATCACACTCTTTTTTCCCCCCCTACCATTTCCTGAAGAGGAATGAGCAATTTAACATCCATTTTTTCAGTGCAACACATCTTGGTTATGTTCCACTCCAAAGTCAATGTGTAGCCCAAGATCTGACATCCAAATTAAACCATAAGAGAAAGATAGTTTATTGTGTCTTTTCTCCAAAAGCAGCAGTCCCCTTAACAAGTCCTTCTTGATCTTGAATGCAGGCAAAAACCCCAAACAAACTCCTTTCAAAATGAAAACCTGTCAAAACAGGCAAAATTTTATTAGTGCTACAGAGCTAATGCTCAGTATTTGAGCACCAGCAGCAGGGTGTGACCATACCTCAATCCTCTATCTTTTCCCTTCTCATAGCCCTATTGCCCTGACGAAACTTGTACAATTTCAGAGCTGGCCAGAGCCACCATTCTGGCTTTACCCAACAGAAATGAATTATGCAGCCGGGATCGCTGCCCTGCTTCCCCAGCCCCGATGACACATGTGCTCCATGGAGCCCAGCCCTGCCTGGCAGCCCCGGGGGATGCACTGCCTGCACCGGGGTCACCCACAGCTGCGTGTGAAGCAGCCCCCTGAGCAACACGTCCCACAAACTGCTGAATAAACCCATTCCGTCATCTGGGACCGTGTACATTTCCCCTCAAAGCTGAATGAAAAGATGCTTTGCTTTCCCTTCCTATTAAGTTTTATTCTGCTGAGGCCCACAGCACACGCACCGCAGTCTCGTCAACAGCTGTTTTTCCTTCTAAGCTTGCCCTGTCACTTAGGGATTCGAATTTTTGCTGATAAAGTGTAATAGAAGCTGCTTCCTGCTGCACCACAGCGAAACAGATGTTTTAAAAATTGTGGTAGCCCTAAAGCTGGTCTCCGTAGCAAAATCTGTCTCAGGCTAACTTTCCCTCTGTCACAAAACCAGACACTGTATTTGTTTTCCTCCTGGTTGATTGAAGTAGGTATCAAATAAACATTTAAACTAAGATTTCTTTTTGGGTGAGCAGGGAGTCAGAAAGCAGCGGTGTGAGAAGGAAAATACAAAGATGCATGTCAAAGAAACTAGGAGAAGAAGGTGCTCAAGTAGTCCCTGAGCTCACCTTACCACTCCCAGGCACAGGCATCAGCACCTTTGGCACTCCAGGCAGGTGTCTGTCAAGCCAAATCTCACAGTGTTGCAGTGATTCCACAGCAGCCCTAAGCAATCTATTCCAGTGACAAATTATCCTGAGGAATTGCAAAGCTTCCCCTCCTGTATAACTCCTAATCTCTTCTGCTTTAATTTAAGCTCACCAGTTCTTGTCCTGCCCCAAGAAGACATGAAAAACCAGATTATTCTCTTCCTCCAAACAGCAGCTTTTTACTTACATCTTCTCAGCCACCTTCACCTCCAGACTACACAAACCAAATGCTTTCAGTTTGCTTTCACAGATTGCATTTTCTTTTATCATCTTTATTGCTTGCCTCTGGTCCCTCTCCATCTGACGTGTGTCTGCTTTGCTCTGTGGCATCCAGAGCTGGACAGGCCCAGCTGACACGGAGCCACCAGGCAGAGGGAGAGGCTTTCCTCTTGTATTTAACATGGAATACTTTTGAACCTCATATCTTTACAGATGATGCTCCTAGGACACTCCTCATGGTTTCCATTTTGACACAAAGAGCTCAGGGCTGGAGGATAGCTGAAGCAGCGAGACTGGATGTGCAGCTGAGTTAGAGCCTCACTGAATATTCCTGCTCTCTTTGCAGATCCGAGGAACTTGTGGACCACATTGCCAATGCTGTAAGTTTTAGGATCCAAGAAATCTCCAGGAATGCTGGAGAGCAGTGGAATCTACACTCTAAACACACTCACACTTTTATTTATATATAGCTCAATTCTCTTTAACACATTTTGTGCTGTTTGGCCCTGGCACTGGAAATAGCCTTAGTGCGCTCTTTCCAATCTGCAAAAATAACCTCATTTCTGAGGTTATTTAACCAACCTTTGGCCATTCCAAGGCCTGGCTCTGGAAGGAGCTCAGAAAATGCAGCTTCTTCCTGTGCAACCACACAGTTATACCCAGTATGGGCATAAAACTTGTTGCCTGTGGCTTTAGGTGGGCACGTATCTTCTCACACACTGAGGAGTTATGTTTACTAGCACACACTGCTTCTCCCGGGTCCCCAACATTTGGATGATTCCTAAATAACTCCCCAAGGTGCTGTCTGGTATCTCAACAGCTGCTGACATCACCAAGCTTTGCTTATCGATGTTTTTCCTCATCTGCTCCCCTGCATTTGCAGTACTCTTGAGTTTCCTACTCCCACTTCCAATCACTTGATCTTCCCACATAGTATTCCAAAACTGTCAGAGGTTAGACTGTCAAGGCTTGATATTTCCTTATCTTTGCCCTACTCCCTAAATTTCTGTCTAAAATAAAAGCTTTGGAGAGGCTATCACATGCCAGGCTGTACATTCTTGCATCCTTCATGTCCTGTGCTTCACCCTTTTCACTGTTAGAGGGAGGTTTGTCTGTATCAAATGTGCTATTTACACACATACCCACAGCAGAACTTTTGGGCTGAGTTTCAAGAAATCTTTCAAGTTCTGGATGGAAAACAAAGAAAGGACCCCACAGCAAAATCTCTCCTTACAAAAATAAATAAATAAATAAATAAAAGAGCTGCCAGACCCTGGGCAGGCATCCACTTAGAGTGACCAGATCTCCTTACCCAAACAAAGAAACAGCAAACACCTCCTCACCAGCCAGAGGTGGATGCCTGCCTGGCTCACTAAAATGTAGGGAACTATTGAGCAGTATGGTAATAATTCATTCAGCTGGAATAAACAGACATCTGGATCTGAACATCACTGGAGAAGCTCCATTTCTCAAAACCATCTCAGGAACTTCAGGAAGAAACCCCTCAACTCAGCTTGCAGTGACATACAAGAGTGGAGTACATGGCACACTTGGTGCTTTTATGTCATTTGCATCAGTACAGATGTCCCTGCAGAGCAATGTGAATTTTGTATACTCCAAGTCATGCGCCAGGAAGGAAAGAATTGCATCATTCTACCCTGAGACAGAAATAGAAAGTAGACGAGTCAACGAGAAGAAATTCCTAAATTATAAGAGCCTGAAATGACATCTTAATGTCTCATTGGAAAGTTCAGAAAGGAGAAAAAATTCAGCTTAACCTAGACCTGGGAGAACTAGCCAAGGCAGACCTCTCCAAAAGACCCTCGAGGATCATCTGTTCTCCTGCTTATACTTCATCTGTTTTCCCCTCTCTCTTTTCATGTTCACTGTTCCTGTACTGGAATCCTACAGGTGAACCCCTTAACCCTGCAGGACTCAAAGCAAGGCTGCAATTCCATCACTGGCACATTTTCCATGTACTTTCTCAAACCACAGCATGAATAAGCTTCTCGCAGTCATTTACTGGTAAGAGATTCATTTCCCTTTATAACCAAGAAAACAAAACAAGAATTCTCCATCTGCTTTCACATGCCAGAAAAATGTTTGACTGAAGTACCCATCTACGTGATTCAGATATGGAAACTCTTTGAAGCCTTACTATAAAATCTGTATCACATCACACTACAGCTAAGTGTAAAGCCTGTAAGACATTGTTACCACTTTTGAGAAAGGTATTTCTTTTAAAGACTTTTAAAAAAGTCTGTTACTTAATACAATATTCCTACCCAGGAGTCCTAGTGAAACAGACTCTCTTACAGAAAAGAAACAATTATATAAACCTGAGAATAAAGCAAAGAAGTCATTAGTCTAGTCCATGGAAATAAACAGTAGTATGAACAAAAATTACAATACTTGTAGCTCATAACAGAGATTTCTATAAAATACCAGGTATCTCTATACAGACAGTCTGCACTCCCCCTTCCTAGGAAATCATCAAGAGTTTCCATTGACTTTTGCTGCCTCGAAAGTTCACTTAGACAAATTGAAAGTTATAAAGGCAGGATCCCAAACAACTGCTGAAGAAACTGAGAGCAGACCCAAGGCAAAATTGAGACAGCAGCTGTTTATTAGAAGGCAGTTCATGATACAGAAAGGAAAACACAGGCAGAGGAGGGACCCCTGGGTTCTGCAGGCAAGCCTGACCTGAAACCCTGAGCACACACCACTGTGGGCTGGGAAAAAAAAAGTTTGAAAAAAATCAATAAATATGCACACAGATTTACTAATCAGTCTTAAAACATATACTTTTTGTGTAACTAACATGGAGAGCAGTTGGCTTTTTGTGACCCTGACAACTCAGGGAATCTGAATTTTAAACTCGCAGGGCTCCCCCACAAAGAGCATCTTTTTCCAGCCTGAGATAGCAGAGGCTGGGGCTGGAGATCGGTGCTGTCTCAAGAAGATTATGGCAGCTGAGCCAAGAGGTCCCATTTTTATGTAAATGAATGGACAGCCCGTGACCTGTGAGCACACCAGGGAAACTGCAGTGCCTATCTTTCCTGCTTTTCAGCAGGAATCATAAAACACCCAGAGGCTGTATGGCAGGAGGCAACCAGAGCAGCCTGGTGAGCGTCCAGTTGGGGGGAGTATTCCCCCAGCTGTGTGACAATATGTCTTTACAAATTACAGCCTTTCATGCAGTAATTATAGCCAAAATCTTCTAGTCTTGCTGGAGCAGGCTACTACTGCAGTAATTCCCAAGTATGATAAAGAGCAGTGACTCTACTGATCACATTAAAACCCTGGTCCAATTAGAGCAGAGGGACTAACAGAGATTAACACAATTGGATCAAACTGATCCTGTGGAAAGCAAGGCCTTTTAGAGGTGACATGAGGTTCACTTCCAGGGAGCAGAAAGGCGTTGGATATGGCACAGAAAAACTGCTCGCTTTTTTCATGACAGGAGAGTTCTGGATGGAGCACAATGCAGTTCTGGTGTGCACAGGATGAAAAAAGAAAAAAAGGAGAGGTTCTAGGGTTATTTACTATTTTACTTTGTGCACATCATTTCTGAGTTCAGAAGTGTCTGGACAATGCTCTCAGGCACGTGGTGGGAGTGTTCTGTGCAGGGCCAGGAGCTGGACTCAATGATCCTGATGGGTCCCTTCCAATTCAGCATATTCTATGATTCTGTTCTATTCCATGATTCTTTCCCTGGTCCTTTGCCTCTTTAATTATAACTCTATGTTTCAAGAAAGTTTCAAAGGAGGCTGGTGTAAACAAATATTTTCCTCTCTGAAATGCATCGTGTTTCTTTTTTTAAAATATACACTAGAACTGCTTACAGATTGTACACATACTGAAAAATAAGATGAATATCCAATCTATTTTGCCAGACTTTGCAAGGGTAGATTTGCTGAGAGATGCAAAGCCTTAAAGAATTAAAGGATTGCAATTTAGATGCAACAGATCCTACACACAGGTAGGTAAAGAGATTTTGCTGGTACAGTAATCAATACTGGCTGCAGGCTCCTCCATTTCTAAGGTATTCTATACTTGTTTAAAGCATTTCTACAAAGCAGGGCTTAATAGTTTTGCCAGGGAACATGTTAGCATCAGTGCCAGCAAGAAGAACTCCTGGAGCTTTTCTAGCTCTCCAGAAGGTAAAGCACACCAGTGTGTCAGAGAGAGCACATGTAATAAAAGGAAACTCTCAGCTATCCCATCAATTATCCAGGCAGCATTTAATGGTAGATTAATGTTCCAGGAAAAAAAAAAAATCACTAGGTAAAACTTGATTCTTTCCCACATTCTCTTCTGAGAGAATGATGAAAACACAATTTTAGATATTTCACACAAAGGACAAATATCACAGTGTCTTCGTGTTGCATAGAGAGCCTCTTTCTTCAGGGTCTCTTGAAAAGAACCTGGCACTGAAGATTTCTTTCATGAGGCTACAAAGATCTGTCTCCCAGCACTGACCAGGTGACCTTGAGAGGATTTAAGATCATCCTGACCTACTTTCCAATTTTTACCTTTAATTGACAATTCACATTTCTTCCTGAGAGCAGACAGGTCACTTGAAAGTCATTGGGATTACCATCAAACAGGAACTTGGGCAAGCAGAAGTAAAGAGGCTGATTAATATCCCAGTTTTTAAAATCTTAGTAAGATATGAGTAGTTAAATTCCAAGATCTCCACACCCACATGGAGACCTGTAAACCTTAGCTCAGATTTGTTCAGTTGGAAAAGAGGAACAAGTGCCCTGCTTGGCAATTCCAAGCTTGCTTCCCAAGAAATTCCAAGTTTCTGAAAACAGTGATTCTGCTCAGACCTGCTGTTCTTTTCTATCTTCTCACTTACTTAAAATTGCACTTAAAATTTTAGCTCTGATTAAACAACAAAACCCAGTATTTTTCCGAAATAATGTGGACAATTCCAGTCATTGAAAATGCAAAGGTGTAACACAGGCGACGGCAGCCAGGCAGAGCACAAACAGGCAGGTGCTGAACAAGTTTTCTACCACAGGCAGCTTTGCCAGCAAATATCTGGCCTGCAGTACCCTTGCTATTTCTGTCCTGGATGTCTCTGGAGGAACGACTGCCAAATGAAAAGCACCGTACCAATTTGTGCGGTGGTTTTGTGATGCGCATAAATGAGTTCTTGGATGGGCTTAAATTCATCCTGACTCGTGATTTAAGTGCAAATTTAAATTCTGGTGTGTCTAAAGGGGAAAGGTTTGCGCATTGCTATGCGAGTCTGCCAGCTGGCCCCCGCTGCCACTTTGTTCCTTTGCTTTTAAAACTAAAACATGAAGCTTAAAACAGTTGTTTTAATATTTAGTGTTGTAGAAGGTCATGTTCATAGGAGGGCCCTGGAGAGAAAAGCTTTTGAGCAACTGGGGGAGTGACTAAAAGTCAGTATATATAGGACATATCAGCTGCATTACTTTGATATCTCACCTCTCCTGACAGTGAACTGGGAACTATCAGGCTTGGCCAAGGACTGATAGAGAACAACTGATACTGAAAATGAAGTTAAACATTAGATGTTTGGCTGAATATAGGAGTGTTCTTTGATAAAACAAAGGCACGAACACGACTGTAGAGGTCTTTTCTAGCTTTAACACACTGAGGTGATTTTAAGGTGGAAAATTCAGCTCCACATGCCAAACACCTGATGCTCATAACTGTGCAGTTCCAGGGGCTCGTTAGAGATAACTAGTCCAGCCTCTAGCTACTGAGTAACACATACCTTACACTCACTATATTGGATACTTATGTCAAACATCGACTCTTACAACTTTTTTCCTTCTTTAATGGCCTGTAATCTACTCCTTAAAACTGCCCTTTCTTTGGCAGTATTATCCCTCAGTTACTATATTTATTCTAATGTGGCTTTATAACCACTGAAACAAGATGGAAAATTCTTTCACTGCCCATGTGAACACCCATCACCCTGCTTCACCAGGTTACCATAATGCCCCAGGTGATCATCCTGCAGAAATTCAGAAATATTAGCCCTGGTTTCCCTATAAAGCTGATTTAACACCCACTTGTGAAGCAACTAAACAGACACACAACAGGATAAAATAGAAGCCAGCTGAGCTTTCACTCAGTACTTTTCAAGATGAGTAAAGCACACAGGAATCATTATCCTGTCCAACTACTGTATGAGATGTTAAAAGGCTTTAAAATCAGAGGCACTTGTTTTAAAGCATATTTAAATATTTACCGCATGCACTTTGACCTCTCAACTCGGTGCTTGATTTTCAGCTCCTGTAACAGATACACAGCTCATACTCTTGGTACATCTACCAGAACACAGATTCTCCACTCCTATTGAAAGGAGGGGAAGTTAGAGCCAAACCCCTCCTCTTGGACCCCCTTCAGAGTCCTTCAGTCAGCCTGTTCTGTAAACTTCCTTTAACTATGAGAAACAAAAAGCAATTAGCTATTCCCCACTATCAGAGATTTTAATTTTTTTTGGAATTACAGTCTCATTTTCTCTCTCAATAGACCAGGAACAGGTTAAATTTCTTTCACTAAATTTCTTCCACAACTTTCACCTACATGTAAATGTAGGGTACTTTCCGAGTACTAAATTAGCATGACAAGCTACCTTGTTATGGGCATGTTAACAGAAATGTCTGTATGCTTGCTTAGTAATGAAAACCTACCCTTACTGTTATTCTAATTATCAGAAATTCCATCTTTTCCTAGCCAGCTGCCAAATTTCTTCTTTCCCTAAAGTAAATAATGTCTATTCTATACTTGTATATTATACTTCTAGATCCATGACAAAGTTCATGTCATGAAGACCTTGTGATTTAAATGAATCACGTGAGACACAGGACAGCAACAAATCAAACAGAGCAGGATAATAGGTTTGAACAGGATAATGTAACCAGCAGTTGTCTAAGAAAGGTTTGGAAAAGGATTAGGAAACACACTGTTGCTAGAATAAGAGCCTCTGTTGCCTTGAGCCTCAGTGGCTATTTTTGATTTTTTCCGCTGTGCAAAGAAACACTGGAAAAAGCAATGTTATTAAAATACAGATGTGTGGAGAGAGCTTAATTCCTTCTAAATATGTCAACATAGCCTGAGCCATGCCATCCTTCTCACAGCCATTCAGGCAGCTGCCTGCACAACATCCACACAGAAATAACTCCTACCCTAGCTATGGAGGAGAAGCATTACAATTTCACTCAGGTGAAGATAACCTGCATTTATCCAGAAACTTGATAAATGCAACTGATCGCTTGAAAACGTGAAAAACACAAATTTGGCAAAGATTTATTTCCCCCTACTGATCCCACTGGTAAGAGCTCCAAGCAGAATTCCTTCTCACTTGAGCATAAATATGCAGCAGACTTCTAAGAAAACAATCCTGTGAGCACAGTCATTCCAGCTGCCAGAGAGTGGCTGGTGATAGATAACAGGAATATTAGTGAACAAGGAGCAGAGTTATTTCTGCACTCGCTCAGCATACCCAGAACACAGTCACTTTGTCTCTGCAGCGTTTCCCTGTGCCACACGAGCTGCTCAGGAAGAGGACTGTGGTTTTAAATATCTTTCCCACTTATGTGCACAACACTGTAGTTATTCCCAAGGCCATTTAACTTGCAAGAAATTGCAACACCTTCTTTGGACATCGAAATGCCAAACACAACTGATTCACTTTTGGAAAATATCACTGATACTTCAGTGCCAGAGCACGTGCCATGGATAATTGGTTTATACTTGTGCAGATTGCTCAGTTCATGGGCAGTGAGTGCTACCATACCTCCACCTGAATGATAACTGTGGGGGCAGAACAGAGATGTGCATCCTGTTTTGGGTCAGAAGTGCTGTGGCAGCTCA
Organism: Edolisoma coerulescens; assembly: GCA_013397115.1. NCBI lineage: Eukaryota > Metazoa > Chordata > Aves > Passeriformes > Campephagidae > Edolisoma > Edolisoma coerulescens. The sequence goes on from VWZW01002154.1 coordinate 810,578, forward strand.
GCCAGGCACCAATGGTCCTGCTCAAGCTCCCATGTGGCTCCCCCCTCACAGCCTGTCCCACGAGTGCTACAGAGCAGGTCCAGCCTGGTGTTCCCCAGCTCCATGGTGCACTCAGGGGTGGCACCAAGAATTTCTAACCCCTGTGACAACCTAGGCTCTACTTCTGTGGCTGTCTTCTGTTGGAGTGATGCATCCCAAAAAGCAGGTTTGTGATACTGATTTAGTCATGTTCATATCACAAGCGTTTCCCCTTCTCAGCATGACCCCAGGCTTCAGGCATTCTCCAGCAAACAGCTGGCTGCCTCCAGAGCAAAGCCACACATTTGCTGGTGGGCAGCACTCCTGTGGGGCTGTCCCCAGCAGCACCTGGGCATATCCACAAGTCCTTCCTGCCAAACTCTGGAAAAGTCCCTCAAAAAACAGTAAAAACCACTGGAAGACAATGCACATTCCAGCAGCTAGCCCTGGTTCTCTGCCAGCTACAGGAATTATTGGATATCTCTCCTTTCTTATTCCCAGCACCTCTAAATGCAAAGAAAAAAAAATTAAGGTCATGAGCAAGAGTTAAGGACTGTTCTGAATTAAAAATCTTGCCTAGCATTTAAGAGCAGCAACTTAAGTTACCAGCTGAACACATGAAATGTAATGAAATACAGAGAAACACAAGCCTTCGTGAAATACAACACACGTAAGAAGAAATACTTCAATTTAGTCTGATACTTTTCTATTTCACAAATAGTTGGTGAGTGGAAAGAGCCAACAAATCGAGCCAGAGAACGACCTAAAGCCCAAAAACAATCAGAGTTACTAAAAATTACTGGTAGGAAAAAATCCTAAATGCTTTAAAAGGCCAGAGCTGTTTTTAAAAGCCATTTGAAAACATGCATCTGCCTCCAGCGCTCAGGTATCAAATGCTGCTTCTCCATTTTCTTTTTTTCTAACATGTCACATGCTTTTCTTTCCCACCATCCACAATTATAACTACAAGAATACCCAGCGTGACACACTCAGTCTCCCCCAAGCACAGAGCTCCTACTTCAAAACAAAGCGAAAACCTGATTTATCAAACACAGAACACAACAGCATTTCAGATGTCAAACATCCTCATGCTAAAATATGTATATCCTTGACAAAATAATTGTTTTTCTGTGGCACCGTGACCTAGACAAAGTCTGAACCTGCTTTGCAGCCCTGATCAAGGGGCTGACAGCAGGAAGAGTGATGGATGGCAAAGGCAGCCACTTGCTCTGGCTGAGCAGGCTCCACTGTACCGCCCATCCATCACTCTGACAGCTAAAGAAATTCTGCTCAAATTTATCTACAGGGCACTAAGCAGGCAGAAGGCAGAGCATATATCCCACCAGCTGAACGGGCAGATAACCAGAGAGGAACATTAGGCCATTTAGTTTCCAGAAGTAAATTGGTAAATCCCATTTGGCTCTGCTGGCTAGGCAAGTGAGATTATGCCTGGAAGAAATGCCATGGAATTACGGCTGTGAACGTGGTAATGATGTAGCAAAAAGGAAAAATAAAGTTGCAGGAAAGAAGTTTTCCCCTCCTTGCTTTTATTTGATGAGAAAAGCACAAAGAAAGAATAAGGGAAAAATAAAATAATTAAGTGGAGCCTGGGCACTGGAGCCTGTGTGTCTTGTAAAGAGGAAAAAGATGAAAGGTCATAACATAATTGAGTCCTTGAATACCAACAACTGGAGTTTTGAATCAGGACTTGACTGACACAGAGGTTTAACTATCTCTGTCAGGTTTTTCACACCACAAATAAAGCAATATTCTGCATTATTTCACAGTGAGTGGTGACAATATTCTCTTCTGCACATGCACTCCTTCCCAAGCTGACAGTGTGTGCTTGTATTGTACCTGTCACACCACTTGTGTTAGTGCAATTCACCAGAATAAACTTTGCCTTGTGTAACAGTAATACACCCTAATGTTCAATACATAAGGATCGAATAAAACTGACACGTTTTATATATAGAAGAGAAATCGATTCGGTTGTGGCAGGCAAAAGGATACATTTTTAAAATTAAGTTGTAGTCAAGGCAGAGTTGGGCAGAAAAAATTTAGACCCCCTCAAAGACATCTTTTTCTATCACTCTTGCCTTTCACTTTTTCTCTTTGAAAGGCAGCAGGCTTCAAATTGACTGTACCAAAACACTCCACTGGGTATTTATCTTGAGAACTTCCTGCAGGTGATACAGTGATTTTCTGTAAATTTGTAGATTAGAGAATTTGATACTCATATTGAGTAAACAACTGCCTGTCAGACTTTCAAATGTTTTCCTGCAATAAGGGGGAGAACCATGATTGCCTGAACTGCTTTGTTTGATTTGTAAATGAACACCCTGCTTTAATCAATTGACACTCTAATTAGTAAATTGGTGATCTGAACATCTCTCGCTTTATTTTAATAAACTCTGATTTGGTAATTTCTGATACCATGCTCATGTACTCTAAGTAAAGGTTATAAAGTTTTTGTCTTCTAAGGGAAATATCTGATAATTTTAGCATTATACAAGAATTGACTCATTGACTTTCGAGTTAACTGCTCTTGAAATAAGCATTATGTAGTTCCTAAGCACTTGCTTTCAATTCAGTGAGAAATACACCTAAAAACCCCCAAATAAACCTACCTTGCTCACACACCCTCTTCTCCATTTCTGCATCGTGTAACTGGCAAACTTTCAAGGGTGTTCTTTTGACAATGGAAGAACACAGATGCTGGTAACTCATCTCAAAGACATCTCCCACATTCAAAACAGCCAAATTCCCACTGTCTCTGGGAGCACAGAGGGACCAGTTCAGCACTACAGTGGCTGTGACAAAATGCACATCTGAAACCAAGATGTTAAGTTTTACATTTTAAGTACTCAAATAGCTGCTGTGGGCAATTCAACGGATATATGACTGCAAGAATATTCTAACCTTTCTAGGTAGCAAATTGCTAAATCCTGGGAGTCATTGGTTACTTTTCTGGGGGAAATTAATTGAGGAATTTAAAAATAAATGAACACAATTAGATTTACCAGAAAAACTTCAGGCCCTCTTTAGAAGGACAATTACCATTTCTACCCCAATTCTACTGCAATCTTGATTTTGTAATTTCCCCTGAAAAAGGATGTAGTAAATCAGAATGTTATGAAGGCAATCTTACCAAAACTCCCTTAGCCTGTCTGGGTAAAACTTAATTTAATTAAATTACTTGATTTCCATTCTGAAGTTCAGTGTTATTATTCAAAGTAATCCCTGCTATTATATTAATAACACCAAAGAAGTCATGCCACGCAAAAACCATTTGGGTTAGGAAGAGGTTTTGACCATGAAGAAGTGCAATCAAAGAAGTGCAGCAGCATTCAGGAGGCAACTTAAAGAATAGATGTCTCTTTAATAGTGCTTAAACTGTCTACTCCAGATCACAATGCTGGTGTTGTTCTTGCTTGGCTGACCATATGGAAATTAAGCTTTCCCCCTGTTCTTCACTGCTGTTTTCCTAATGTTGGCTTCTGAGCCGTTTAATTACACTCTGTCATAAAAGTGGGTGCTCAGCCTGACAGGAACAAGGATCACCTAAGTGCTATTGTGGTGCCCGGAGCACTTGTATAGGCAGTGGAGGTGAAAACCCTCACACTTCAGAAAGAGAAGAAAATGCATTTCATCAGTGACAACACAATGCCCGTCCTAAGCCTAAACAATTGCAAATGTACAGGCTCTGGACGCTGCCATATTCACAATAAGGCCATTCACAGAGACTCTGCTGAGGCAAGTTAGGGCAAAAGGGTCAGAGGGCTCTGAACTTTGATCTATCGCTTCAAATTTGGCAGGCCTTAAAAAACCTCCTGCTTCAGTAAGTTTCTTGATTAACCTAATAAGAATTACACAAGGAGTGCTGTGATCTTAGCACTGCATCGGATTAGCTGCCTAGACTGTGTTCTGTGAAGCCTAAAAATCTCATCAAGAAGCATAATGAGAAATAGACGATGGAAGTGTCGAGAAAAAGGTCTCGAGTTTGTGTTTTAATTGTGCAGGCAAGGGATTGAAATGAAAGTTACATGAGAGCTGCGTTTTCTGAAGAAGCAGGGTATTTGTCTGTGGAAACATTATTTTTTAAACTCTGAGGAAAGAAACCCTAAGAAAATTGAAAGCTGGGGAGTGTATTCAAGATGAACCTTCAGAATTCAGAAACAATTTCTCCTTTTGCCACAGTCCATGTAGAATAGAGTCTAATACCAAGATTCATATTTATGATAAATTCTAAAAATTAGGTCAACAAAAAATGTCACCATAAGCAGCACTAACGAATAGCCACAGCCACTTCATCAAAACCACATCAAGGAAGGAAGAAATTTGAATTGTTACAAAGAAGAAGGATTAGCAATTAGTTCCTGAATTAGGCCATTAGTATATTAAGAATTTTTTCCATTTAATGAACTACCCCTATGTTAGCCCATTTTTATTATGTTATAATATAATTTAATTTGTAAAATTAATAAAATAAAATTCATCTTTGAATTATCAGGATTATGCCTTTTCCATGGATATGTTTTGAAAGGCTTCATTGCTAACATAAAATGGAAATCTGAGTAGCCACAAGTCTACTTTTGAGAAATATTAAGAATTTCTTGAAAGGCCTAGGTAAAAATATCTATGCTCCAGCATATTTAGCTCATCCTTGCAAGACATCTGCAGAGTGGAAGATCATTAAGTGACCATGTTTTGGTGTCCTGGTTTGTAGTGGCTCAAACAGATAAAAGAAGACAGAAGCTGACTCATGCAGGACAGTTCTCTGCTCAGTTCTGGATCAAGTGCCAGCAAAGGCAATTGTGTCCACGCCTTAAAAAGGAATGGGAGAAAGAAGTTTTCAGCTACATGATTAACAAAAAAAAGAAGAAAAAAAGAGAAAACCCTACACCACCAAATCAGTGGGATTTTTAGATTTCTCTTCCTGTTTATAAGGTGTCGGGCTCCCCTTTAATGGAAAGTGCTTAGATAGCCCTTGGGATCAGGGTCCCAAGTTTCCACTCTCACTAAAGACTGCATTTTAAAAATCCAGAAATAATTATACCTTTGAGCATCACACAAGTCCATGGGCAGGATTTGTTCAGAAGGACACAAAGCACTCCCATCAAAGACGTGATGCACCAGGAGCTGCACCAATACTTAGCCACAAGTTTGCATATCTCTTCAGCATCTTGCACTGGATGCTCACACATCAACAGCAAAACGTTCCCCAGGAAACATTCCAAAATTGTTTCTTTGAGAAGTAAAGTTCATTTGTGGGTCAATGGGGTAATTATGGCAGAATGAGCCTGCCAAGCTCCAAAAACAGTTTCACATTTCAACAATGCTCCTTCCCATAATTCCAAGTAAGCAATTTCTCCTATTCCATGTGCTTCTCCTCTTATGAAAATAATAACAATAAAAGAAAGCTAATCAGTGCTATCAATTAGAAGTCATCTCATACAACAGAATTATACTCTGAAACTGAAAAAGAAAACATTTTAAGCTGCACTGTAGTCACCAACATTCTTATTTGTTTTTCTATTCTGTCTCAATGTTCCTATCAGAGTTTCCTGTGGAAGAATTTGAAAGACTCTGATATGGTATCTTGTCTGTATAACAAGGAGCCCAGAGAGCCAGGAGGGAAACTCCTCCAAGAAGCTTTTAAGATACAGTGAAATAAAACCTTGTGCCAAGTCAAAAGCAGCATGTTGAGTCGAGTTGCTAAACTTGCTGGGAAGCTGTTTACATATACAAGCCACAGTAATTGCAAGATAATAAGTTTATTTATCTCCAATTAAGCAAACCTCATGGAATAAGCTTACATGTCATTTGGGCTGTCTTGCACACATTTTTTTTAATCACTCTTACAAAAGCCTTTTTTCCAACCAGGCCTGTTAACAGCAAAATTAAAATGTAACATGAGAAAACCATACTTTATAGCCAATAGAGAAGAAAGCACCAGAAGGAAATAAGTGCTAATGATTAAAAAAGCAAGCAGCACTTTGAAAAGACGTAAGATATGTGTGTGGTTTAATGGATGGAGCAGTGATGCCATCCATCTGCTTTTGCTGAGCATCAAAAGAGAAAGCTGTGAGCAGCTACAGACACAGAGGCAGAGTGGTGACCCTGCCTGGACATCCCCTTTAGTCACCTGGGACAAGGAGCAGAGTCAGGGTAAAACTCTGGGGCACAGCGATAAACAAAAAGTAGCCTTGAAAATGTAAAAGTTCACTGACATTGTAGTAGAAAACCTGCACTGAGAGCTTGGTTCAGCATCCATACCAGCAGGGAGTAGAACAAGCTCAGAGCAGCTGCACCCAGCCACACCAGCAAGGCCCTGGACCTGCTTTATCCTGGCTCCTCCCTGGTTTGTGAGCAACTTTCGTGCTACCAGCCCTGGCCTCCTTGAGCCAAACAACAGAACCATCTGTACTGGCAGCAAATAGCCCAGGGTTTGATGTTTGACCATAACTTATGGTCAAAGGCCCAGATGTATTTGCCTTCTAGTTTGTTAAATAAAGAATTTAGTTGCCTAGCAAGTCTGGGCAATTCTAAACAATTAACTACACAAATGATGGTTTAAACTCCCTTTGATGTCTCAGCTGAGCTGCCACAAGCAGAGAACAATAGGTCAGAGATGCAGAGAGCAATAGGTCAGAGATATGATATATAAGATATGATATATGAATTGCCATGCAGGTATAGAACAATGGAGAAACAGTTCTATACCATGTAGGTATAGAACAACAGTTTCAATAAATTTTCTGTGCACCTCCGTCATACCTACAAGTCTGCATAACCTTGCACACCAGGGAGAAAGTTACCAGAAGTATTCATCCAAAACCAGCTTGTCTTGCAAAACAAATATGCAGCAAATAATACAACAATCATATGCACTTTGAAATTCAAAACCTCCTTCTTGAAAAGATTTTTCTCTCTGCGTACTAGCACCTAACTGAAAATGTTTGCTTGAACTCTCTATGAAGCAGCACTAAAAAATATTCAGAAAGGTTTAATGTTATTTACCTGGAGAATCATCTAAAATGCCTCCAGGAGAAACTACTGTGAAGATCTTTAACAAGAAAAGCAGACCAGTGTCTTTTTCTTTCATGCAGGTATGAAAAAACCCCATCAATTTAGAAAAAGATTAAGCCTATATTGGCTTATTTTATTTTTATTATGACAGTACATCCAGATTTATAACTACTGAACTGTTGACTAGAGTGCTTTTACTTCTTCCTTAACTGAATACTTCAGCCTAATCATACAGTGCCTTCACAAAACTGACACCCTGCCAAGCAGAGAAGCACAGTGTCTCCTAAAGCAAGATTAATCTCCAAATAAGTGAGGATAAGGAACCACTGTGTCTCCTTAGGAGAACAGTCCAAATGCAGTTGATACATTAGGTTAAACTGCCTTGGCAGTGGTCTGTACCACAAGCCCAGGGCAGATGCATCAGTCATGGAAAGCATTATGTGGTGCCTATTTACCTAGAAACACTCCAGTTTTAAACCTAATGGTCTGATAGTATGGCAGGAGCCGTGGCTTGTAAACAGACAGGAAATTTGAGGAAAAACAACACACTATTTCAGGCTTTGTTTGCCTTTATTTTTTCAAGACAGGGATTTTGCAAAGATGAAATAGTTATCTAACTTGTGAGAGCTACATAATGTAACAAAACTGATTTATTGCATTATCACTAAGCTTTGCACGGGCTCCATAGGAGTGTTACTAAATAAAAATGGTTCTCAGTTTTGGCATGAGAAATGCACTTCTCAGGTAGGAAAATATGCATTTATCAACAGCTTAGCTTATCTGAAAATATTGCTCTGCTGGAAAAACTATTTCTGTCATTTGCAGAAAGCGCATATTTCAATTTTCAGCCGCATCAATATCCTACTCTATTTATGATTACCCTTATTATTTGTGTTGCCTCTCAACCCAGTGATCCCAGTCATGAGCCAAGAAATGCATGAATCCAGAACCAAGAGTACAGTTGCTAAAAGCTCAGATTTGGGCTAGGAGCAGTAGGCAATAGATTGTACAGGCAGACAGGAAACATAAAGACAGATCAGCAAGCAAATCAGTGCCTGCTTTCTGTCAGTGTCTGGGAAAGGATAGCTCCCACTGAAAATTTTCATTTAAATTTTGAAAAGAAAATTATTGCCCATATGCATATTTTCTGTTAATACTGAATATTTATATATGTAAACAAAAGCACATTTATTACTGTGATCATATATTCATAATTTCTATCTTGAAATTGTTTGAGAAAAGGCAGAGAAAACACACAGATTTAAGGGCAAGGGCATGCTCAAAGCAGCTTCTTCTGCTGGATTTATATGAAGGCATTCAAAGGGGCTTATAGCTGGTGCTGTGCTGGTCAGGGAGGCTTTCCAACAGCAGAATTCAAAAAGGGGTTACAACACAAAAGCTTTAGATTAGTTTTACTCACTGTTAAGAGGTGACATAAAACACAATTCACAAATTGAAAAAGATCCAGTAGGGAGGAAGATCAATATGAAAGGAATTAGTGCCTAAGTTTTCAGATGGATGTGCCAGCATGTTGCTTGGATTTATAATTATAAAGCAATTATTACTTAGCTCAATAATAAATTATTAGCTGCCATGGAAACTACTGAAATATAAGGCAAGCTATTAAAGGCAACGAGATGGTCTGCAGGAGACAAAGGGAGGAGGCAGCTTATTCATCAGGCAGACTGTGCTCTTCCTCCAGCTCCTTATGCTATCACACACCGCTCTGGGATTGCTAAACGACAAATTGCAAAATGCCTGAACTCACACGGAGCCAATTGTCAGGGTTCAGCAGGGCTCTCTTTGCGTTAAGATGATAATTTGATTATAGAGTCAGATATTTTTCTGGTGTAATCCTAGGGATATCTCATATCCCCTTTTACCTAAGCAACTCGTTGAAGCAGCTATTTCCAAGAACTTGTGGGGGACAGGTAAGGCCACTGAAAAGCAGAAAAGGAGAGTCAATGCCTTCTATCAAAAAGGATAAATTGAGGAGCAAGAAAATTATAGTCTAGGCAGCTTAACTGCAGCTTCCTGGAAAAATTCATGAACAGACAATTCATTTGTAATCACCTGGAATAAAACTACAAGATTATGAGCAGCCAACATGAGTTTTTCCAAAGCAAATTATATCAAACCAGCCTAATTTCTGTCTGTAACAAAATAAAAGGCTCTGACTTAAAGCACTGAATGCTGCCCTGACGTCCTCGTATGCAAACAAGGCAAGTTTGGTCTGTGTCAAACTTCCATATGACAAACGAAATTGTGCCTGCAGATTATTGACCTGCATGTTGCCAAAGTGGAGAGATGTATCAAACAGGGCTGCACAAACAACTCTCTAGATGCCATTGCCCTGAAAATCCATCACTGATGACTTGTTGATGGAACAGCACGTGTTACTAAATGCAAGTTACACGGAGTACAAAGTCTGCCACTACTTTGGAAGACAGGATTAAAATTCAGAATGTTTACAGGGGATCCCAAAATCAATATGAATCAATGATGCTGTTCTGTAGTAAAAAAAAAAAAAAGCAGCTATGGTGCTTGAACCATAAACAGGCTTCAGTTGATACACAAAGCAGAGGTTTAAGTCCATCCCTACCCCTTATTTTGTGTGACTGACTACAGGACAGATAGATTGAGACCAAGCAAAGAGAAAGCCATCAGAATTATCAAGCCCAGAAACACATGATCTATGAAAGCAGGTCTAAAGATATGGCTAGAGTTAAACTTCAGGGAGAAAAGCTTTCCAAACTAAGAAGAGTTAAACATGCAGTGAGTTGCCCAGGGAAGTTCTATCTGGAGAAACTTTTCCTGGAGGTCTTTTAGGACAGGTTGCAAAACTGTAGTTAGGGATGTCACAGGTATAACTGACATCATTTTCCATCAAGGAGGCACAACAGGTGACATCTTCAGGTCTCCCGTGGTCTTATTTTGCTAAGAATTTACAATGTTATTTTTCCCCCATTTCTAATCTCGTCTGGATGAATTGTAAGGAATTTGTCTGGGGTTTCCAGACATGAGGTAGCCTTTTCCTGGCAGAAACCCTAGACTGACTACAGACATGCATACCCTCACAGGGTACATATGCAATATATTGAATGCTTCTGCCAAGGACTGTTCTATATCCAGAAATCAACAGCACATGTGCAATAATCCATCACTTTTGGGAAGCATCAGACTTTATTGAATAGGCACTGGGACAACAGTGCAATATTCAGGGAAACTGGAGTCCCAGAAATCCCCCTATTCTTTGAATATAAGAGGGATGAAACAACAGGAGAAATATTCTTAGGTCACAACTCTAGGCCATCACTTCACCAAACAAAAGCACTCATTCTCCCAACTCGTATTTTATTTCTCATATAGTTTTGCTGCTAGCACTCAACTGGCTGCATCTGTGATTCCTTTACATCTTTGAAACAAAAAAAAAAATTCAGCAATCTCTGCCTGAGCTCCTCTGTTTACTAGTCTCCACAACGACTTCTTCAATCACACACCTGAACTCTATTATTAACATTCATACAGAGTACACAAGCTGATGGGGTGGGTTTTTTTTTCCAATTTAACTTAAGGGGAAGTGGTTCTTCAGCTTCAGAAACACTTCTACCAGCATACCAGTATTTGCTCTCTCATGCTTACAGAATCACAAAAGCAATGATCTGCATCAGAAAAATCTGTAAAGGAATTTATACTACATTAAAATAAAATAAGGAATGTTACTGGAGCTGGTTGCCACAGAGCAGGAACTGTGCAAACAGTCATGAGAAGGAAGAAAGAATGCAGAGATGGTAAAATCATTGAAAATTAATCCTGAGCCATCCTAGAATTGCTTAGCTGGGAGCAGATAAGAAAATCAACTTCTGACAGCTGCCCCTCTGACAGCAGGCAGCAGCTGCATCCCTGCCTTGCCTTGCTAAGCAAAAGCAGGGGAGAAGTCAGTGACTAACTGCAGTCAATAAGCACACCCACTGCTATTATAATACAAAAGAATTGATGGTAGGAGCTCCTGAAAGAAGATTCTAATTATATGAATCCCAAAATGTATTAGGAGAAATCAGTTCTGCATTCCAACCTATAGGAATTGAGGTGTGCAGCCCCCCTGAATGCAGCAGGGTCCCAGAAACTCTCAGGGGAGAGTAGGACCTGGTTTGATACAGTCTTACCAGATGTCTAGATCTGAATGGTCCTGAATGGTTTATTTTTTTAAAAAAAATATGCTTCCTGTCAAGGTGTCTTGTCCAGTGTGAGCAATTCCTCGTGGAATTACAACAAGCAAAGCTTCTACTGATTTGCCAAATGCTGTCATCTCCTGTTTAAAGTCAAGTCCGTGTTTGTTTACTTCAGGTGTTGTCTTCCTCCTTTTATACCAGCCAGCTGAGCTTGAAAACAGTAAAAAAACAAACCCCAGAGAGAGCTCACCCTGTCACCCTGTATCAGCAGGAGTTATCTCTGCATGGAGCTCTGCCTGCAGAGCATCATCACAGCAGATTTCTGTGTCTCACATCTGAGGCAGGCAGAGTCACCTGCACACACAATGCAAGTTACTGCTCCAGAACACTTTGAAAAAGTGGATCCACAGCCCTATGGCTTCTCTCCTATTCTCCTTTGGCTTTTCCCCAAAAGAAGTATCACAGAATAGGGTACAACACAAGGAAATGTGGTCACAGAAGCTATGAAGAGGGCTGAGCTCTTTCTATCAGCACATCAGGGTCCTTTGTTCTAAACGTGGCTGGTTTCAATATGCAAATGCTGTGTCATCCACAGCAAGAAACAGCCCAAGTGATGCCCGTGGAGGGGCTGGTGATGGTTGGTAGCCCCAACCACACCCACACTAAGTGAGATCCATCACAGTTAGAGCAAACTCACTGTATGCTACAAGGCAACTTTCAGCGTGGAAAAAGCATAAGGGAGGTGATGACCAAGCATGAAGGGAGACCTTTTCTTTCAGAAGTTCCTTTTTTCCTGGTTATTAAATCAAATCCGACCATCTCCTAATTTTATTTTATCATCTTTTATTGAATTTTTATATAACATTTTCCATGCCCGTATTACTTCCAATTTTTCATTATTGCTGCCCTATTTTAAACCTCACTCTTCCCAGAACTTGGCTCAAAGATGTGATGCATAAATCACAAAGCTACTCTGGCTAATCTTGTAACAAAAATGTAATTTCCACAAGTGCTTCAACACTGAAGTTCTAACAGCCAAATACATGAATAAAGCATGTATCTTATCTGGCTGTTAGTTTGGTTTATCACTTTGGAAAGATCATGGTCCTCTCCAGACTCCAGTCTCTCCATGGATGAAAGATATTTGCCATTAACATATTTCTAGAGGAGCTACACAACAGACGTTAGGATGTAGATATAAGATAGATGAAACAAAGATTCAGTGTTGATTTACTGGGTTAGCAGATGACCAGCCCTCATAAATCAAACAAAATCCAAGCAAGAGATAAGACAACCCAATGGAGAAGCCTCATCATTTCTTACTGAACTCTTTATTTCACATTTAATTCAAAGGACTGTTATTTTAACACAATCCAACTGTACAGGGTCCCAAGTCCAAGTCAGAAAAAAGATGCCAAGTGTCCACAAACTTGCTGACACAATAAACAATAAAGAAGGCACTGAGCACTTTGCCAGACCCAAATGTTAATTGTCAACTTTCAGTTCCAACAGATAACATTTGACACTATCTTCCTTTCATGTGAAAGCATGAGAAGGAGGAGAGACACGAAAAACATCTCTCGAGTTGCTACACCAAATAATGTTCTGTGCCTCTAGGAAAGAAGTGGTACAACTGAACAATCCTGAAAACATTCCATCCCAACATCACGGGACAGAGCTAATACAGACAAATAATTAGACACCTTACATTTACACTGTCCTTCAAGAACTGCTTTATCTCAACAACATCACTCAACCCTTCACAAGGCACCAGCGCTCTGATTCGCACTGCTGCCTGTTGCACAAGTAAATCAGCCACATCTTTTCCTTAAACTCTCTTTTTGATGAGCATTGAGTAATGTCTGTAACACATTCTTGATATGAAAGCTGCTCAGCCTCATGAGTCAGTGCCCTCCTCCCCCAGCCCCAGCAGGAGTGACAGATCCCGGCGCTGACGCCTCAGCTCGGGTTTCATTCCATTTCGTTTCATTACACAGTGCACTAGGCCAATATCCACAGCTCGGGCAGGCCGAGCCAGGAAATTCAAACTGCTGCTGCTTATTAAACATCTCGCCATCAAATCACGTTAGGAGCATTAAAACGTAAATAAATACGGCTGGGTCACTGGTTAGACTTCTCCTTAACTCTTCCTTAAAGCGGTTTGAGAAATCTTTTTGCAAATACCTCAGCAAAGCACCAAAGGCTCTTTAAAGATGTTTGCCTTTGAAGGCCCAGCTGCAACAGGATTAAATTTACTTGTGCAGCAGTCTGTGGTTACAAAAAGACATCCTCCTGACTGGGGGTACTGGGATACCTACAGTGCATCCTAGCAGCTTTCAAACCATTGGAGCCAACCAAGTCAACCACCTTTTGTGTATGCCAAGGAGGCAAAAAGAAAAAATAGTTTAAAAAGTGGTAATACTGTCGAGTAATCCCAGTGTCCATCTTCTACACAGAAAGAATTGTGGAAATATATTCCAGTTTCAGCTGTGCCACCTCCAGGGAATGAAGGGTTAGGTGCCCTCTCCCCAGGCCACAGAGTGTGGGGGTAAGGGGTATTTATTCTTCATATATTTGCATATCTTATACATATCTATGCCTTAAATTTAGCCTTATTCCAAACTAAGTCACTTCAATGTCATGTTATTTTTACATTTTTTCATTAAAAAAAAAAATCCGAGCCCAGGGTTGTGTGTGGGCAAATATCTGAGTGAACGGGAAGCCAAGGATTGATTCCTTTGAGGCTAAAGGCCTGCACAAATCAAGATGCAGAGAGCCCTTAATGAAATACATGATGGGGATGACAAGTGCTGGCATTTTTCGCTGCTGTTCTGACCTAGAAGTGCCCAGCTGGGCAGGCCTTCCACAGCTACACTCATGAGGGTGGAAGAATTTGGTATCAAGGCTTGCTGAGCACTGGGAAATCTTCAGGATTTTTGAGCCAGACTAACTGCACCTTAACCAACACCAAGGGCTGGGTGACTCCAAATGTGATCTCTCATCATTTTAGCGTGGTACACACCACATCCAGCCTCTGCAGAAAATTACAGTGAAACAACTTAACCAAGAAATCACAGAAATACATTCTGACCATGCAACAGGTATTCCAAATACTCTTTAAAGCAATCACAATACATTGATTATCACATTTAAAGAGAGGCGTTAACTGGAATTTCATTATGCCTCATTATACCTCTGAAATTAATATATCTGGAAAAACTTAGGAAAATGCAGGGTTATTATTTTCATTTGCTTAGTGCCTTCCTCAAATATGATAACATAGCTATGAAGTCGTTTAATAATAAGGTAAACAAAGTGGACTGGAAGGAAGCAGAAGAAGCTCAAAATATTGAGCCAATGCCCAAAAAGTCAAGGAAATTCTTTCATCAAGCATAATGGGCTTCAGAGCAAATTCTGGAAAGAGCTCAGTTCCTCTACAATGTAAATTCAAGGTTCATGCAGAGCGAAGTAAAATCACGGGTCCCTATAAATTAACACAGTTTAGCTGACCTTTACCTGACTGCCATGGAGAAGTGAACAGCTCCTTGGTTTCTGTTGTAGAGGAAGCCCTGCTAATAAACAAATGGGGTTCCAGAGGTCAAAACGAAATAGAAACCTCTCTGTAGTGTATTAACCTGTATATTTGCTTGGACAGGCACAGGAATGTGTTGAGAAGGAAGCTGAAATGAGCAAAATCTTTGGGCCTGTGACACGGAATATAATTCTATCAGCACCTGATTTTCTTTTGACATTTGGCAATGCTTTTTTTCCTACAAGTAGAACGCCTGGTATTTGAAATTCAGCTCTGGTAAGTAATCACACATGTGATTTCAGAATTTGCTTTCCATTAACATTAATGCCAATTCAAAAGCATCAATGTTTATAAAGGGAAAACAGGGACAACCACATCAAGTCACTTGAAAGGCAATCATGTGTGTATTCAAACTACTTTTACAATCTCAACTCCACTCCTTTCAACCATCCCATTTCATGGTGGCTGTAATATTTCTGTTGCTACAGGTACACACACTTCATTTTTCTATAGCTATTAGAATTTGTGTTACGAATCCACAAACGTGAAGGTTCCCTAATGAAATTCTCATCTTGAACATGTTAAACCACAGCTGTGAAAGACAGCAAGACTAAATCCAGGACAGTGGGTTTGCAGTAACAGCCAAAAAGCTTTAAACAGTATGAAAGACAGAAGCTTAGAGGTTCAAAGCCAGCTGTAAAAATTCTCACTTGACTTCTTGATGCAAAGTTAAGCAGAGCTACTATAAAGAAATATGCTGCTGCCTTGGATTTCAAGCAGCTTCTTAATTTCCACAGTGTATCCACGCTTTTTCCACATTCTGGTTTCACACTGTATTTCCCCCACAAACTGTCTAATAACCCTACACATCAAGAGGATGCTGATGGTGCAGCCATACAGATGTGCCTGCTCTAAGCTCCATGTATTGAACGCCAGACTTAGGAACCCAGAGCTTTTTGAGGTCATCTTTGTAAAGCAAAGACTTCTATGAGGAAAGCTAATCTTGGAACAGATGCACAGAAAGTAGAGATTAACTCTATTTTGAAAAATGTTTTGAAAAAATTTCTATATGTGACAAACATAGTTAAACCCTGCCTGATGATTGGCTTAAAAGTATTTAATTTAGCTATTTAATCCTTTTCCCATAATAATTGTTCTTAACAGTTCATTTCTAGATGTAGAGTAAGCACCCTTACTCCATGAAGTTAAAATAGAAACAGAACCAGAGAAAAATATGTGAGGGTTTCCCCAAGTAACACAGTGATGAAACCACAAGGGGAAAAAATATCTACAGGAACATTTACCTACTGAAATTTAAAAAAAAAAAAAAATTAAGGTGACTTAAGCAAAGCCTGGGCTTTACTCTGGACACCATGATTCTTACACCTTTATAATCCTTACAACCTCCACTTTTCAACGAGACTTGAGGTGGTTGTCTGAATCACAAAGGCGAACAAGGCTTAAAGCCCCCCAGATTTTCCCCTCTTACTTCCATCCCAAATTCTCTCCATGCTTAGATCTAATTTGTGACAAAACTTTTAAGATTAATCTGCAGAGACTCTTAATATTAAGAAAGTTTCCCTACTATTATTATAACCATTTGACTTCCTAGGATGGTGCCTTTAAATGTGTCCCAGGTTCTAGCATTTGCAAAACCATAACCAGGCCAGCTCAGAAATCTAAGGGAGCTCAAAGCCTTGGACATAATCCTTTGTACATTCAATACAGTTCATGATCCTTTTATGCATGTTTATTCATTTGTTCCTAGTTTTGCAATGTTAATGAAAACCAAACCCAAGCAAGCTTTATTAGATTTCCATTGCAAATATTTGCAACTGAGATGCAGTTAATTAAAACTAAAACAAAAAAATATACCTTGCAGAGCATGTTCGCTATGGAAAACCATTTATGTGCACTTTTCCTTGATCTCTTTGGCAAGGTCTGTGTTAAATCAGGATTTCAGAAGATGGGACTGAAATAATTTAGGACAGAACCACAGATTGGAAACTTGCTTGAAATTTTCATCATATTGTGGATAAAAGAGATCTAAATGAAAATTTAAGACACTTGTTTGTTTTCCCAACCCTGAATCTACTTTAGCTGATACCTGAGACTTGCATAAAAAGTCCTTTATCAGGAACAAGTAGCAGATAACACCATACTACTGCCACAATAACACTGCTTATTCCTACAGAAACAGTGGTTGCATCACTAACAAAAACATTGGCATTTAATAATTAAACACAAAATTACTTGCTACAAAGAATTTTTTTTTCTATTGAAGGTGTGGGTTTTTATATCAGCATTACTGAGAACACCAGCTGGCCAAGTGACCATCTGACTGCTCATGAAGCAAAACAAATTGAGCACAAGAAATCTTCATTTAGCAAAATCGCATATTCACGTTTATTATTTGCTTTCCCCTTTTATCTCATAAAATAAAGCTGTGTACACCCGTACACGTCTTCTTAGAGTTACTGATGAACATCACAACATTAAAAAACCTATAAGATCTAAGGCTAGTTCATATTTTAAGGGCAACTACACTGGAAGAGGATCAAATCACAACAGAGTTAAAGGGACACATTCTTTTATGTCCTCCAAGAGTGCAATGCTCGTGGGAACTGAGTTCACCTACAGGATCATGCTGCTGCCACTTCACAGAGCTCTCCAGCACACACACTGCACACCAAGGGCTCCAGCACAGCTTCCCCACAAGCAAAATGTTAGAACCCCAGATTCTAATGTTTTTAATCTTTCTATGCTAAAACACAATAATCCCCAAAAATACACTCCATTTGACCTGAAACCTTGGGAGAGACTGCCAAAACTATATGATAGCAGTAAGATAGCTGCTGTGTGATTGAAAATAAGTGTGTTATTTCACTAAGTAGAATATATAGAAGTGTAGAATTATTGTATAGTAATAAGTAATAGGAACGTAACAAAATAGAAGATTTTAAGTGTAAGCTAATTTCACTTCTCTTCCTTCTTCTTCACAAACTTAAGTGCTTTAGTATTAGGTCAAAAATACTGCAATGCAAAGCCTAGCAAAATTAGTTATTAAAAGTAAATTAGTAAATATTTTATAATTGAGTGATTTAAACTTTAAAAGACATTGAAAGACAAAATTCGTAGCCATTTTTCCACCTTGTTAACTGGAGAGCAAAGGCTGTGTGACTGTAACATAGACAAGAGTATAATAAACAAGTCCATACAAGAAACTTCAGTCTCTCTCCGCGTTTTCATCCGAAACCTGAGTGGAAGAACCGAAAGCAAACGAAAAAAAAAGTTAAAAAAAATCCCATCAACTAGTGCCCCATGTGAAAATCCTCAGATAAAAAACCACCCGTGTGAAGATCAGCAGATACAAAATCTACCACGAAAATGCCCTTGAAGGCCCTTGTCCTCGAGGCAAGGCTCTGAGTAGGGCAGCCCATGTGCAGTGGGGTGCTGGTGAGCAAACCTCAGCTCTGAGATAACCAGAGCTCACCAGTTTGCTCAGCTTTTGAGGGCAGCCATCATTTAAGAGTGGAAACGGTGACTTGGAACAAAGGGGAGCACAGCTCCTTTGTGCCACATCAGGGGCAGCAGCTGTTGCCACCCCTCCCTTCTGCTCTCACTCAGTGGAACGTGTGGCCAGCGGGGACACCCCGAGGTGCCACCAGCTGCCTGCCCAGCACATCTGGCAGCAGCCTCGGTGGGCACCAACAACCCATTTGTATTCCCTTGCCTCGTTCCCAAAGTCTTGCTTGGATTTTGAAACACCCAAAACTGCTGCCAAAGAGCTATTTAAAAAACCTTTTAGCCTCCTTTGTCCGTTCAGGGAATCCACACCAGCCAGGAATCATTTAGTCCAAAACCAAATTTATCTTCTCTGTTATTTTGGGGAAAACACCCTAACTACTATCAGTTGTCTGGAGGCTTGATGTGGAAGATACTCCGCCCTCAGACCTCTCAAATTTATTCTTATTTACTCTTCTTTATTTTCACATTGGGTCCATAAAGCCTGATGTATTTACATTAACACCTTTTCCTGCAGCTAGAGATCTCTTCAGGAGTTTTTCCTCTACCACTCATGAAGCACCTTTAATACAGCACAGCAAATCCTGTCCTGCTGGCTGCAGTTCATTGCTTTTTCTTTTTTTTTTTTGGTAAAGTCATCAGAAAACACTAGAAATAAATTCATGAGCCCTCAAGAGCAGCACATTTAATTGGTGTTTTTTCACAGGCTCTGTAGGACAAATACAAGTCACGTTTCAAGCTCAAACAAAAGGACTGATTTAAAGCCCTTTTTCCTTTCATATCTAACTGGGATCACTTCATAGGAATATGACTATTTTGAAAAGAGACTGACTCATATTTTAAACCCTTTCAAGCAAATCACAAGAATGAAACTTTATGACATCATTTTAAAGGAATTTAAGGGTAAAACTAGCTAACAGAAAACACTAACATCTGTTTAAAACCTTCCAAAATTAAATTAAAACTTTCATTTACTGCAAAAAAGTCCTCTCATTTGTACTTTCATACAGATTTAAAATGTAGTGGACCTAATTGTAATACTCTGGAAATTAACATGGGTTTTGCTTATGGATGATATTTAGCTATTTAAAAATTAATAGCATTATAACTTTCCAGGAAAATGGCAGGTTCTCTGGAGGAGCATAGCATAATGGCAGCTCAATTTATTTTGAAATGTTTGGTTAGGGCTGACTCTCGGAAACAGCTCCACTCTAAGCCCATACAAATGCAATTCACCAGTGCAGGATCGAGGAATGAAATCCTTTACCACACCTAGAAATGCAAAGCCTGATTCAAAACAGCTGCTTCTCAAGGTTCTATCATCTGCTCAGGAGGGTAAAATAACAAATAAAATAAGACCTTACTCTTTGAAATTACAAAAGGTACCCTTATTCCTCTAGGTGGTTGTTTTTAGAAGTTTTGTTTGTCTTGTTGTTGTGGTTCTAACACACCTTACAAGTCACACCTATCCAGCAGGATTTCTGGAGGGGATCTATCTGCCTGCAATATCTCTTCCTTAGTGTTCAGCTCCTGCTCGGTTTAATAAATTTTCTCTCAGCTTTTAAGAGTCATGGTGCCATTTCAGGACATGACTGTGCTAAAGAGAGAGCAAAGTGTACCAGGTAGCTTAGCTAAAATCATTTGCTACTGTGTGATGCATCTATTACAGGTTTTCTCCTGCACTGAGATAAGGCTGGAGCTGATTCATCTACAGATGAATACCAGAAAGTTTAAATTGGAAGAGGGGATTATAAAGAAAAAAAAAAAAAAAAAAAAGTCCTTAGGCCTTTAAATGATGAACTGAAAATGAAATATGCCTCTCCAAGACACCTTCAAGGTTTACAGCTCTCAGGATATCTTCCAAATAACAACCTTTCAGTGTCCTGTGTTTACCACAGGAAATTGCTTCTGGCCATAAACCTGTGTGGCGACTACAGACCTGCTTCAGGAGTGAGCCTTGCCCTGCTGGCAGCATCTGAGAGGGGACCTGAGCTGCTGCACTCAGCCTCCTCCTCTCTTCACCAGCGTGAGCCTCTCACTCCTGCACAAGTCAGGGATGCACAAGTCCCACTTGCACAGACGTCAGGAAGAGCCACGGTCTGGGAGGAACACAACATGAACCAAAAAACCTGGCTGGCTGTTACAGGGCAGGAATCTCCCTGCTGAGGTATTTGCAAACTCAGGAAATCCTGTCTCCCACCTTGTTCATGGCCCGGGCCCCCACGTCCCACACCTGAAATGCCCACGGGCTCCTGCAGGGCTGGACCTCTCTGTGCTTGCCACGAGAGGGAAGAGCACCCTACTGAAGTGTGTCAGTAGGACATAAAGCAGGTTCCAAAATTAGCCTGTGACCATCTTACTTTACCACCATCATCACTGTCTCAATGTGTTTTATCTGGCAGAAGATTCAAAGAGCGAGCTACTCCTCGAGGCATTTTCAGAAGCATTTATCTTTAGCTTTTACTTTTCCCCTAAGAGTCTTCAGCTCTAAAAGGCTGAGGGAATTGCTTAGGGTGACTCACACCCAGGCTTTGCTAAAAGCATGAAACGCTGTGCTCTTACATATAATCTTTATTTGAAACAGACTTTTCTTAATAAGTTACTAGAAAAAAAAATATTAAATTGCAGAAAATGGGAAGCCTGTGCACATTGCACTTCTGGATGCCATAATCATGGAAAGTCCAAAACATCCTCCACACTCAGAGCTCTGTACCTACCTCACCAGACCACTAAGCCACATCACCTCCAAGAGAATAATGCAATTTTGTGAATATTGCACAGCTCCGTGTGTACTACCACTGCTGAGATCACATTTCATTTTAAATATATGTATGCTTTCTAGGAAAGATCGGTAACACATTTAAAATTTCAGCCTGATTCTCTTAAAGATTAGTCACAACAAAGTAAGGAATGCATTTCTTTTAATACTGCCACAAATATTCAATGAGTCACTGTCCTATAGGTGCCTGGGAGGCAGCAACCAGTGGGAATAGCTGTTTTTACAGTAAACCATAAAAATGCATTAAGTTGCAGAAGTAACTATTAGCTAAGCTGCTGAATCATACATCTCATGCTGAAGTATTCACAATGATATGATCCCCTGAGAATTTACCTCTTAAGCTAGAGCTCAGATGTGAAATCATAAAACCCAACAAACTAGGCACTACAGAAATACGTTGAAAATTGAGGTGCAATCCTGCAACTTAAACAGCATTTAGGGGTTACCAGAACGAAGATTATTTCATGTAACTGACACAGAATTAGCCTCTCAGCAGGAGGTTTGTTAGTTCATGAATCAGCAACACAGCATCACCAAAGAAAGGTGTAATATTTAAAACTTCATCTGAATAATAGCATACTGAACAGCAAATTTCATCCTCCTTGGCTGTTATATTCATCACCAACTCCCCTGCTAAAGTGGATTCCTTACACTTACTCTGGAAGCTTCATTTAGGTCTTTCTGTCATGGACTGCTCTGCAAAATTTTTAAGTCACTTTTACAGTAACAGGGCTCCATCACAGAGGGAAGGCAAGCAGTGCCTTTGGTAAGGACTTACTCAGTGGGTGCAGATCAGAAGAAAAATATTTGTTAAAAATCCCACCCACCTGGCTCCTACTTTGAATTTTGCCTTTCATCACAACACACAGTCACAAGAGCAAAACTAGCACAGCCCAGCACAACACCTGACATTGTTTTATTGTGCTTCCCTGGCAGCTTGCAGAAATCCTTCATAACATATTTATTATCTGCTCTTGAATCATTGAATGATACTGGTCTCAGCTACTTTTTCTGGCAAGATTTTCAAGGCCTCATGAGCAAGAAACTATCTCAAAGAAGACCACTGAGAAATTCAATTAAAGATAACTTCAAGGAAAAGAACAGCAGATTTCCTCATTTACTAAAGGAACTAAGTGACTCAATATATACTTTAAGCTATCTTGACATTTTCAAGATCTACATCTTGGATCTATATCTGTGAGTTTGCTTTTGGAGACACAAGCCCTGGGTTGCATGTTGGATGCTGGACCCTGACAACGGAACTCAGCTGTGCAGGTATCACTGTTTCTGCACAATTTTTACAGGAACTGGAAATATCTTTTGATATTGCGCTGAAATTCACCCACAAAACTGGGTTGTGGCTGATCATTGACCAGAAAGCTGCAATGACAGAGAGTCTCTGAGACAAAGAAAACCCTAGGACTGAAATTTACTGTAAATAAATTTAATTTAACTGCACAGCTCTGGAATGCCTTTGCTTTAAAAGTCATCAATTGCTTCTTAAACTCTCTTAAATCACCATAAAAGCATAACTAAAGTTAAAAAAAAATCCAATCAAAAAAAACCCCCACAGATAAAAGTAGCTTCTTGTTTTAGATAAGATTTCTGCTCAGTAGAGAAAAATGTCTTGAGCAAACAAGAGATGAGACATGATTCAAATTACAATGGTACACAGAAGTAATTAAAAAAATTATTTGTCTTAGTGGAATGACTTGCACTCCAATGAATTGAAATCTAAATTATAAAGTTCAATTGTATTATGAATCCTTCATCTTTGCTAGAGCTATGTCTGCCTCAGGATACGCTGTACTCCTAGGGGATAACTTTTAAAACACAAGAGATTTCACCCCAGCTACTTTTCCCTCAAGAAGTGCTTCTAAAAAACTCCTACCTTTGCATCTCACAACAATGAACAAGTCAGACAGTCCTTCTCCTGACAAAATTATTGATTATGACTTTCAAGGATTAAAGCCTACTATGTACCCTAGAAATTGAACAATTATATTTTGATGGCAGTCAAGCAGGTATTAAGACAGCAATATCTCAGAGGTATATTGACAAGTCTTTTCCACAATAAGACAGAAAATGCACACTTACAGCTGTACAGGTCACAATCTTGCTCTCAATCACCTCTCATTCTTACCAGAGCATTTCCCATTTTCCTGCTAATAGATCGTACCAGCCCTAAGTGGATCTACCAGAAGCAATGAGCCACTTCCCCCCCAGCCTGATGAAATTCCTCTGCCCCTCTCCTGCATTTCAGGGCTGTGCTGTAGGGCTGTGGGTTGGCACCTCTGCCTCCTAAGGCAAGGGACACCACGTCCAGCAGCAGCCTGTGCTCAGCACCCACGAGCCCAGGAACATCTGCCCATGTCTGGCAGCAACACCAGGTGAACCAGCCTGCCAGAGGGGGAATTACACTCCTTGGGAGTAAAGGTTTTTGACAGGTTTTTCCTTGAGGAATTTGTGCAGGGGGCTGGTTGACCTTGGAAGATTCACACGGTAGTAGGAGAACTAATATATGAAATTGCACAAGGGAAGACAGCAGACAGCAAGCAACTGACTAGGAAGAGGACTCAGGGACTGTTCCAAGCTTCAGTGTTTTTCTTAACCTGGATTCAATTTTATTAGAGACAATTTTTTTTTCATTTTTTAAAAATTAGTCCCTGTATTTCAGTGACTATGTGACAATTCCTGCTATTTATCTATTTATTCGCATTGGTGCCATATCTAAGCACCTCTGTCAGACTTCTTAACACACATAGATTTTCCATGCAGGGCCTTTAAACAAGGGACAGGCACTCACAGGTTAAGGAGGGATCATATGTGCTGTTACTGCCAAGAAATTCATCTTCCATCCAGCACCACCAAGAGGTTTCAGAAAGTCTCTGCTTCTTCCAGATACATCAAACAATACAAAATCACACCTCACCTTCTCCAATGGGCTTTGCTTCTCTCAGATGCTCACAGCCACAACATTACTACCTTGAGACTAGACAAAAATTTCAGCCAGCAAAAACTGCCTCGTTGAATAGGAGCAGACCCAGAAGTAGATTGAATGCAATTCTTCCTGACAGCTTGAAACTTTTACCCTCTCCTTTCTCATTGACAAGTTGTACTGTAAGAAAGACAATGGACTCCTTCAGCATCTGTGTAAAATTACTTTACTCATTTAAGCATTTATGAATGAAATCATTTAGGAAATGATACTTTGCCTCTGGGAAAGTAGGCTAGCAAACTTGAATAAATGTAATTACTTGCTTGTTAGTTATTCCTCAAGATGGATAAAGGTTTCTGAGAAGTCTTGACATGGTGTGGGAGAACAATTAGATCTACCCTTCATCTTTTCTATCACTTCCTACACAATCTTCTATTACATTGATCCCAGGAAAACTGGGGGTTTTTTCTTCCACGATTTCCCACCCATGGAACCACAGCAGCAACACTAACATCACCAAAGCTGGCACAGGCACAGTAGTAAGAGCAATAACCAGAGTCACCAAGATCTGCACAATTTTACAAGAGCATTAAGCAACTACCAGGTACCCAGAGCAGAGCCCAACCTCTCTGAATCAGCTCGTTCAAACCACTGACAGAGAGCAGTAAAGATTTCAGGTTGACTTCTCCGAAGAGCAGAACACAAGCTGCAATTGTTAGTTACAAGAATACAAAACCTTATAGCTGCAAAGCTCTTTAATTGGCCTTTTTTTATAAAAACAATTTTATCTAGGCAAGCAGTTTATAAACATTCCTCTTATCTACTGCTGGGGTTGCTGGATTAATTCTTTTTTCTTAGAACAATTAAGCTCTTTAGATAGATGAATTAAAATCTACATTTTAAAAAATAACCCCAAGCAACCTGCTTTCTGCTCAGATTAGCATTTGCATTGGAAAATGGTCTTTTCAACTTTTGTTTCAAACAAAAGACATAAAATAAAAATCATTACAGCAATTTTGTATAACTCATTATTTTTTGTTTACTTGATATGAAATCCAGAAAAATCCTCCTTATGTTGAGCTAGTCCATAACAGTTCAGTGAAAGTGCTTCTGGAGAAAGACAAAAAATTCTGGTTTTATTTAAAAATTGTGCACTAAAGCATTTGGAATTGAGCAAATCCTAGCTTAATGCAGAAAGCACTGGAGCAGACATTTAAATTTCCTTACACGATCCCAATAAGTAAATTGTAAAAATAAAGTTAATCTCACGTGTATTTGCAATATTGTAGCTTTGGGCCCCTGACCACCCAAATGGGTCTGCAAACTGGAATGACCACACAGTAAGCAACAGTACAGAAAAGACCAAAAAAGCCAGGTCTAATCTCCCAGACATGAACTATTCTCAGCCTCCACAATGTTAAAAAGTGTATTTGTATTCACAACCCAAGTTTTTTTCTTAATGTTCTGGTTTGAAACACACACGGCTGGATTTGAGACAGCACAATGGCAGAGGGAAGCATAAATGTAGCAATGAAAGCTGTATGTGCACTCTGTAAGCCTAATATTGCTCGCAGGAAACCAAATCAATATGTTAAATATCAATATCACTTCAGCACATCGTCCTCTCCCTCTGAGACAAAGAGGAACACACAGAGCCCACACCACACTAACTCACCACAGTTACTCATGGCCTGGCACTGGCCACGCTGGAGCAAACTCAGGTCACTTTCCTTCAGAGAACAGAGGAAAGAGAAAACTGGAAGGTAAAACAGGAAACTGCTTTTGAACAAACAAATTTGTTGGATTTAATACCCCTTGTTACGTTTAAACACCTTGGTCAACTGATATTTTACCTACAAAAATGTTTTTCAAAATCAAACAAAAGGGATTCATGAGGTGACACTGGCATTACCACATCTGTTGACAAACTTAAAGCAACAGTGAATGCTTTTTAATTTCTCCTGTTCATTCCTTGCCAGGTTTAAAATTATTTTGCATTTAAAAACAAAAGAAAAAGAAGATGAAACACACAAGACCTATTAAAAGCAATTCTGCCAGCCTTTAACAAAGGGTAACACTCTTTTCTTCATGTGTATACTCTTTATAAGTGATTACATATGCAAGAAATTCTTGTGGCTGGTTATGTTTAAGTTGCTTGGCCCAAAAACAACATTGTATTTTTAATAAGAAAAAATAAGCCTGTATAGATACAAAAGGACCAAATCCTAGACCCAGATTTACAGACCCCACAGAGCAAATAGAAAGGTGTGATACAGCAACCAGGAACCACCAGCAACAAAAGTCTTCAGGTGATGCGAAGCCTTGCACAGGACCTACCACCTCACTCTTCACTTGAGAACCTTTTCCCCTCCAGCACAAACAAATCCAGAACAACAGAAAGATGATCACAACAGAAACAGCTTTTCACCTGCAGCTGTACCTATGAAGTGCTTGAAGACCAAATGATCAAGGATCTTACTCACTGTGCAAGTTTAATATTTCCCAATACACACTGAATAGCTGTACAGTATACTGGAGCACTGACTTAATTGGATACTATTTAGTGTTGTCTGACAGCTCAGACTAGCTTGCTGATGACACAAACCACTGTTTTAATACATGAATCCCAGAATTGTTGGAAAAACACACGAAGTAAGGAGGTGGCTCCCTTAGAAGTGCAGAGTTCGGCTGGTGGCTTTTAAAATCACACAGTTTGTGAGTGCTGGCTGCATTTTGTCACTGAAAGTGATTGTTTTGAAGATGGGCAATGAAACAGGAGCTTCTGTTATCTGGTTCACATAATTACTTCTAACGTCTGCTGCTGATTTTTGGTCAAGCTCTGAGAGAAGGTGAACATGAGAAAGTGGATGAATTTATTACCTTCACCTTGGGTTTCCTTCTTGGGCACTGGAAAACCATGACAATAGTGCTATCTTGCTTCTTGTTTGGCAGAAATCCACTTAAAAGTATGTTATAAAGAGCAAGCTACTGTTTATAAATTGAGTAATGATAGGAAGACTGAAATGAAATACAACAGAGAAACATGGAGAAAAAATGTGGTTTGGTTTCATGTTAGAGAAATGTTATATTTCCAGGCATAGGGCTTCCAGAATTATGTTCTAGAAGTGTTATTACTGTAGCTTGATGGAGTTAAAAATGTCTACTTTCCACCCAGTATCTCAAAAGGTTCAGTTACTCTGTCTCAGAGCAAACCTAACTCGGGAATATTTGTGCTCCTGCAGATGCCCTGAAATGACCTAAATCCTTTATTTGGCCTAGAAACACAATAAAGCATACAAGACAATTTCCAGAAAGTGCTCTTTTGACTTTCTAGGGTCTAAAACCTCTTCTTAAATCCTATTATCTCTTCCATGCTGGAAGCAGACCAGCCTTTACTCCTCTTTACCACACCCCACCTGCGTGCCTGGTGCTTGAGGACACCATGGCAACAACTCTGCATTTAGGAAAACAGATGCATCAAGGTCTAGCCCATAAAATGTTGCTTGGAAGACAGACTGGCACAACTTGCTCAGGTGTTTGGCCTGTTTAGGTGCCTGGTTTACAGAGTCTCTTGGGAGGCACACCCAGAGGGCAAAGGAGTCCAGAAAGGATTCCAGAAAGGCTGGATGTTCTTCAAGAAGGAAGTCTTAAGAGGTGCAGTAGCAGGTCATCCCCACATGCTGAAAGAGAAGCTAGCAGGAAAGGCCACACCAGCATGGCTAAAAGAGCTTTGCATGGAACTCCAGAAAAGAAGGAATTTATGACCTTTGGAAGAACAAGAAGGCAAGTCAGGAAGACAAAAAGGATGGATTAAAGTTATGCAAGGGAAAAATTAGACTGGCCAAAGCCCAAGTAGAACTTACTCTGGATAATACCATAAACTACAATAAAAAATATTTCTATAAATACATTATCAATAAAAGGAAGGGTAAAGGGATTCTCCATCCTTTATTGAATGTGGGGGGGAACAGTGACAGAGGATGAGGAAAAGGCTGATGTATTTAATGCCTTCTTTGCCCCAGTCTTTTAGAGTAAAACAAGGTGTTCTGCGGGTACCCAGCCGCCTGAATTGGAAGACAGGGATGGGGAGCTGAAAGAAGCCCCCACAATTCCAAGGGGAAATATTCAGTGACCTTCTACACCATTTAGACACACACAAGTCTATGGGGCCCAGTGGGAACCACCCGAGAGGAATGAGAGAGTTTACAAGCTGGACTTGTTCTTAAAGGGCTTCTCCAACCTAAACGATTCTATGATTCTAGGGTTGATGCCACAACATTACTCATTCTTTACTGAAGACTACAATACAGGCTACAAAGCACAAAGAGTCTTCTTGTTTCTGCCTTTTCTTTTTTTCTTGTTTCTATTTTTAATCTTAAACAAACTTGTCTTTCTTCTAAATCTTCAAGCAGCGCAATAAGTTTTTCCTCCTTTGGTTTAACTTTAGTGTGGATATGTCAGCCAAATAACACCACCAGCTGTGGGTATTGATTTCTTCAGAACTCTTCCTGGTCTGACCAAGCTCCAGGACACAGGGGGGGAAAAAAACGAAGTCCGTCTCACATTAAGCTGTGGCATTGCATGTTCAGCACACACCACTAACCTTGCCAAACTGCTGAACAACATCCTTCAAGGGCTTCAGAAGACTGCAAAGGTCTGCTACTCCCCTTCCCAAGGTGCCAGGGAGTTCATACAAGTCAGCAGTTGTGCAACCTCATTCATGCTGGATTCAGCTCTTTCTCTTTTGGAATAAAAGTCTCCTTTAGTCTAACATTTTAATGAAATATGTATCTTCCCCAAAGCTAGTTACTGGAGGGAAATAGTGTTTCTCCACACCTCTCAGTGGGTGTTGACCTCAGCTGAACCTTTCATGACTCACTGTTGTCCAGAGAACGTAACCAGAGACAACAGAAGTGATTTACTATTCCTTTGCCTCCAGCCCTGCCCTCAAGCAGGGCACCACTTCAGAGAGTGGTGATCGTATTTCTGACCCTGCCAAGCAAAGGGTGGCTCAGTAGCTGGGCTTGTTTTTAAGCTATATTTTACACCCAGACTTACAAACAATTGGTACAAGAAGAGCAGCTGTGATGCACCACCAAGTCAGCAGAGTTCTCTGCTCAGAACCAGTCCATGAACAAGCCTTATCTATCAACCACTTGGAATGAAAGAGACAGAACTGCTGGTAAGCTATTTCCAAAATGGGCCTTGCACCAAACGGTCTCTGGTGGTCCAACATGTTCCAAGCCTGCCAACCACCAACGCTCCACCACTCCTGTAAACTGCACTCTGGAAAACTAAAAGCTTCCAATTCATTCCCTCTACCTTTTATTTCATAGCTGCAGCAAGGTCTGTAACATTCAGCCTTACTGGTAACCACAACTTCAACTTTTCTTAGGAACATAAATTTGAATGAATAAAAAAGCCCAGTTTGTACTGTTTCCCTCTAGTGCAGTATTTCTCCTGGCTCTCAAGATTCTTACAGCTTTGATCCTATTAACACACACACGTGTGTGCACCTAGCATTAAATATAAGTTACAGACTTATACTAGTTACAGGGATCCTGACTCAAGCTGGGTATGGAATACTCATCCAAACTTTATTGATGGGTGCTGTCCACCACGACATGAGTTATGTATTCATGCTCTCCAAAACTTCCCGTGGCCCCAGCTGGGCATGCGATGTTGAACTTGAAATTATTTACAGTTCTCAGAAGCTTCATCCTCCCCAATCCCACGAGCAGTGAGACCACATCTACTACAAATAGCATTTCTCAAAAAAAAATGCCCCATCTCTAGTTTGGGCTCCAAAATACCTAGGGAGGTTCTCCCACAGGATATACTCTCAGGGAGTTGTTTCTGTTCCATTTATGGCCCGTTAATATTATGACAGAGTCAAAATAAACCCCAAACCAAACCAAACCTTTAGCATACCTGAAAAACAGACCCATTATACTGCACAATTTTTACATTCACCCAGGGAAGCAAAAACCAAACAAAACAGGAGGCTAAAAGCAAAGATCCAAGACTCTCTGAATGTACTGCAAGGTCAAAGCTATTTTCTTTGTGATTTTATGAGATCCTCTCCCCCAATTTGTGGCAATCCACCACAGCCATAAAATTGACATAAATCAGACATATGCAGAGAGCATTGAAAAATGTCAACATTATGACAAAAATGCCCAGCAGTAACTTCTGAATTGGAAAGAAAGTCATTTAAAACATCTTACACAAGATGGAGAGTTCACCAAATAAGGAGACCCCCCTGCAGTTAAGGAGATTTGCTGGGTTTACCACATTAACCAAATTGTTTAAGTAGTGCCCTTGTACCATATTAAAGTTAAAGTGGTGTCAGTGTTTCCATCTATGCTTTAATTTCCACATTCTATAACTACTATTAAAACAAAATACTCCAGATTAGACCTAGCCTAACAAGTTTCTTTTTTGTCTGTTTGTTGCTGGTTTGGGTTTTTTTAAATGCTTTTTTATGTTGCCCTGGCCGCATATATTCCAGGGCAGTGTAAAATGAATTATTTCAACTGAGCTTTTCTTTTGCTTTTAATATTCAAAGACATTTGAGTTTTAATTTGAACATTTATAGGCATCTCCCTTTTTTCTACTGAAAAAGGGTAAATTGCCATTAGCATGCAATGCCATATGATTGTAGCCTTTTAAAATATCATGTAGTCTGATCCTTGCCAACAGCAAGCTCTTGTAATAATTTTTAAGCCTCAGAATCCAGGACAAAAGCTATCAGGCATCTCCCATCCCTGTAATTGCTCAGCACCTTTGAGAATCAGGCCACTTTCACTGAGATGTCTAAATATAGTTTTAGATACTTAACTTTAGGAACTCAGCTATTTGAAAAAAATGAGGTCAAAATGATTAAAGTAAATCTCATCACCTTTGACATTCATAATTAAATGAATATTCAAATGAAAGTAGTTGCTTAAGACTGCGTGTTCTTTCTGGCAATACCCAGTTCTGAGTATTTTTTTCTAATTTGCAATATTTTATGGTTTTACTACCAAGACAGCTTGCTCTCAGTGTCTGACATACAGTGGTACATTCCAGCAGGTTTGCAAGTACAGAAGCACCATTCTGCCACCTTTCTGATATAAATGTCAACATTCCGAGCGCTTGGAACAGCTCAGCAGGAGCTGCAGAGGCAATATTCCAGCAGGTGCTCTAATTTGCTGAAACACCAGGCAAATTACCCCCCTTACCACAACAGGAAATGATGGGAACTGGAAACTTCAGCCAGGAAAAGCTACAGATTGGCAACACCTTTCTTCTCTGGGAAGCAGAGATCCCTTTTCCCACTCTGTGTTTTCCTCCGCGGGAGTCAGAGCGCCGCTTGGAACAAGGTGTGATGGCACCGATCAGATGATGGGTGGTGCCTCATCCTGCCCACACTCCTGAGCAGTTTAGAGCTGTGCCTTCCTTTCTTTTTCTTTTCTTTTCTGCTTAGTTGTAGCACAAACTTCTGACAGCTAACGTGACGCAACTGCGATCAAATTAAGACTAAATGTGTCTGGCTCAACAACACCTTGCCCAACAAGAGAAATATTTTACCTACAGCTCAGTAGTGGGGCAGCAAAAGAGCACTCATTCAGGATCATGGAATCAACTACAAATTACAAGAAAAGCACAGTCATTGAATTTTTTTTTTTTTTTAATCTCACAGCAATTCTCTGCAGTTACTCCCACTCTTAAGATGATTTTAACCAAGATCATTCTGTGTGCACGTGCTGGTAAAGGGCAATGTAATGCCCACAGAGTCATCTGTAAAAATGCAATCCCAAACATACAGCAGATAAAGGGAAAATTACATTTTCCCCCTCTGCTTGTGGTTAGTCTGGATGCCTCAATCCAATTTTCCTAACTGACTTTACATTACTCTGCAGTTACGTGTTTGCACTTTAATGTTTATCTCCTAAATCTTGAGCCATGAGCTTCAGTCATGTCTGCGGAATATGTGATGTAATCTCACTAGATGTGTGTAATTAGAAAGATATAATCAAAAACCATAACCCGAAGGAGGATTTTTTTTCTTTTCCTGACTTCAAATTCATAAGCAATGTTGAAAGCAGTTTGTAACTTAATCCCTGTATGCAGCACATCACCAAAGTATACAGTGCATAAACTGAAAGGGTTTCTTTGCTGAGAAAAAAAAAGAAAAATGGTTCACATGACTTCTTCAGTATCTACAACATGCAGAGAACCCGCATATATGTTCTTCCTCTACAGAAATAGATTGCAGTTCCCCCCTGTACATCTACAGGATCCAAAGGAACATATTTACCTCTTATTACTGTTACTCAAGAACAAAGTCCTTAAGCTCACTTTCCTCTCCGGTTCAACACAGCACCACAAACCAGGGGTGAAAACTTCTTTCTCATTGTAATAACAAGATTAAAATACCATTAAAACACGCAGCAATCCTAGTAAATGATAATTGCTATCACTAATAGCCGGGAGATTAAATGAAGGGGAAAAAGTTTGGTCTGGGTATTGGGAATGATTTCCAAATGGCAAGACCTGCAGTGCACAGCCCCGACAGCCCTGAGGGCCACAGGGACAGCTCGCTGGGAGCTGGGGCTAATCTGCACACGCAGCTACAGCAGCTCATCAGAGAGGGTTGTGTAAGGCTTTATTTATTTATTTACGCTGTTCAACACACGCAGCGCTTTCTGAAAACACACAGGGATGAAAAACACAGCCCAAGAGCTTCAAAGGAAAGCTTTATCAGTGGAACGACTGGCACTGCTTCTCTGAAACCAGCTTCTGAGTGCCCAACTTTATCTACAATGAGCCCACCCACCGCACGGACCGTGCTGGGGTGGCACGCGAGGACACCGCAGGATTGGTCCAGCCCCCGCTTCCAAGGAGGCTTGCACAAGTGGCAGGCATCATACACAGGCAAAAGATGCATCTGAACAAAGTTTAGACCCTGTTTAAAACTCCTGTATGAAATTGCTTTTAATGAGAAATGGCCTTTTTTTCTTCCAGAGCAATTCCAGAGAATCGTTTCTTTCAAAAGGGGGGGAAAAATGTTTCACTGTGAAAACAAGAGGAATTACACTGATTGAAACACACTTAAACACTCCTGTAGGAGAGTGAAAAAATACGTGTAAATGTGAATATATGCACTTTTGCCCAGTGCAATCTGACAGGAAACCTTGAGCTATTTCTCTGTTTCCAGAAGTGGCAGGTCAGGGACCTGTCTGGCAGCACCCAGCCAGGCTGGATCTAGGAACCAGCTCAAACGGCAGCACAGCCAGCAGACTCTTCTTCCTCCCGAGAACACAGCTATCACATCTTTTGCAATTCAGCAGCATCAAAACCAAATCAACCACAAATAGTTTTCTAACAATTCTTACCCACATCCTGCACAACACAAGGTAAATGTGCACAAGAAACATTTTGGAACGTGCCCGGTGGTCGTATTCCTTATGTTAAGGCTCCTGAAGAAAACCAAGCGTGCTGAGCAGCTGAGCTGGTTAACTTTTTGGTCTGACTGTGAATTGCATCATCCCCTTTTATGAGTGACATGGTCACTTATTAAAAAACATGTCGTATGAGTTGTTTTACAACACATTAATACCTGCTTCTCAACTACCAGCCCTCTTATTAAATTCTCAGCGTGTTCTCACTTTGGAGCCATCCAGATAATATAGACAGCAACATTAACAGCAATAAAGACATTGCTAGATGTAATGTAGTATCTAATTAACAGTGATCTCAGTGGGGCACGGCCAGGAGAGGACAACTGAATGAAAATCATCTGCATTATTTAAAGTCACTGAAATATACAATTAATGGCAGCAGCACCCATTTTAATTAAAACTTAGAGGTTGTGATCCAAGCTGGCTAAATCTGACACAAAAGTAATGGCCTCCATCAGGTTTAAAGCAATTAGTCCATCTCTAGCCATCCTTTTCTTGTCTTTCCCAATTGTTTATGGTTTAATACCTATTAAAGCCCACTGCCATGGCCATCACCAGCCACCAGAGTTCCATACTGTGAGAACAGAGCTCTAGAGACCTTCTGGAGCTCTCACACCCTCTCCCTCTCATGTTGGCCAACCACTGAAACAGGGGTCAGGGTTGTTTATCCCTCCTGCAAGCTGCTTAGGACAGGCTGGGCATTGTCAGGATGAGCAGAAAGCAGAAAGTCCTACAGCTGGCAAGGCCTCAGGATTTTCAAGGAATAAAATGGCCACACTGGAGCCCAATGCTAAATGAAATGAAGCTACTTATTAACATATTCCTCTCTATTTTAGTTTCCTGCTCTTCTTCAGTGCCAAAAGAGTGCTCCTACTCCAAGTTGTAAGAGAAATGCTTTGTTTCCAAGTCTGCTATACACACCCTCAAGGGTGCTTCCCAAGTGCTCCATCACCTGTTTCTCTCATCATTTTTGTAACACACAATGGCAAAGAGGAATGTTTTCTGTGTCAGTGTGGGGGAGCATTTCTGCAAATACACAAGAATCCGTGGTTGTAAACGTTGATCTACATCAACTAAAGCCTCCCCAAGCCACTGAATCTGCTCTCAAGCAAGAATTCAAGTTGTATGATCACTGATCCTCACTTTTTTTGGTACTCCATTCTAAGGAGATATTTTGTTTTTTCTCTTCCAGAGTAGCACTTCCCCCTCAACTTGTGAATCATTTCGGGTCTTGTTTTCTGTCTCTCACAGCACGTCAGTTCCAACGCTCTGCTTTAATGAAAGACTTGGCAAGCCAGCACAGTTTTTTCACCTGCAGTTTTTAAAATTAATTTAGTATCTTCTCAAGCAGCACGTTCCCTTGTAGCCCACATCAAGATAATGCTTCAGCCATATGTGGATGAAAGCCTCTCCCCTCCCTGACACAGACAATCCAAACACGAGCAACCACTCCCAGGAAGCCTCTGCTAATAACATCTTTCCTCAATTTCCTTTTTCAGTTTTTCTTTTTCATTCATTCTCCTCGACAGGATATTGAAAGGTTTCTGACCTCCATAAAGGTCATTGCATTAAGAGATAGAAAATTCTTCCCTCAGCCTTGATATTTTCTCACTTCTCAGCATTTCAAACTTTGGAATAAACTCTTCAGCTAATTAAAAACTTCTTGCAGAGACTCTCCAAAATATCCTTCCCAAAGTTTTTGCTTTCATCTCCCCTCCAGAACTTTATTTATTTAATCACCAAGAAATAAGCATTGTTCGCTACTTTGCCTTTTAATTCCATTCCCTGAATAATCATCCGTCGCACATCACTTTCACACACACATCCCTAATTCACCACTCCGCTTTCAGAGGTTAAAAAAGATCAGTCTTGGCCAGACTGGTTAGTGAGACACAAAGTACCAGCTAGAAATGCCTCCTCACCATGGCTTTTCATTCAGACATCTACTAAACATTGTTTGTAGAAGCTTTTATTTTTAATGGTAACTCACTAAATGGGCGTTGTCAACATGCAATGTATTTCATCTGAAGGATGTTTTCCTGCACAACATGTGCCATGATTTCCCTAGGCATTGAGTTCCAGCTGGGTTTAAATGTTTTTGATATT
The DNA here is from genome assembly GCA_013397115.1 of Edolisoma coerulescens. Taxonomy (NCBI): domain Eukaryota; kingdom Metazoa; phylum Chordata; class Aves; order Passeriformes; family Campephagidae; genus Edolisoma; species Edolisoma coerulescens. Next base: position 846,126 of record VWZW01002154.1, read on the forward strand.
TCACTCTTTTGCCTTTTTTTCCACAGTTCCTGCTTGATATTTAGTAGGTTTTAAGTTTTATAGAATCTGACAATAGCTGAATGCAATGCATTATTTACAAAACTTTTTATTTCAGTCTTCTACCTGATTCTGTTTGGAAATTCAGACAATTCACAGACAGAAAAAAACTTTTAAAATTCCTTGATTTGTTAAAAACATTATATGCATGAGTTATTTAAAACAGCAAGCAAGTCTGTAGTCAATGAACTGGAAAAACAGTGTTGAGATCAACGGAATCAAATTTTCACTTAGTAATTGGAAAACTTTCACAGGGTCAGGCTGGTTTCTGAACAGAGTATACCCTATTAAACTGAGATAAACCAGGTAAAAAGAAAAAAACTATTCTTTCCACAACTGCCAATATAACAATCAGAGTCTGATTTAAGTCTTTAACAAAGCCTGGTGTCTACATAATAAATCACCTCAGTTCAGCTTTCCATAAGAGTTTTTCTCCAGCAAAACCACACTGCTATAATTTTAAATAGCATTTTTGTTTCCACATCCATTCAGTCAAGTCCATGAATGCACTGATCGAGGAGAAAACCTAAGAAGTTAGGGAGAGTAGTTTGAAATACTACAGTCAGTAAAAAGGTTAAATTTTACCAGTCATTTCATGTTTTTAATTACTTGCTGTGTTTTAATTTCATGCTATCATCAGTTTTAATGCTGTCAAACCAGGACTTTGTTTAAACTTTTTAAAACTTTGATGTTTTAGCACCTACAAATTTCAAAAGGAAAGCAGGTCTGCAAGCACTTGAAGGGACAAAGTGAAAGAGGCCAGAGCTTCAGAGAGCATCAGGACTCTGCTTCCTGACACCTGTGGCGTGAAGGACTGAACAGCTCCTGCCAAGAGCTCCCAGAGCCCACTGTGACCTTCCTCCCTTCTAAGTCTTTCACTCAGCACACACGAAACCAGCCTTGGGTTTGACTCACCCACGCACCAAAAGCAGAGGATGAAACGTGAGGAAGTGATCTCATCCTGAATCCAGAAGGCCTTTCACTGCCTGACTATGGATGTGGGAATTTCCCACTGCTCCTGTAACAGAGTTTTTCTGGGGCATTCTCAAGGCTGCTCCACAGAGCAGATTTACCAAGTTCGGCGCTAACAAACCATATCAGAGTGGAGTGCCAGAGCCCACAGATGGCTAATGAATAATTTGCTACAATAAAACACTTCACCATATACAATGCAATGCCCAAAACACTATGGAAAACCTGATGCTTTCAGCAGTCCCAGGCTCAGCCCATCTCTGACATCACCACTGGACTGCGACTTATGTCCCACGTTCAGCCCCTAATCAAAGGGCAGCAGAAAGCAAATTGCCCTCTAGACTGCACATAAAACATCCCCTTCAGAAGTGATATCTAATTGTCCCCATACCTCTAAGAACACAATTATTTTCAGAATCCATAATAAATTGTCTTTGAAAATTGCTCATATCAAAGCCCACCGCTACCAAATTAAACTACCAGCATCACTTAAATAAAACAAAAGCTCGGAACATCCGTTTCCACCTTGCAATCTTTTGAGACCTTTCTAGTGACAAACTGCCACAATGCAAACATAAAATATTCAGTTTTCTTCCAGCTCTGTACAGTACAGGTATAGGGTTTCTAAAAGTAAATTAAAGCAGTATTTTGTCTTCTCTGCTTGTAGTCTTTTTTTAACCAAGAAAAAAAGTATGAACTGAAGATTACACTTGAGTTTGAACTGAAATATTTTTTTTGATGTGTGTTGGGAAAATACTTCATTCCCTGTTGAAGTGGCCTGTTTGCCATCAATTTTGCCACTTACAAGCTTAATACCACCCTTGCTCAGACCGTATAGCCAAAACACTTTTGTAACCTTTCTTGTGTCCAGCAGTACCTTAACGACAGCTTCCCAGTGAACCTGAAGATGAACAAAAAAAAAGCTGTAAAGCAAACAGGAGAAAGGTAAAGGGGATCTGCAGAAATAGCGAGCAGCACGTAATTATTTTGTATTTCACTAGTCACCTGCCTCTCATTATCCAAGTGCAGCCTTCCCTACACCTAAAAAGCAGCAACACTTAAAGTCAGATGAAAAAACACCATGTTTTACATTTGCTCATTCTTTCTTCCAAGACGAGCACAATAGTCTGTATCGTACTAAAAAAAACGGCTTTATGCACTGCTTTCTTAGTAAAATGAAATCACGGTAAATGAATAAGAACTCTATCCTGAATTCCATCCTGACATGCTGAGAATATAAATTATGTTTTATAAAACCACCGTACATAACTAATCTAGATGGGTGCCGCTCGCACAAGCTATTAGACAGCACTTTAAAAGCTGCAGCCTAGTTTAGTGGAGATAATTTTAATTGACTCAAGGGTGTATCTCAACGGTCATGAAATTGTTAGGAAAATGTATTGCAGGGAAAGAGCACTCCCTCAGCTGTGGGGAGCACAGTCAATGCAATCTAATAATGCTCTGGGTTTCCAACTGCTAGATGCATTTTGCGATTGGAAGTGATTGCATTGAGGACGTAGATGGGCCACATAAATGGGAGCTTTTATTGCTGGTTAGCATAATTACTGCGACTGTCTGCACCGTGTTTGCATCTGCTGGAGCTTGGTTAAGATTTTTGGAGAGTCACATAATGGGAGAATAGTTGTTTTCACAATGAGCTGCATCCCTAGCTATTTGCACAAAATGCTTTCTTGGGGTTTTCTGCTGGTCTTCTGAAGAGGATAAAACATATGAAATGAGCAGGCCTCTAACACCACTACCTGAAGAACCCACTAAACTGTGGGTAAATCACTGAAAAACAAAGATCTCAAACCAGTTATAATAAGGCATCCCCCTAGACTCACAAACATTATCTGGGAATCTAGTTGAACAAGAAAAAGGATATTATAAAAAAAATCTGTTCCTTTCTGCTGTATCTTGGGAGCATTTAGCAACTTGAAAGATGTCTTAATTCAAAAACCTCAAACTGGAGACAGTATTTGTAAATCAATCATTATTTTTCTCTCCCTCTCCATTTTTGGAATGTTTGTTTTGTTGTTGCTTTTTACTTTTTTCTTATTTGAAACCTTTCTTACCCCTGCACATCTTTCTCTTCTTTTCTCTTGATCATTTTTTACGCAATAAGCAGTCTCTTGATTTTAAATAAACTCCATGTCTCTTATTGAATTTAAAGGTGGGTTTTTTATGTTGTTCAGTTAAGCAAAGCTCTGCTCTTTTCATTCCATTGCCCCTATTATTGCCATGGGAGTCACCAAGAAGCCATCATGCAAGGACTCGGGTGTTACGCTGAGATATTTCCCTTCAGCAGTACTCAAACCCAAAGTTTCAGCTCTAACCTTCAAGGTCTGCCTCAGGGCTGGCCTCTGCCACCTCTGCCGTGTGGCCACCCCACGAGTGAGATCCACAGCCACGGGAAATGGTGCCCTGGGCAGCTGCAGCTGGGACACCCCAAATCTGCCAGGGATTATGAGGCTGGGCTCTGGTGCTCACCACTGGGAGAACAAAGGCTAGAACTCCCTCTTTTGCTTTGCCTTTTCCCACCTCGCTTTTGAAATAAATCAATCAGGGGGAGGAGAAAAGAAGGAATTAGAAATGGCAATTGCTTTAACAGAGGATTTTTCATATGCTTTGAACTCTGATCAGTACTACCAGGAGACCGCCTCAGCCAAGAGCCTCCCAGTGCTGTGCACATTGCATCTCCCTTCAAGGGACAGGCATCTAAGAGTTCCTTTTGCCTTTGATTTTGCCCAATACCCAGGGAGCACAGGCAACCAGCAGAGGCCTCTGACAGGTTGTTGGCCCTGGTCTATGTGCCTGCAAAACAGATCAGACCTTATCGTGGCTGAGCCAGACACCATCACGCCTCCAGAAGGGCCCTGGGGCCCTGAAACCACAGCCTCAATTGTTGAGCCAAATCGGATCTTTCAGCTTTGAGTCCTGCCAGTGCTGGGACACGAGTGGGGCTAAGCTAAAGCTACTAATCTAGCTCATTTGCAACCAAATTTTCGAGATTAACTCGTCTACCACTGCTAAAGCTAAAGATTTAATTGGTCTTGAAGCAGCAAGGGTACCATAAATCAGGACACAACAATTTCTCGTTGGCCCCAGGAGACACAGCACCTACTTTTACAGAAGCAAGTAAGGAAATGTGGAAGCCTTTGGTTATATTATCACAGATCATTTCAGGAGAAACAAATATTCCACTCACCCCCAAGGTTGGGACACTTGGTGTGCTGTAGTTCCCTTTGGCACCACAGATTCAGCCATGCTGAATCTCGTTTTCTAGTCTATGGGTCAATGTACTAAAAAGGATTAATTTTTGATATTAGGTTTGCATGCACACAACAGTAGTTCATGAAAATGGATCTAGTATCTGTGTTTTCATATAAATTTAAATGCAAGAAAAACTGGGGGGGGTAAAAAGGTTTTCCTAGTTTTGTTTTTCCTTCTCTGTCATGCCCAGGGATGGAGGTTAATCTTGGGGAGGATGCTGTGTCCCAGCAGTGGCAGTGGTACTCAGCTGTAATTAAGGCCACTTGGGTTCATGCATGTGACATATGTTTGGGAGGGGTTTTTGTTCAGTAAAACCAGTACAATAGTCTGAGTATTAGAGATGCTTATCTTTACTACACAAAAAAAAAAAAAAAAAAACCACCACACAAACTACTGCTTGGGTTTCTTCAAAGCTGTCTCAGCAAGAACTAAAATCCTAAAATTCTGTTGTCTTTACAGTACCTCAACTGATCATTTTCATTGAAAAATCTGGCATACTACGGCTTTTATCAACCTAGCCAGTCAAAAATGGCTTAAAACACACTGTAGGCCTAAACACCAGGATTTAGAACGCAATAAGCTTGTTCTAATTGCATTCCAAATCCTGAATATTGTGCCTCACAATATCCAGGCTACCAATGTAATGAGTACCAAGCAAAGCTTTTGTCTAAGAGGAAGAAGCAAACATCAGTCTTTAACCTACCACAGTAAATGCTTTCTGAAAAACAGAAAGCTAGAGGGAATATCTCTTGGGCACTGATTGCTCCGCTTTCCATGGAGCTAGAAACACACTTTGCAGACAGCAATATACTTTTCAAGAATGTTTGGTGCATTAACCACAGAATTACATATAAATAGTTCTGACTAAAGCTTGCTTTTAGGTACCAGTACAAAGTGTGCCAGGAGGAGACAAAACGTACTTAAAGACCTATTCAAATTTTATTTGAAGAATAAAAATGAGCTTCCGTTAAGACTTTTTTCATTGCTACATCAATGCCAAATCCTTATTTGCAATATATAGAGCTAAAATGAATAAAGGGATCTATCAGTTCCAATCCTGATCCTTAGATACTCTATTATTATTATTAAGTACAATCTTTTTAAATGAATGCAATATTACTGTCACTCAAGGTAATAAGTTCCAACCATGTAACTTGACAAATCTATCATCATTATTACCTTGCATTTTTTCCTCTCCCATTGCAATTGCACAATATTGGCTGCCTTAAATTAATTGTTATTTTAATGGAGTAAGACCAATTTAATGAATTCAAATATGAAAAGGTCTAAATTGATTTTACATCTTTCCTTATCAACCTGGACTGCAATCCCTGCCATAAAAGTACAGGCTCTTCAAAAATAATTGTTCAGGACCGAATTTAAAAGCTTTAGTGAGAGCTTGATTTGATCTTCTATGTCACCCCCAATTAAAAGAAATACACTAAAAAAACAAGGTTGTTTCAATATGATGATGACAGCACAGAATTTAATACATTTATTTAGAACCATACAGAAGTGTGTTAAAAGCAAGATGTATAGATCAAAGAACAAATGTTTGATTTTACACGATATGTTCTCTCCACATTTTCTAAACAAGTGGCAATATCCTGCTGCATTGAGCTTTGTGATCAGAGGTTAACAATTGCTTCATCTAGAAAGTAATCACCTTTAAGATAGCAAAGTGGAAATCATTATCTTGGTTTTTGAAAGCATATAAATAAGTGCCTGAGACTGTCTATTTCCAGCTTTACTTTGTCTGCCTATTCACACATCACTAATATTATATATACAGACATTAATGTACAAGGAAGCTTAAAAAGCTGAGTGTAACCACTCACCCAACAACAGGCCCAAAGTTCAAATAGAGGGCATCGGATGTGAAATACCACTTTTTCTAGCATGTCTCCTTCCAAAAAGTAAACCTTTGCATAGGAAAAATGTTTTATGAAAAGTAAAACAATTGATTTTAGAAGGATCAATATTTCATTTAGGATGCACATTATGCATCACTGCATAATGCCTTAATGGCTGGAAATGAATCACATCCAGAAAATCTAAAACCGGATCCTGTGATAAATATTAGCTTGCCTGTCATGCAATCAACCAGAACGTTTCTGATGAATCTCTTAATCACATTCTTGAGTCAAACCAATGCCCTGTCCCTCTAAGGGATAAACAGCAGAGGCTGAAGCTTTTGAGATCTCAAATGGGAAGAGGATTTTTACATCATATCTCCAAATTTTACATAAAGAGTCCCATTGATAAAGGGAGCCTTGGCTCAGACTCTTTGCAGGACTGTGTGGAGTGGCCAAGAGCCAAGTGTACTGAGCACTCTGAAAGTCAGGGACCCCCAGCACAACCCCCTGCTCCAGGAGAGGAGAACACACAGCTGCTGCTCTGCCTTTGCACTCCCAGCAGTCCCAGAGACAGCCCAGTGACAGGGCTGCACTTTCAATGCATGTTTTTCATGGTATATAACACTTGCACCTATGCAGGCTATCATGCCTCCTTTAAAACTAAGGAAATAAAGATGATTTTCTCTTACACTTTGAATAATCTCTCTGTAGCTGAGCTGCACAAGTTTCAAGGTAAATTTTTTAGCTATGTACTACATCTACAAGCACCTCTAAGTGGCTGGCTGGTAGTTAAACACCCTGTCTGGAACAGCTTCTTGGGATATGATCACTGGATTTAAATATTCCAATGCTCTCACCTGAAAGCAACACTTCCATTCTCTTGCTGAGCACTTCCAGGCTAGAAAACCTGTGAGTTTATTTTTCTATTCCCATGCTGTATTCTGTGTTTGCCAACAGCAAATTGATTGGAGGTCAGAAATAAAAGCCAAGTCACCACAGTTGGGAAGGATAGTTGATTTCTCATCTACCTACGTGGTTATTTTGGGCATCCCACAGTGCTAATTTGGGGAGACAGGAAAAGAAGTACGTAAGTGGAAAAACAGCAAAAAGCAAGAGCATTTTCAAGCAAGTTTTGGGTTTTGTCCAAATGCACTCAGAATTAAAGGTCAATATGAGTGCTATTAGCATTAAATACCAACACTAATTGAATCATTAGCACTTTTCATAGCTCTGGTTTTTTGGTCTGCTGTCAAACAACTGGGCTCTTTTCTCTCATGATAGAATTTTTCTATTCTTTTACCTCAGGGTCTAGCGTGGCTTGTAGTCTTCAACTAAACTCTCAGTGCCAGAAGTGTGCCATGCACTTTTTAATTTTAGGTTTTAAGTAAAGATTTACCGTTTCCCTTTAGCTTAAATCATGGAGCATTAACAACTTCCAGTGATCAGAGGAACCACTAAACAGCATTGTTCTGACAATTTTATAATGTACTGCACTGGATCACATTGCTTTTTGCATTAGAATGAAATAGAGTTTTGTCTTCTGGCTGATATCCTTGCAGCTGTATCAGTCTTATCTTAGAAAACAAAAATCAAAGAATTTCATTTGATGATGCACTCTGTGATTCAGCTCATGTTGCAATTGGCTATCTGTAGATGTTGGCTGGAGAGGATCATTTTTCTTTCATTTTACATAAAGTGGCTGCCCAAAACATTCAGAAAACCTAATACATTTTTGTTGATGGCAATGAGCTTTTATATCCAAACAAACTCTAGCAAGTGGCAGTTGAGGTCATGTAACAAAGTATGCAATGACAGAAGAGAATTGATTATGTTAAATCATTCTACGTTAGTTGCATAACCAGCATTTATCACGCAAAGAAGCCATCCATTGACCTATTTAAACATATTCTTATCAAATGCACATGACTCTGGCCATTGGGGATGTTACCAAGGAACTTGGCCAGAACAGCCCAAAAACAAGAACTCCCATCTCTCCTAATACTGTAATTTGGATGGATACTGGGCTATAAATCAGATAAACATTAAAAACCACTCAAACAATAATAACTAGCAATTGATTTTTTTTTCTTTTGCATAATTTTTTTTTTTCATAATAGAATTTAGCTAGGAATTCAACCAATCGAAAAGCATAGAATCATTTAGGTTGGATAAGACCTTTAAGATAATGTCCAACCATTAATGTAGAACTGCCAAATGCACCACTACACCCTGTCCCTAAGGGCCTGCAGGGATGGTGACTCCACTTCCCTGGGCAGACTGTTCCAATGCTTGACAGCCCTTTTGGTGAAAAAGTGTTTCTTAATAACCATTTCTTAGTATTTGGTTTTAAACATTCAGAAAACGAGTGGGGATGTCTCTTCAAAATACTCCTGTTACATGGCAGAAATTCTTCCAGGAATGTGGTCTAGTCTGGCTATACAAAACCTCCAGCCTCATGGGGTGTATTTTTGCAGTTCCACGGGTGTGCTGGATGGGCCTGTGGGGACAGTAATCCACAGCTCATTTTTCACTGAGCAAACTGCAGCACAATATCAGAACCAGACAGACCTTTTTTCTTGAACCACACCACATTATGATCTGGGAACTGTGCTTTTGTTAGGAAAGCATTCCCTGCATGACCTCAAGTGCAGCATTCCTGTCAACTTAAGCTGGGGCAATCAAAGGAGAAAAATTCAAACCAAGCAATTCAGCTAGATGATGCAATAGGGAACATTTTAGTATGTTGTCAAAAAAAAATTATAATTAAACACAAAAATCCTAGAAACCTCCTTCTACATGAACCAGACTGTGACTTAATCACACGAGCCTTTAGAGAAACCTCAACATAATGGGATTTTTGCAAGAGCTTTCAGAGTTGACAAGTCTGCTAAAGACACATTCAGCCTCATCCTTTTACTGACAATGTTTGTATTTCCTATATTCTTTTGATATGAAATAAGCACAGACTAGAAGTATAGAGCTGCGTTTTTAGCCAAACATAGCATATTCTAATATTGTACAATATCTCCAGCTTTAAACTCAAACTCAACACTGACTCATTGCAAAGTGGTGAAATTAGAAAACTGTCTTGGCCAGCTCTGCAATAACTCACCAGCACAGGAGAGCTTTACTGAAGCCGTTGGCAAAAGATTCACTGCTACCTTTTCCTGAAAGCAATCCTTCAATTACTGCATTTTTTAAAGTTTGCACTGCATAAAAAGGATGACCTGTGCATGGCCCAGATATCGATTTTGCACTCTGAAGCTAAAGCCTCACAAACTTCTTCATGGAATGATTCACAGCTTATTATACCATGTGTTTCACTAGCACTTCTCCACCCACTGCTGATTTCCTAAAGCTCATGAGGTAACCACAGCAATTACTTACAGAGAAAAGCAATATGCTACATTATAGAAGCAATACAATATGTTTTAGCAACTTATACACAGAGGAGGAGTCAGCATCATGCAAGCAGTCAGGTCTCCGTTGGCCACCAACAATTCACTTCACTGGTTTGTGGGCTGGATTTTTTTAAATAGAAAAAGGGAATTAATCCCACCAAGATTTCAGTTAAGTGTGGGTATTTTCCACAGGCAATGCTCCTCCCCCTCCTCACACAGAGAAGTACAAAATGGTGTTACTAGGAAAATTCCTACAATTTTGCAAATGAATCTTAACCGAGATGCTAACGGTCCATTTGCTAGACATCAAATTTTCCCAAAAAGAAACGTACTAGAAGTGAAACAAAATAAAATAAAACAAAACAAAACAAGGCTATTCTGGCTCTTTAGAAGACCAAGCTAAAAAACCAAGTGTGGGGCAGGGAGGAGAGGAAAGGAAATTATCAAGGGTGATGCTTTAACATAGTTCTGCATTTCTTCCTCAAGGGAAACACTTGAGAAGCTCTCGAAGGTCTGAGTCTTCCAGTGCCCATGACAGCCCCACTGGGCACCTGTGGTTTGTTCTGGCCAGCACCACTGGTGTAATGCTGGAAGGGAAGTGGTACAGCACAAGGAAAGACAAAAGGAGTGGCTACTGGGTTAATTAACATCCTTTGCCTTCTATTAATGAGACCATAAGCCCTCAATGCAAACAGCTTTTCCTCTTGACCAGAGGTCTGGAAAAAAAATTGCTCCAACATTTTTAAAGTCAAATTCTCACCATGGACCAGGATATCATTTCAGGAATAAAGAAAAAAAGTACTGAGGTCACAGAAGCTAATGAGTTCCCCCAGCACACATTCAAAAATACTCTGTGCTACATATAAAATTTGTGAGAGATTATTCTGAAGTCCTCAAGCCTAAGTTAGCTCCAAGGGCACATCAGCTCTGTACAAGGCAGAAGACAGAGCATAGGAAGAAGTCAGGTAAACAGTGGAATCCTACCCTGCTCTCACATAAATTCTGTAGAATGAATTCCCTAAGATACCCCTACAAATTTTCCTGGGTTTTATTTATACTCATAGCCAAGGATGTGCTGGAACCAACAAGGAAACAAAGACACTGTGTCAATGGCTTCAGGTCATCTTGCCACTGAGAGTCTTTCAACATCAGAAGCTGATTTTGGTGTCTGTGTTATTTTCATCACTACTGCCAATCAACTGAAGGAGAAAGGTGAACTCATCTGATTGTTTTTCATTGCCCACAGCTAAAATCTCTGTCTTAACAGAGGCAGCAAACTTATCACCACACAAAACTCTATTTTCTTTATAGAACTGTGCACACGGTGAAATACTCGAGACATGCACCAGCCTCAGACAGCAATTTTACAGAGGAGGAGTTAATAAACATCATATTTCACCTTTGTGTACCCTCCATAGCTGTCAAAATTAGAAAAATGTTAACTCTTTTGTTCTGTTTTTTGTCCGTAATGTTTACCAATCCTGACACTGTGCCAAGCTCCTAAATAATGAATTTCAAATTGGGCCCAAATAATAAATTTCACACTCGGTTTTAGTCTATTGAAATAGAGAGGAAATAAAATTAATCCCAGAACAGTCTATACAAAAATATTTCATGTACTTGCAGCTTAATGGAAAGCACGAATAAAAGCAAACATTTAAGAGAGATTAAAGAATAAAAGCTTTGTTCCATTTGCTGTTTCACATCTAACTAAAAGGAAACTAAGTTTTATTACCCCTACTTTCTAGATATGCCTACTCCCACCTCCAGTACCTCAGTTTTCCTAAGAGAAACTGGTCCCAAGAACAGGAGCTGCTGTTTCTCTGACCGTGGTAAAGATGGGCTGTGGTGGCATCTTCCCCCTCCACAGGTGTGATCTCAGAAATGCTCATCACACCTCGGCCTTGACAAACAGCACCTGGGCTGAGCTCCTCTTGAGCTTTTTAGAGACACTGTCTGCTCCCAGGAACCTGTGCTGCCTAATGAGCTCCTGCTTTTTTT
>VWZW01002154.1:857693-940851 GCA_013397115.1 Edolisoma coerulescens
TTTTTTTTTTTTTTTAATGAACACCTTGGAAACTTTTTTTGCCTGAATAACAACCCAAGTGGGGTAATATTTTTGTTCTCAAACTTTCAAAGAAAGCTTCTGACCAGAAGTGCAGCCAGTATGAAACACTGTTATGACTAAAGCCATCTCTCTTGGGGCCCCATAAACAGTGGTCCAAAATGAGACCCTTGGAGCTCTCCAGCACTGCAGGGTCTGCAACCACCAAACTCCAAGTGGGGCCTCTCAGAGCCACTGAACTGTCACATTTTCTATACTCATCCTACACCCCCACTCCTCGAGACTCAACCCTTCAGCCACTGAGAAGATGCAAAGGCATCTGAAGTGAGTGTTCCACTACCTTCAAGGCAAATTTTTCACAGGTATGTGGTGCAGACTCTGCATCTGTGTGCATATGCTACAGCAAATGTGCCAGGAATGCTGCTCTCCTGCATTAAGTACCCTGTATTTGTTTAGTAAGTTGGGCCTGTAAGTAATTTAGTATTGTGTTATAGTAAATCCTATATGAATCCTTCACTAAATTGTTTAGCTTGGGTTATAAATTGAGTTAACTGTTGTTAAGTTTAACTTAAGTGCTGTTAAGTTTAAATGCTGTTATGCCTCGAGGCCTTATTCCTTTCTATCCTTTTGTCTCTTCACCCACCTCTGCCTCCACATGGTTTTGGATTTATTTTGGTTTGGATTGATTGACTCTGGATTTTTGTTTACTTTTCCTTGGTGTGCCTTAACCATTCCATAACCAGCAGAGTGAACCTTGCCAATGAACTTGGTTGCGCCATTGCTTTTATATTGAACCTGTTTTTACTGATGCCTTTGTCCATGATTCTTTAAGCCATCTAAAAACACTCATTCACAATATAGGCAATTGTTTCTATTTAGTTTTAAGTTATTCTGGACCTTTATCATCACCATATCCAGTAGGGAAGCCTTCAGACTTTCAGTTTTGTAAGGAGTTACTTCTGCAAGTGACATCAAGTGTGCAGGAAAAGCGACTGGATTTCAAGCAGCAAGCTCATGTCATCGATTGTCAGTGAGCTGTGTCCAAACATGCACACTCGAATGAAAACTTGGCCTTACAAACACCATCCATCCCAATGCTCCAGGGAATCCACTGGTCATTTGGGCTGGAGAGGAAATTTCTCTTCTCTTTCAACCCAGAGCTGTGTAAAGAGCAGATGTTCTCGATGAAGCATCCATAACGATGCCAAGATGTTTGGATTGTTTTTTTCCCTGAGCAGTTAATTTCACATCCAACAACGTGTGCAAGTAATTTAAAGCTCTTCCTTCTGATGCAAGACACTTCACACTTGTCTGTAGTGACTTTCATGTGCTGTCAAGCTGCCTGAGCTACAGCCACCGGTGACTGTAGGGCTGGACACAGGGAGCTGTGCAGCTGATGCACAACCCCGAGCATGCACTGGCATCCAGAGGTGCTCAGGCAGAAAGCTCAACCCTCATGACCATTCCCTTCCACATTAGATGCAACCTCAGCCCTGTTCCTGGCTTTGATTAGGTTCTTCTTGCACTCCCCTCTCGGGTACATTAACACCAATTAAGTTAAATGTGTGTCACCCATTTATTCTCCAATCCTTGAAGCAATTAGTAAGCATATTAACAGATCTGTCTTGATATAGAAAAACAAACAAAACCATTCCATGGCTGAAAGCAGATTCACTCCTGTTCTGATCTAAAATCCTGTCCACAGAAGTGAAATCAAAAGGAAAAATGCAATTATGTTCACATATTTGGCAATGATGCAACTTCAAAATTCGAGTATTGTATTTTGATTTATCTAGCAACTTTAACCATGAAGGGATACACAACACAGCCCCTCTCATGCCAGCAGCTCACCCAGCTAGGTTTCAACAATACAGTTCAAACATAAGGACCACGGCCACCAGGCCTGCTCCTGTGCTGATAGCTGAGCCAAATCCCACACTATTGTCAGCATCTTTGTACAGAAATGAGTCTCCTGTGTAACCCTGTCTGCTTACAGGCAGTACACAGGGGAGTTAAGGAATTTATCAAAGTTCTCCTGCTCTATCACCATTTAAGAAAACAATGGCAGCATTGGACAAGGTTGGCCAGCAGCGTGCACTCTTCCTGCTTTCATGCTTGCTATGGATGAATTAAACTTGGAGAACGTTTAAACATTCGTCCAACATGCTCTCCTACCAACAAAAAGCCTTTTCTTACAGTCAAAGGCAAGAGTATGCAAATCCAGGCAAGAACACAGCCAGGACACAATGTGTTCTGAATATCCTGACTGGCATCTAGTCCCTTGGGAACCACTGCCAGCAGGAACAGATGAGCTACTCTGTGCTGAGAAGGTTTAATAAACATGGCAGTTTTCAGCAGCTCCCTGACACCTCCACCATCTGCTACAGTAAGATATTATTGTGAAACAAGAGTCATGCGAGTCTGAATGTGCTTGGAGTACAGTGAAATGAAACTCATGTTAACCAAAATGGGGTGTAAGAGCACAGCTATGCACTGGGAAATATCCTTCAGTGGGTCTCTCTGATGGCTGTGGGCAGCCCCTTTAAGGGAAAACCTCTGTTCCATGAAGAGAATTATTTTTAAAAAAGGCTGAATTTTCATTCTTGATAATTTCAAGGTTCATTAATCACTGCAGCACATGCAAGGAAATTGTAAAGGAGAGATAATGGAGGACCAAAATGCAGGATCCACACCTTAATGGACCCAGTGGAACTGAGGTGGCTTGTCACAACATCCTGTAAGTCTATTTTAAATTTCCACAAGGTACCTGGAGAGGAAATACATTTCAGACCAACAGCATGACAAAACCTCGTCAAGTAATTGCTGTGGCCGCTATCATCATGTTCTGGCTTATCAGAAATCAATGTGAAGCAATCTAAATCTGGGTGGCGGATGCTAACTGCCTCCAGAAACGTGTAACTCCCTCGGTATTAAGACAAAAAACGACCAAAGCAGAAGTCCACCTTGCTCATGGCAACGACTGGGGGAGCTGGTTCCACAACAGCCAGTTCCCAAAAAGCTTAGCTTTCCACAAAGCATCTAAAAAACGGAAGGGCTTTTGCAAAGCAATTAAAAAAAAAACCCGAAAAACAAAAACCCCTGTCACACAACAGAAAACACAAACTAGACACAAACTTTGCAAAAAAGCCCCATTCTTTCCAATCAATCCCTTGACTGTATTCAGGCCTTCCTGCAGCAAGGAAAGGAGCCCTGTCAAAAAATTAATCCCAACATCACTTGAACAGCAGCCAAGAGAGTTATCTGGTCCATATTTTACCTCGTGTTTGGGTTGCCTAACACACCTAATCAAATCCATAGGTTTGGTCCCTTCCCAGCCTCCACACTGCCTCTCCCTGTTTCAGATCCAAGACAACGTACAAAATGCATTTCAGATGGAATGATTCAACATGGAAAACATACAGTTTATCCAGAAGGAAAGATTTTCTAAATGAAAAGGCTCCAAACCTCTGTGAATCTGGGAACTTTTTGCTTTATGTTATTTTTGCTTCCTGGGCATAAGAGATAAGAAATGAACTTTTGATTTCATAACACGAAAGTTTCCTATCAATACTACTTAAACTCACCATTGCCAAGGAAAAACCTCAGCACACATCAGCTTGACAGAAAATATGAAAAGGCAATGTAAGATTTTGATGGTCTGGTGGGTCCTTGAAATTTGGAAAACAACAAGTGCCACTGTTTACAGAAAGTCCACCTGGTCTTTAAATATCAGCCAGATTCTTTCCTAAAAATTGAAAGGAATTGAAGCAGGAAATATTGTGTTCTTTATCTCACACTGGAAGCTGATTTTAAAAGCAGATTGTGTACTACAGGTCTATTGTCCCTGTGAGTTCAAACCCCACATTTCAGAGAGTTAAGCTAATGAGTTAATTTGCAGAACCTGCACAGGAGCAGCCCAGAAGGCTGCCAGCCCACTATTCTGAACCTCTCACTGATTTACCACGGGTTTCAGGTTGCCACCTTCACTTTGCCTCAGAAAGCTTCAATCTATGACACGTTGGAAATTGAAACCTATGACCACCCACAAGCCACTGCTGATGGATACAGAGAGGTTCTGGGCCAAAGGGGGGTTCTGGTTTTTGCTCTGGCTGTGCAACCCAGAAGAGCTTGTGGCTGTTGCACCCTGCTTTTCATAATAGCAGTCAAGACACTTTCAGGTAAGAATACAAAAATTTAACAGTGCAGAAAGAGTGTGAATAAATGTTAGAGGGTAACAGTGACAGGCTGCATTCGGTTTAACTTGCACTGGATGAGATCTTTCACTTGCCTTAAAATGCTTAGTTCAGAATAAAATAGGTAGCAGAGCCTCATCCTTTCTTCCCATCTACATGAACTGACAAGTTAAAAGTTCAACCAATGCTTTTCTCCAGCAGAAATAGTACAGATGTAGAAAATCATTACCTCCCACCAGCCCCACGAAGCAAAAGCAAGGAGTGATGTCCAGATCTCCCAAGAAAAGCTGTGTTCTAGAAGGCTCTTCCCTACAGCAGCCATACAAATCCATACATCCACATGGCACAGTCCTGGGGAGTTTTTCTCTTGCTTGAAGCACGGGCAATGGCTAGTTTGAGCAGCAATGGTGATTTGGCTGTGTGGCAAAAACCACAACCAACACCTTCACACAGGGGCTTTATAATGCTTCACCATGAAGCTCTCCCCATCAGTCGTGATTTCTTTCCACTTGCTTTATCTATTCTCTACTTCTAAGTCATTCCAAGATCAAGACACCTGAACACCCATTCTTTGTGTACCTCTGGGATTTACAGAGTCCCGTGCACAGATGTGTTAGCACAATGCTCTGGTATTTCACTACTAATAACCATATCCCAACCTTCCCTCTCTCATCCTGGTAACCTGCTCACATGCCTGTGGGACTATACTAAACTGTTACTGTGTTAAAAAGCAAAGATATAAACTGTATTAAAAACATTTCCTGAATAGAACCTCTGCAGTACCAGTGAGGCCACACATAGCTCAGATATTTCCTACGATTCTGTTTGACCAGAAGGCATCCATTGCCTTGTTACAGAGCTCTGCAGTTGCCCCCAGTGGGAATATCTTGGCATTCCCCTAAATTCATGAAATGCAGATGTAGCAGTTTGCACTGAGCTGATGCTTTGGAGGTGTGCCATCACACAAACTCAACACATTATTAATCTGGTCACAATTTCCATTTAAGCTCAATGACACTTAAAATGATATGCCTTTACATTTAAATTATAGATAGGCTTGGAAATATTTTAATCAGTAATCAATTCCCTACCCCACCTAAAAACAGATGGTAAAATGTTTCAGTTAATAGCAGGGCCATATGAAGGGAAAAAGACTTAGAAAATAATACTGCTAAGTAACACAAAGAATGTTTAATAAATGGGCCAGACCCTGAGCTCACCAGAGTCAGGAAAAAATACTGTCTGCACTTTGATTAAGTCAATGTTAGGGCACTCTGACACATGTTGGTATTTGCTTATTTTCAGCATATGCTGCATAATTCCAGCAGATGCTTTCACACGAAGTATTAAAAAAAATAATTTTCCACTTGTCACTTTCTTATTTTGATAAACACTTTTTGTATCAAAAATGAAAAATATTATTGGCTTACCAGTAGAAATATACTTAATATAAAATCCCCGCAAGGGCAGGTTTAAAAATGCAGCAATGGAGTGACTGTTTTTTTTTTTTTAATACAGTGTAGCATGTTATTACATACAAACCATGCAAGCAAGGGTTGTAAAGAATCAAACACCATCTAGTTATCTGATTAAAAGCTCCTGTTCCAGCTCCAGTGTAACTATAGGGAATAACAATTAACATCTACCAGCCAGCTCAGCACTCATGTCAAACTAGCCTTTGAAGGCAAATTGCTCATTCTTACTGGTGCAGGAAATTAAAGATCAACTTGTAATTAAACAAAGCTAATGCTTCTAGGTGCTCTCAAAGTTGGGCCAGATTTGAGTAGGCTTGTGTAGGAAGAAACACATCCTGAACTCTCAAAAGAAGATCCTATGACTAGCATGACAAAAGATGGTTTTGCAAAACAAAATATTTGGAAGATGTTTGTTTTAAAGGGATAAAATATTTTATGTTTTCCATCCCTCATTCTTCAACACAACTACATTAATGTACGTGGAAGAATACCTCAACCTAAGTTGTGGAGAAGTACACACCAAAAGATACAAGTCAGTGAGGTTATAAACCAAAACAAACATCTTATAGAAAAAAGTGCTCAAGAACCCTGGCACCATCACCAAGCCACCTGTACAGTTAACCAGCCAAAAACCATCCACAGCCTGACCTCTGGCTGCGGCTTCATTCATCTTTCCTTCGTGAGAGCAGAACACTCAGGAGACACACACAGATGCCTAATTTGAGAGCACATTTTCTTCTTAACCTGACAGACATTTCCTACATCCTCCTTTGCCACAGAGCAGCCAAAACCATCACACAGCCCGACAGGTTGCCTTGTTGCAGCTTCTTTCTTTGCTGAAGGGAAGGAGCAGTTCTAACAGGAAGGTTAACACGTGCCACCACCGTGCAAAAGGAAGATACATCACAGAACACCAAATCTCTTTTAGGACAGCTGAACTTTCTGTCAGCCAGCCAGAAGAAAACTCATTTTCACGTCATCTCTAGTCCAAATTGGTGATTTCTGCTGAATCTTTCCAGGCCAACCCTCAAACTAATATTTATCTTGCAGTTCTGTCATGTAATACGCCCATAAGCAGAAGAGCCCTGTTTTAATCTGTTAAATGTTTTGCAGGATCAAGACTTTTCTTTAACAACCCCTGCACAAACCCAAGAGGCTTACAGCTCACCTTCCAAAGAAGCTGGGTTCTAGTATTTGCTGGTTTTGCAATATACTTGCAAAAGTTGAGGTGCAAATAGCATTTAATGCAGCCTGGCTTAATGCTGCTGTGGTTTCTGCAGCATTCCTTGCACTTATAAGGGAAATATTTCAAGGTAGACACACACACCATAGGTACTACTGTCTCAAATACAGCTGTTCTACCATTTTCTGCTAATGACTTTTTCAAGGCATGCTGTTTTACATGACTAAAATAAACTCAAAAAACAGTGTTGAAAAAATACACTCAAAAAGTGAAATAAACCATGGGGTAATTTTACACTTTGGCATGGTTTACCACTGGATACTCAGAGTGCAGAGTCAAAAGAGGAAAGGCAAGGGAGTTTTACCACTGTTTTCCACACAAGCACCTCAGGCACACAGTTCCACTTTAGGTCTGAAGAAGCGACCAGAAAACACAGAAATGAAAAAGAAAAAAGTGAATTATGTCTTTTCTGCCCCAAAATTCTTGCCTTCTGAGCTTGCCAGTTTTAATTTATTTATTTATTACACTGTCATTGTGTGCAGCTTTTTTTTCCTTAAAACAATGTGCTCCTGGCAGGAAGTTGTTTCGGGTTTTTTTTAATTAACAAAAATTGATATTTGAGATTCTGTTAAGAATACACATTTCAGCAGGACCAGGACCAACAAACTGCACTAGGGGTTAAGATGAGGAAACAGGCTGCACTTCATAACAGCATTTTTCATTTGCATGAATTCCTGAAAGAAAACCCAAAGCACGTGGCATATGCTGCAAATTTGTTTAGAATGCAAGATATTCTTCAGAGCAAGGAAGTATAATCCCTTCCCTTTATAGGTAAAAATGGATGTGAACAGGCTTTTTAAAAAAAATGAGACAAAAATTACATATTTGACTATCACAGATTTCATTTCTGACCCAAGTCCTTGGTTACAGATAACAAAATGTTCTTCCATATCATGTCAGCATCAGTATTTCTCCCACGCAGAACCACAACTCAGTCCATACACCAAATGGAACATAAAAAGGCAAATACCTGTACCTTCTTCTTAGAATTGATAAATGCTATGTACAGAGCTCTCAGTGCTGCTGCTTGGGATGGAAACATTGCAGTTATACATAATTCATAACTGCAACAACCCATGCCTTTCAGCATCTTTTCTACTTACTTTCATCACTACCCTTTATATTCTCAGCTTTCCAAAATTCTGGGACTGCTGCTGCCTTAGAGACATTTTTGGATCAAGTATAACACCACTTCAATATTGACTGAAACAACAGCCTGTATATTTTACACCTAAAGATCATTAATGTCACACTGACCTAATCAAGATTATGACCCAAGGAAAGCATATGCCATCAACGAAGTTCAAAAGCAACTGGATTTATTTCATTAAGCAGTTGTCTACAGTCCTTGGACTTAACCTGCAGAAATCTAAATCAGAGACCTAAAACCTATACATGGCTCTCCAGTTCTCAAAAAAAAAATTTCCACTAAGAACTTATTTTCTTCATTACAAGTAGAGACAGTCAGCCTTGTCATCTGGAACAGTTCCTTTAGAAATAAATCTAAACACAGAACATTGGATTGTGTGGCTCTTACAGAACTTGGACAGAATGTACAATCCAGTGATTTCTGTCATAAGATTCCTATTCAGATAAGTTCTGCCTCCACATTCTCTGCTCTTTTTCCTGAGCGGCCTGCAGGATCCTTGTTTAAGGTGCTTCTACAGCCACTGGATGAGAGCTGTGTTGCAAACAGAGCACCAACACTGACCTTTGCTCTGCCAGGGTTTGCAGCCATTTGCAGGATGGTCACTGAAGGAAGCCACAGAACCCAGCACGATTTCATTGATCTCACAAGGGCATTTCCACAAAGGTGGCACGAAGAACCAAGGCCAGGGGCTTTGAAGCTGCATAAAGAACATCATTTCTCAGGATCAGGGTCAGTGCTGTGTCAGTTGCTGCACTAGGAACCTACAAACGACCTCTTTCCAGTGCTTTAATTTCCCAGATGTCTTCAACGGATTTGGGGTTTCAGCTCAAGTTTCACTTGCTTTCTGTTCATTATTTATTAAGAACTGTTCTACCTTAGGAAGCACCAAAACACTGAAACTTAAACATCGTCATGGCATTGTGTACTCTAGTTCCAAGAGCTGCTCTACCTTTTCTGTGCTCAGAAGGAGCCTGGCTGGTCTCTCCGCCACCTTCAAAATTGTCATCCTGCAAAACTGCTTCAGATGAATCCATGCACTAGGATGGGATCCCCCAGTCGCTCCAAGGGGACTTCACTGAACTTCACAGATCTAAGCAAGCAAATGCATCCAAGCATGAACCTTCTGTGGAGATTTATAAATCATCCCCAGATTACCTAAGTCAACCATGCAGTGATTTACCTCTTTGAGCACTGTAATGTATTTCTAAAAGTAGAGCAAGTTCTATGATTACTCCATTGAAGTGGAAAAACATTAAAAATTATGACATGGTAAGAGTATTACATATGCATGAAGTGTTCCTGCTTGCTAGGATAACACTGTGCATGATGGTTGGAATTAATTTTCCAGCTAGAATACAATGTTATTAATAAAGCACGACAGAAAAAAAAAATCAAATATGTTGATTTAAAAATCCAGTAATGTCTTTGTGCAGCAATCAGATACGACTTCAGTAATGAGTGTGTTATCATAACCCACGAGAGTCGAACAGGCACTTTCAGTATAACAGTGAAAGAAACCTTTCCTGACTCAGGCAAGCAAATCAAGGGGGATTTTCAGAAACAGACATTTGACTCTGATCAAGACAAATTCTCAGGGAGCCACAGCCTCACACTCAGAAGAGTCTCTGAAATGACACACTGCATGTGTAGGAAACAATAACATCTGCCTGCTTCAGCCCTCAGCTTGCTTTCCTGAAGAGAAACACCCAAGATTTCACACCAGGAGTGGAACAAAAGTCTTTTTGCTCATTCAGTCACTCACAAAGGCCATGTTTCCTCCTTAGCTGGGCTGTGCGTGGGCAGCCAAGTACCATTCACTGACCCATTTACTCCCAGCACAAAGGCTGTGTGCCACTGCTGTAAGGAGGTGGCACAGGGAGGAGGAAAGCAAGGGAAAGATGCAGCATCACCTCAGACAGCATTCCCACCACCAGAGCAGCTGATGGCTTCCTACAGGAGCAGCACACACAGGGAGGGGTGGATGGCATCCATCAGTTTCAATTCCCAAAGGCTGAAAGAGCAAAGGAGGTCAGCTCCTGGGGATTGACAGAGGTGGAAACTCACTGGAGAATCAGCCACAGAATCCCTGTGTATAGACTGTTATGGATTTTTCTGACCACCACAAAGAAATGCAGGCAAACAGGTGATTTCATTTCTTCTATCCAAGCCTTCCTTTCCTCCCACATTCCTCTTGTCCTTCGTTTCAGTATCCAGGCCAGGCAAATCTTTATGAAGCAAATATCCACTCCAGCCCCAAGCATCTCTTCCACACATCCCTGCTTAGGCAGAGTTCTCTTGCTGCTTTTCCTCCTCCTCTTCTTCTGCCCACTCTCACATCCACAGCCAACCTCACACTTCCCCTCTTTTAGCACAGTTCAGTTCATCTGCCTGTTTGGCTCCTGCAGGAACTGCTGCTCACACACTCCCAGTTCCCCAAAGGTGCAGAGAGACACTAGGAAACAGCTTGAAATAGAGCAAAGCAAAAGGTTGTGGTCTTGTCCCGAAGCATTTGAAGTCTGCAGAGCTGCAATTGTTTTAAAGCATCTTAAAATGTATTCCTGGCAAAGCCGTGCATTACTGAATTTCCTGACAGTAGCTTTTAGGTATTTTTTTAACTCCCAGTGCATGTCCACAACAGTGTGCACGCATCCAGTAGTTTAACAGTTGATACTGTGATCTCCTAATTATCCAAATGTCCATTAACTCATCAGCCACAACCTGAGCCTGAGATGCAAATGAACAAGGTGGTGACAGGGAGGAATCTTTCGGATCAGTCTGACAATTATTTCCAAAATAACCTTCGACACAGTATGCTCCAAAAGGTGCCGTGGACTAAAGCAATCCTCACTAAACAACGCAGAAAAATCATTTACTGAGTGGCTGCTATCAGAAACCCCTGTGCACTTCAGAGTGGGCAGACATCTGTTACATCTGTTTCAACGAGAACCCCCAAGGGATATTCCGCAGTTTGGCACCGCGGTTGGATGTTATAATGTCAAATATGAAGCACATAACACAGCAGGGTGTCCAGGGACAGGCAGAGGCAATCCAAAGGACTGCCCTAGTTTCTGTTAAAAATAGGTCACAGAGCCGGTATAATCAAAGTCTGGCAGCGCATACTAATTACTGACAGCGTGTCTTGCACTTGCATTGACTGCAAGCAGCTCATACACAATCTTATTAGCTAAACACACAAGAAGCCTTTTTAGATATCTAATATTTGAAACATAAATGTGGGTTTCCTACCACTGCAAGAAATTGGTTTTACTCCGGACCACCCGTCAGATTAATTTCCGGTTAAATCAATAACCAATGGAGACGTACTTCCCAGGTAATGATTTAAAATTTATTAATATATGTTTGCTGAACTAATAAATAAATATTTCACACTATGAATATCAAGTAACTTGTAGGTGTTAATTACAGAACATGAGATTGCTGCACAAGTGCTTAAAAAAACCCACCTGTGATAGCACTGGCAGATAGGAAATGGGAACAAAGCATAGATACTTTTCACATTTTTACAGGTAAAATGTGACTTTAAGATAAAAATTAGTCCCCATACCTAAAAATTAATACATATCCTCAATAACATTTTATTTAAGGCTGATCAGAAAATTCCTTCTAAATTGATCGGAAAGTAGCACAGGAAGAAAAGGACCATGTTACTGTGGCACTGAGATAGACCATCACTAGTTTAGCTTCAGTCACAAACTGTTCTACATATCCATGCCTTGGGAGTTGGCAATGCTACCAGAAAAGGGAAAAGGCCAAGAAATTCATTTTGCAGTTTCTACTAAAACAATTCATAAATTGACGTGTTAAACAAAGGCTCCTTCAGAGGTCCCAAACAACTCACAGAACCCTCCTGAATGAACACCTGCAATGAAATAAAGAAAAATCTTGACTCTGAAAGTGATGCGATGTAACCATGATTTCAGTTAGATGCATCCATAACTCACACGTTGCAAAATTATTGACTTGGCTGTATCACCTCTCCTCTTCGATCTGTTCACCCTACCAGAAAAATCTGAAATAGCAACAAGATTATGGATTTCTGCAGCCTAAGTAAGAACTGCAAACAAATGCTCTCAGAATTTTCTCTTTTTTTGACAAATTTCTTGATTTTGAAGAGGTAGGATAAGAAAATAGATACGTTTTTCTAAATTTTGCTAGAATTAGCACAATTTTAGCCAAACAAATGTCTTTCAAAAGTTTATTTAGCTGTGAACAAAGGAAAGGTTCCCTCTTCCTGCTCTAATGCAAATGTTTTGGATACAGCTAATACGTAGAACTTCTTGATAGCAATTTGCTGCTCACACAGTAGAGTGAATTTAAAAACCAGAAAATGTACTTGTCCCTTCCAATGAACAGATTCCCCAATTACAGCAGAGGCCACACTCAGCAATACAAAGAAATTTTCTGGTTTTCTCAGTTTCAACTTAGGAACAAATGAAAGAAACTCATTTACTTATAATCTTTATAAGGGTAATTTTTTTTTAAACGATTGGGTAATTCCATCCTCTAAGTTGAGAGAAAGTCCTGTCTCAGCAAAGGTCTCATGGTGAAGAGTGCTGTTGATTGTGTTTTGCAATCAGCAGCAGAGAGAGAGTTGGCTGAAGCATTGTTTGCCTGAGAACACACAACTGAGCGTTATTTGTCAAGAAATTACTGTGTTAATTTAGGGCATTTAAATTAGATATGCTAGAATTAATGACTGTTTCTAAAAGTTAATTTTTCCTGTGGTATTAGATGCTTGCAAGATGTATTCAGAAACACTAACGTAGGAATTTATCCAGGCACGGGGCAAAATTTGGCTCCATAAGGCCATAGGAAACTCAGGCAACTTCAGTTTTCACTGGCACTAAGCATTTCTGTGCTAACTTCATCTTGTACAAAGCACCAAGATATTAGAATGCTTTTGACCTGAGAATTGTCGCTTCCAAGCCAGGTTCTTCTGACAAACACATCAGTCCTGAAAATCCATTCATCCCTCCAGCAGGATTTTGCTGACAGCATGTTCAGATGCACAGGGGAAAGAAGACCTTTATTTTAATAAGTGGATGTGTATGGATGGATTAGGCACATTAAGAAAATTTACTAATGTGTCCAGGAGCAAGCTATCAATTTAGCAAATAATCAATATCAGAATTCTGCAAAGTAATCAGACAACACGTGAACTCAATAAAATCTATTTAGACTTTGTTATCTCCTTTTCTTCTACCAAGACTTACATTATTAATTTCAAATTAATTTCATTACCAGCTTGTTTATTAAATCTAGATAACCCAAAGGAAAGACACAGGCAGTGAAGATATAACAGAATGGTGTGAAACAAAGGCTGTGATCAGCAGCATTTCCTGTAGCAGATAGTAGGTCACAGAAGTTATTTGGGTGTTGGTAAAGTCTAGAGAAACACTGATGGAAACACTCTGCATTTCAGAAGCAGTGAAAAATATTTCTATGAGATGGTCAATTCTGCTGTATAAATAATGGCAGCCTCTTCAATTTTCTCATGACTGCATTGATCCTGGGAGGCAGGATCGGTAGGAGATTGAGCGGTGAAACATCACAGTCATGCACCAGTCCATCATTCAACAGAGGTTATCTAATGCTATGGCTGCTGCTCCGTTGAAACCAGCAATCCACAGTAACTGCTATAAACTCTGTGGTTCCAGCAGTGCCAGCGTGGACAAAGTTGGCTGTAACAATTCGTTAGTGAACAGTGCTGGAGTTCCTGTAATTGGAAAATCAGCGCCTTCCCTAATCGCTCCTCTCTGTGCTTTCAAGGCACGATGTCCTTTACCATTATTTATTGCACGTTGTAAAAAAGATGGAGGAGCAAAATCACATTATAGTCAGATCTTGGCAGTACTCTTCAAATAGAGGGTTCTTCCATGAACAATATATTATGAACAGTTTGGAGTCAATCGAAGCACTGTATCTGCACACTCAGGAGCTCAGAAAATGCAGTCACTCAGCAACGCTGTTTCTCTTGACCTTAGCCACAGACTGATGAGTCCTCTGCAAGCACAGCCCAGCTCATATCATAAAACCTCACACTTACGAGATAAAAAACCCCTCAGTCTTACACCTGACCAGTCCATTGTAGCTGAATGCTGCATACAAAAAATTTACTGTATAAACAAACCAGCTCAGCTCATTACTTTAGGAGACAACTAGACCTTCTGAAAACAACCATCAGACACTGCTGAGCACAAACACTAAACACAACATTCATCACTTCTTAGTTTTTAATTTTTATAACCCAGAAATTGCCACAAATGCTTTCCTTAAAAATCCCAGGAACAAGATTTGTGTCCCATAACTAATATCATGGGAAAGTGCTCTCCCCTTTGATGTCAGTTAATGCTAAATGGAGTTTCATGCATACACGATGAGCAGGCACAGCATCCCTTATGTGAAAGCTTCTGTCCAAAGCAGATTTTTCTGTCCAATCCCCCAAAAGAAATAAGTCTTAGGCAATCATGCTACACACATGTGCTTGTCCAGCTATCTGTTTTCCCAGCAGCTTTTCAACACACTGACCAATCTGAGCTCCATTTGCACTTTGAGAGCATTAAAATTCTACAAGTTTCCCAGAAATTGGAAGCTATGCAAAGGAGGTGAGGAAAGAGACAGATGCATAATTTTATTTTCAGGCATTTAACCCATTCCCCTACCAAAACCTCTCCCCTATACAAGCACCTGAAGAGCCCGTACCCCAAAATCCAGGAACAGGCACAAAAAGCCAAGCTCAGAGCAGCCAGAAACTGCTGACCAGGTCCAGGAGCAATGTCCTCATAGCCATCCCTGGTCACCACTCCCTCCCCAATCCCCTTATCACTCTTCCTGTCATTGGGCTTCCCTCCAGCACTGCTCAGACACCTTAAGAAGAAGACAGCTCCCACAGCCTAATTATTGCTTACTGGCACCCACCAGTATGTGCCTGTCTTGAAATAACATTTTTGTTCAAGAATCTGAAAAGAACAGGCAGGTACATGTTATTCATTATGCAGTTTTTAAAACCTTGTATATTGTAATTGACATACAAAAATCAAAACCCACAAACTCTTCTCCAAATTTTTTTTATATCAATATTCATCTACATTAGACAGTAGAAAGATGCTGAACCTGGCCCTTAACACCATCTTCAGGAACCCCCAAATGTACCAAACTTGCCTTGTTTCAATGCATCACTTATTTGTGCACTGTTTTATCAATTTTTGAGACTTATTAGGACAAAGTTGTTTGGTTTGGTTCCCTTATGAGGCAATGCTCCCTCACAGTGTCCAATGCAGAACAATGCTTCTGTACCTCTATAAAAACTCAGGCTCACTTTTCAAGCAGGGCTGAGCAAAAATCAGCGACAAGAGTACAGCCTTAAGACAACACCTGAAGTGGCACACAAAAATATTGAAATTCTGATAATGCAAGTCTTAAAATAAAAATCTGATGTCTCATAACTAAGTCATGAGACCTCACCAGCTCACTACAACAGTCTCAGTGCTCCCTCTAAGAGCCAGGCTGTCTCCAGGGAGCCATCTTGCTAATATTTCTCAGTAGAACGTAGTCTGAGCACAATTGCCACTAATTTTACTTACCTCACTTGCTTGGTATCTCAGAATTTATAATGGCTGGCACTTCTGGTGCATTTTAATATGGTTTAAAAAGGAATCAGGCTGAATAAAGAGAAGAAAATGCTATTGTCTCCTTCCCCTGTGTAGCTGAAATCTAATTGCAAGCCCATTTTCCTGGCAGAGCTACCAGTTTTTCACACAGGTCTCATTCCTAAGGATGTGCACTGCAGCTCAGTACAAGGAATTAGCTGGTACCTGAGCACGGTGTACTCCAGCAATTGTTCAAAAGCACAGCCAGACCCTGGGCAGCCTGTGGGGAGACCATGGAAAGATCCCTCACCACTGAGGGCAAGGATCTGGGTCGGTAATTGGGAGGGAGGTGGGAGCAGGAGAGAACAGGACCCAGTTTCCTGAGGCATGCCTGAAGGGAGGCTGCACAGAGGGCAGCTGTAGCAGAAGCCCCAGTCCAGAGCTCAGGACATGTCCCAGAGGAGCACATAGGGCCCTCGTGGGGACCATTTGTGCCGGATGGACACTGGTTCTGTCCCTGCCAGCAGCTACCATCCCCTCTGCACTGGGTGCTCCTGCTCCAGCAGCACTGGCTGTGACCTCTGCAGGCTGCTCATGGTGCTCACAGAGCCATAGTATTTGAAATTAGCAAATGAATATTTAATCAATTAATATCAGGTGAGTGTGAGACTCAGATAAGCCAGTCTTTCCCACAGTGAGAAATCACTAAGGTTTCATTAAACAGAGCCTATTTCTGTGTGTACCTCATGTAAAACACAGGAAATAGAACAAAAGGAAAAATAAGCCCATTTCCACAAACTCCTCTACAGGATTTTTTTAATGCATAGCACAACAGCATCAAGGCTTTGGCACCTATCTAACAAATAAAAATTAGAAGCTGAAAATTATTTTAGTTTCAGACTCTCTGAAAAGGAGATTACCCCACTGTTCTCATGTGTTTTTTAGAAAGTCCCAAACTCAGATAATTGTCTGAACCTCATCCCCTGGGTAGCTCTTCTGTCAAAGAGCAGCAGTAGGCATGTTAAAACTTTACAGGTCATCACTCACAGAAAATACCTGTTCAAAGCAGCAGCACATTCCTCCCACGAGCAGAACTGGCTGCTCCTGCCCATTTTTGGCACCCCAGCTCGGGAATGTCTGGTCAAGGCATTTGCAGAACCCAAATAGGGCACCTCTATCACAACCCTTTTCACCAACTAGATTTTCCAGCACCCTCTTTGTGGGCACCTCATCCTTCCTGAGGAGGGATGGGGGAGCACATTGTGCTCTCAGTGCTCAGGCATGGCCCCAGGGGCAAGTCTGGGTCCTTTGCAATCTGGGAACTTCTTTCTCCACTCACAGAGATCAGAATAAATAAAAAAAAAATTTAAAAAAAAAAAAACAACCCAAACAACTAATAATTTTTTTTAAAAAGTAGCCATCTCTGTTGTCACCACATGCACACTCTGCAGGCACAATCACTGAACCAGTAGTAGCACGGGTACGAGTTTCAGTGGAGGGCAAAAATGAATCAGCTCTGTTTTGCCACACCAGTTTGCACAAAGCTCTCAGTGAGGTTAAACTGCAGGCTGCAGACACAGGTACGGGTGGCCCCTCAAGGCCACGCTTTGGAGAGTTTTCATAAAGGACACAGAACCTCATGCAACAGCTACTGGGGAGTGCTTTTCCCTCAAGTGCTCAGGGCATTTAGCTTTGCAGAGATGATAATTGGCTTCACTCCCCAGAGTGGATTTATGTGTGCTTATTTCCATGGATCATTTTTTATCTGTGACAGTAATTGCTGTCCATCCCCCTGTGCAGTTTTCACCTTACACAGTGTAGGACCGTGCTGCTGTTGGGGTGCACAACAAGGCACTGATTTCCCAGGCCACCACCTGGCCAGCTCCAAACCCCACATCCTCAAGACTTCTTGCTGATCACGAGCTCCCACAGACCACCAGCCACCTCTGAGTAGGCTCATCTATTTAATTTACAGCAGAGATGCATTCTGCCTAAGAAAAATATCTGAATACTCCCTTTCAAGCATTAGTTGAAAGTCATGAGGTTCAACAGCAGCACCAGCAACACTGGGGATAGGGAATGGGCACTTTGCCAGGATTTTCCTGCCTTGTCATTCTCCAATCATACTCAAAACAGCACAAGGGCTGTCAAAAAAAAAAAAAAGCTCTCAGTGCAACAAAGCTGCTGTATGTTAGCTCCTTAGCAGTGTCCTTTTTGGGATTCCTTGGTTAAAAAGTTAGGGCACGGTGGGAGGCAAAGAAAAATATCCATTTTCTTTTTTTCATCCCCAGGAAAAACAAACTCCCACCAATATCTTTTCCATTGGTATGTACCTTTTCTCCTAAGAAAAGGAAAAATACACTTCTATATTTAAAAAAAAAAACATAGTAACCAAGCCAACTGTCCTCTAAGGCTTTACAAATACTCTAAATCCCTCATAGAAACAGACTTTTTGTCTTAAATGGGAATTTGCAACCTATGTCTGGATTCTGCCAAAACAGGCATCTTCCACCCTCTGGTTCACCTACAATGATAAGCCATTTGTTTGGGAATGAGATTCTTCTCAGTGTGTAATTAAGAAAATGTCTATTTTAGAGCAGGATAGCTGCCCTGCAGGTTATGCATTGAAATTCCTCTACTGCACAGCTGGTAGTCAAGGAGGCTTATTTTAATAAAATCTAAGTCTGCCTTCAGCCTTCCTGTAAATGTGGTATTTACCTTATGTTAACAATCTTTCAGTGAAGATAATAAATGCACTGCAGACAGAAAAGAAATACAATTCCATACAGCAGTGGATCTGTGTGACAAAACAATAGAACTGCATTCTTGTGTGCAGTAGCATCTGCCAGGTCTGATAAGCAACTGCAAGGAAACACTTTTTTAATGCATAAATCATGATCCGTGTACAACACATGGAAGAAAATTTGAATTGCCTGGACAAAAACCTGAGCAACGCAGTGCTCTGGAATTACATCCTTGGATTTTACTTACTTATCTGCCTTTCAGTGGGAATAACTATCACCTCCAAATACAGTCTTTTTACTCCAAAAGAAATCCCATTATCAAATAGAGAAAAAGCTGCTTAAAATCTGAGGCTGTGCACAGCCTTTCGCCTTCAGAAAACAAGTTCCACTTTTCTAACAGTATATTTGAATATAAATGCTTTCCATGCAAGAAATTATCATACAATGTATCTCAGTATAAACATTATAACAAATAATCTAGAATCCACCATATTACACTTCAAATAGTAGAACTACAATGAAGCTGGAAGGAAACACCCTGACTGCACTCAAAGTTATGATTCAAATCCTCTGAATAGAACTACGCAGTGTTTATATCTAAGAGAGAGAAATATACCATGATACTCCCCTCAAAATTAGGGGAATAGTGACAAGAAGCTGTGTTTTGTTGGCAAAATGTAATATTAGCCCTGTGTCAAGCCATAGCAAGCTGAGGTGTCTTGAAGTTTATTCAGCAAGAGATCTCTCTGATGCAGGCTTGGTTTTCTCCCACACTACTTTTAATTGTGAAGAGGTTGTTCTGACTCTCCAAAAGGAAGAGGTACAGACAGCACACAAAACTCTGTGCAAACTTCAGACATATTTTGGGAATAATATATCCCTGTCCCTCTCTACTCGGCCCCTTCTTGCCCATCACAGCAAGAAAAGGCAGAGAAGGTGTAGTTTCCTCCAGCAAAGCACTGAAGTGCCGTGCCTCAGGGCCCAGACTCGTCTCTTCAGCTCTGGCAGCAGCAGCTTCATGCACTATCAAAAAAATAATTAGCAGCAGGCACAAAAGGTACACAGAATTTTTAAGCATAAAACTTCTCAGGATGAATCTTAGCATTTGTACTTTTGGGGGCTGGTAACACTAATCCTACCACTGAAACCTCTGAGCACCTCTGAACAGTCATTACCATCAGCATCCCACGGGTACCTTGCACACTCACAGCAAATACTTAAACAAGCAGAAAATCAGCCAAAGGGCTCTGCACATTTACATAATTTGCCAGTACCTGTAAAGTGTGTGCTTGCAAGTTGTAGAAATGTCAAAACACACTTTCAGTGGTAGATGATGCTGAATGTTCAATCCTAGGTCTTTAAATCCAGAACACATTTAATTTGGAAATACGGTACTAAGGCAAATGCCCCTTTCAGCCAAACATATTTCAAGTATATAGACAGTTTATAATTTAAAAAATATCTTAATGGGAATACAGCATTAGAAATATCTTAATCTATTATGCCAAAGTCTTGTGACTGCACTTTTGTGGAAAACACGAAGTTGGAGGTACCCCAGCCAGGCATTTATCTGTGAAGGATGCACGGATTCCCTCAAGCTGGTTGTCACAAAATCAGTCACTCTGCACAAAATTCAAAACCAGGGGGATTAAAGAGTTCGAATTAAAACATTCAAGTGGATGATCAGTGATAACCATCTCATTCCCTCCAGTATTGATTCTAGAAGGCCAACAAAGTGCCTTCCAAGAGCAGGAAGCCTCTACCTCAATATTTATGACCCACTCACGGGAGACTGGTGCTTTTCTGGCCATTTTTGTTCAATTCCCTCCTGCCACTGCCAAAAAACGGCCACGGTTATGGCACCACTCCATATCTGCCTCACCATCAGGTGGCAATGCAGCAACGTGCATCCCTCACCTGAAGCCACAGGGGCTGAGCACCCACTCACTTGAATTGCTGGAAAAATGGAGACAGTATTTTGGAAGTACCCAACTGAAAACAAAAAAATCCAAAATTGATTGGGTTTTTTCTCCTCCTTTTCACACTCTCTATGTTTCTAAGAAATTCAGTCTACAATTCTCTGTCTCAAATACTCTTTTTTTTTTTTGTGATAATGATTCCTTCCTTCACTTTGCTTAAAAGACCATCTATGAAGAAAGGGCACTCTGGTAGCATGTCTGGAGGGCAGGCAACAGTCTGGAAGGTCCAACAGGTGCCTGAGAGCTGGCAGGACCCAGTTCTGCAAACCATGGGAGCACGAGGAGTCACAGCAGTACAAAACTGTCCAGCAATGGCCTCAGTTAAAACTGAGAGCTCCTCCCACTCCATCACATCAGCTGGAGAAGGCTTTTTGCAGAGCAAGGAGCAGAGGTAATCACACATAATGAGCTTCATCACAGGCTAAGGGCTCCCTCACTGCTCCTCTGGGTCACAGGCAAGGTACAGGACTAACACAGACGAGATGGTTGGATCAGCAAGCACCAGCTTAATCCAGCATCTAACTTAAAAAAGCAGCTTAAAATCTTTGTTTTGCTTCAAATCTGCCCCTGCTTTGCCTTGATGTCTATTTTTACAGCTTGAAAGTCCAGGAAGGGATGTTTAGGACGTACAAGATGAACTTTAAATAAACCCAGGAGACTTGTCTTTTGCTTAGACACCCAGTGACTTCACAGCACAAGAGGAGAGATGCAGAAGGCTCCCATGCAGGGTGAGAGCACCTAACTCTGTCCTGCCAAACTACTCAGTCCAGCAGGGACTAGAAAAAAGGTCTTAGGGGCTGATTTTTAAGATCTCATTTCCACAAAATCCAAATGCTGCTTTCCTAAACACCACCAATGTTTAAGCCTTAAACAATAGATATGTTTTGGGAGACAAACTCTGTAGTTACCAAGGAAAATTGCCAGCAACTTCAGAGGGGTTGGGGGAGAGGTAGTTTGACCAGGAAATCACATTTAAAATCTGTCTGGCTGAATTGGGAAATGAGAGTGCCTCTTATAGGGAAAAAAAAAAAACCCTTAATGAAAAATGTATTTTAAAATTTACAAACATTCAGGTTCGATTAAGAAAATACTTTTTTCAACTGAAAGAGTAAATCAGTCACATTTGAATGTCCTGGATTTCTCTTTGTCTTGCTTTGTTACATTTGTAATGCCAGAAAAGTAGCTTTTAACTAAGCAACAGCTGGAGTCAGGCTCTGGGAATTATTGTGTTTTCATCTGTGCTTGGTCCGACTCCTAACCAGAGCACTTCCTCTGGAGGGAATCAAAGTGTTTTACATCACAGGGTCACAAGCTATGACATATGTAAGTGCTCTGCAGGAATTCAACAAAAGCATTTGCACATAGAAAGGACTGGAAGAAATTGCTTCCATTAAGTCTCATACATCGACTCTTTAAAATTCCTGCAAACAAATTCCACACTCTGCTTCTTGTTTTGTTTGTGGACTGTAACATTGGTCTTTGCATTCAGTTTGTGTTATGAAATTCAGCTGCACCCAGGGCAGAGCAGCCAGCTCTGAGGACCCAAGAAAACAGGAGAAGAAAGCACAAACTCTCTCCCCTCCTTCAGTGACTTTCTGCAGCAGTTTGACACCACTGATCCAGACAAGAGAAACTGGAGATTCAAGCTTTCTGCTTCATTTTAGAGAACAAGCACACACAAAAAAAAACCAAAGAGGCATAGGAAAGTCCAGAAGTTTTAAAAGCTCTAGCCTGTAACAGAAATCTCAAAAAGTCTGACCATGCAAATAAACGTGGGCTACTTAAATACAGACAACTAAACTGGAAGTTTTATCTATGTCCAAAGATGACAGCACTTCAAGTTTATTCTTTTAAAAACACTCAACCATCAGTCTTAAAGCATTCCTTTAAACTCATTTCATCAGACAAGGGACAACAGAAGTGTTTTAAGGGCTTTTAGCAACTCTCCCTCCACCTGTTCTGCTCCTCCAGGCAAGCTCTTAATTCCAGGTCTATTTTTGGTTAACCTGGTGACTGAACTGCAGCAGAACACACAATGCAATATCCCCTGAATTCTACCTGACTGGTCCATATTCTCCAATCACCACCATCTTCCAGGCTTCTGGCTCCAGCTATGTCTTTCCCATTCCTTGCCCTGCCCGAGGGCTTGTGAAGAGCTGCACTTTCCCAGCTGCTGCCATGAAGAAGCCCATTGCCCCCAGAAAGCTCCACCTGATCAGCCCAGGTCCTTTGCTCTGTCAGGAACATGAATTTTAAAGAAAGTCGTAAAAACACAAATACTGCCTATCATAACAAAGGGGGGTTTACAAGTCTCCTGAGCACACAGATTTATCCTTCCAGGCACAATCCCTGGGTTAAGAGGGAGGGAAGGAAAGCCATGGGCACACCGAGCACGGGGTGAGCTCCCCATTCCCACTGCGTGCCGGGGGGACTTCACAGAGCAAGAGGTGTTTGCTCCACAGAGCAGTGCCCGTTTGCATCCACATTCTCCTCTCATAACCTGCACTGAAGCAGCTCAGTAGTGGATGGCCAGGAGCTGCTCAGAACCTGCCTCCTCACCGCAGGGATTCTCCTCTGGGGCCACCTGAGTGCAGCAGGACAAACCGATAGAAAGGAGGAGCTGTGGCTGAGAAACCTTTACAGCTTTTCACACCTCAGGAAGCCTGTGAAGGAAAGAAATGCCCAGCAGACATCCCCACAGGCATATGCCATCAGCAGAACTTGAGATTCCACTTTTGAGAGGCAGCAACAGCTCATCTAATTCAGATGGTGACAGAAAAACAGTCCTCACCCAACATCAGTGTCTAATAATCCCTAAATAGCTACACCACCCTATGAACACTGCTTTAATTAGATTCCCCCAAAATAAAAATACTTTAATGGAAACAGGTTATGCCTGCCTACAAGTATTCCCCAAGTTCTTGTCAAAGGATCTGTAGGAGCCACACATGAGCTGCTGTAATTGTTTAGTGACTGAGAAGAATAAGCAAAGTTGTGGTCACAAATGGCATTTCAGTCCAGAACACACAGATAAAGTGAGGCAAACTCTTCAGCAGTGACCATTTGAGTCCAGTGTTTGTTTTCTGAGATGACATCATCTCTCAGGAGCCCCTAAAAAGTTATCACCAACCAGATCACCAAGTTCATCCTTTGTTCTCCTGCGATCTGTCCTGTATCAGCCAACCAAAGAAGCACAAGTACTTAGCAAACTGAAAAGAGCATTCAATAAATATAAAAGCTTTTAATTACAGTGAAGCAGAAGCTCCATTGTTCCATGGGGTTTTTTCCCCCTCACTCTCTCTGCCATCACCACAGTAAGACTATGAAATGATGGGTGGTATCAGAAAATGACCAGAGTGACCTATAACACCTTGTTTACCTTTCATGCTTAGTTACCACATGAAGATTTATACCTGATAGGGGTTGACAGCTCCATT
Organism: Edolisoma coerulescens; assembly: GCA_013397115.1. Taxonomy (NCBI): domain Eukaryota; kingdom Metazoa; phylum Chordata; class Aves; order Passeriformes; family Campephagidae; genus Edolisoma; species Edolisoma coerulescens. The sequence continues at coordinate 881,543 of VWZW01002154.1, forward strand.
CAGCTTGCATTCACTACACTCTAAGCCAAGAGCAGCAGCAGAACACAGGTAGAAAAATCAGCAGCAGTCTACAGTCCCCATTTCTCCCTGCTACAAGGAGGACTTTTTGGTAACAAGAGCTCTTAAAACTGCATATTGTAACTAAACATGAAGAGATAAATACATATCAGGCTTCTCTAAGAGTTTGTATAGGGAGCAAAGTGCTCCTCACTGTCAACTTGAAAGCAGCCACCTCCCCTAGCTCAGAGGTTTGCCTTTACACAGGGAAGGTGTGAGGACCTTTGGTATGTAGCAGCAGGGCCAAGCACACAAAGGAGCTGCAGCAGACTGAAGTGGCACGTATTTCAAAGGCTGAGATCCATGTCTCTCTGGGAGCTTTCCACTAGAGAGCTGCTCGCTTTCACCAGGCATTATTTTCTAAAGTAACCACCCTGTTGAAAGCATTACTCAAGATTCAAGTTACCAGTAAAGAAATTACTTTACTTATCAGTGATTTATACACTATCTTCATTTTTATCATCTCTAGGCTACTCTTAATAGCTGAGAAAATATTGCCCTTCTGTAGAACAAGATTCAGATGACTACCAGACCAGCTGGTTTGTTGGGTGCAGTATTTTACAAAATTCATGTTGAGATCGCTCCCTAAGCAAAACACTAGTGAGAAAGAGTGAGCACTAAAAGATCATCAGTGTAAAAACCTTAATTTTATAGAAAACACAAGTACCCAAAAGGGAACCCTGTTTGTGAGATCAACACCAAAAGCCACATTACTCAGATGTTATTTACAAGGCAATATGACACTCACTCAAGCTAGGGAACTCAAATTCAGAGAAACTTGTATCATCTTTATCCTACCTCCTTGTGTGTGCTCGGCACACTGGGGTACCATGTAACAAAAGGCAGCTGATTACAAACAAATGTCTATCATACTGCACGTTTACCATGATTCCACAAGACCAAACAGAGCTGTTGGCAGCAGCAGAGAACTATTATCCTAGGCACAAAACAAAAAAAGATACACAAAAATTGAGTAACCACTGGGGGGCAAGGTGACTGAATTTAGCTCCGTGAGACAGCAAAGAACACCTGGGCTTGTCTCCACGGGCACAAGGACCAAGTGGGTCTGCCAAGGCAACTGCCTCGGTGAGATCAGACTCTGGTGAGATCAGGCTCTGGTGAGATAGATATCCCTTTTCAGATGCTGGCTACAGAGTAAAAGGATCAATCAAAAGCTGCAGAATCGTGGCTATAGGGCACACAAGCTCTGAAATAACTTTCCCCAGGAGTGATCCATGAAGAGGCAGGAGGCAGGTGTGTCACACACTTGTCCCTGTTGTCGGCCCTGTGAACTCCCCCAGGCATTCATTCCCCAAGCAGGCAGCTCTGACACTCTGGCTCAGAGTGTCACAAAATTCTGGCTTTTAACTTTTACCACTGAAGCTACAGTTAGGTCTGATGCCAACATTTTCATTGTATAAAAAGAAGCAACAGAAAGGAGGTTAAGATTATCACCGTCACACATCTGAGATGAGACTGAACAGAATTTAAGGCAAAAAAGAAATAGCATTGTCACAGCCTTAGGGCTTTCCTCTGCTGACTTCCAAAGGCTGGAGATACACACAGCTGAGAGGCTGAGCTTCTCCAGATATTGCAAAAATCCCTCCTAACGGGAGAAGTCTATTCAGAGAGGTCACCATCCCTTGAGCCTCTGGCCTTGTCTCCCCATCTCTGAAGTTTTAAAATCCCATCTGGCCCCCAAAAGAGGTAAAGAGTCTTACTCTTGCTTTGCTGCACAGTATTTCAGGACATTTCTACCATGCATCTCCTCCCAAAAAAGTCCCTGACTGGCACAGCAAGAGCTGGATGTAACAGCGATTCCCAAAAGCATTCTTCTCACTGCTTTTTCCAGGGGAACCAAGACACGGCTTACAAGTCACTTCCAGTTCCCACTGTACCCATAAGATACTCTATAATTTAGGGCACATCATTAAACAAAACCCCGGAGATGACAAGATCAAAGAGGGATTCTGAACTTTAAAACACAGGTTCATCTGGGTTTGCACTCACTTCTTCTTCTTTGTATTGTTAAAGCACAGGGTAATGTGGGAGGGAAAGTTGTGAAAACGTTAAGGGGAACGCAGAGGAAAAGGCACAGCTGACAGTAAAATGACAGAGCTTAATTCTGCCAGATTGTCTGTAGGTGCAAAAGATTCTGTTCAGCTCCAGGGGAGCCTGGGTTTTGAATTGTTTTTATTAACTCTTTCCTGAGCCTATCAAGGCAGAAAAGCATTTGGAGCCCAAATGACTAATTTATTTATTTTTTATTACCAAAGCAAATGAATCAAACCTCCAAAAACGTAGGATGATGGATTCTGCAGGCACAAAAACCAATTTTTCTCCCCGTTCTTGGTCACCTCCGCCAACTAACAATCCATCGCAGATTTTTCGCATCTGCCCTTTACATCCTGAAACATAAGGGTTGACATGGCAAAGTAACAGCCCTCGGAGCTGCAGGGTGGCACAAAGAGCTACAGCCAACACGTTGTGAGGAACAAAGTGCAGCCCTTTCTGTGAGCAGCACAATCTCCCGTGCAACCTCCCTGCTTCGCTCTGCAGCAGGGCAGGCGCCAGCCTCCCAGCCAGCGGCTGAGTTCTTCATTTCACCTATATTTTTCCTCAACTAGTCGCTGAAGCAGTGAACCAGATGGAGCCGGTTTGCACTGCCTATGACAGGATATTAGCTATTGAGAGGCTGCATGCATTAGCTGCCAGAACAGATGAGTGCTTTAGCACTTACAAATCGCGGGAGGGGAAGAATAGAGCAAGAGGAGATCATTCACGTGCTCCTTGCTTAGATATGCTGATATCTTATCAGCTCGCCACAGACAAGCCAGATGTGGAGGTGAGTGGAATACAAGTACAAAAAATAAAAAAAAAAAACACCTCAACCTGTCTGCAAGCATGTACAGCAAGGGTGCAAACAAGAGCGCTCTCAGAGGTGTTTAGATCCAGCACTACAGAAATTCCAGCTGTCAAAAACCTCGATCATACATGGAAATTAAAATTCAACCCCCTGGTGAAAAAAACATTGGAGGGTCAGGGCAGGCACGACTGCCTTGATTCAGCGCAGGCGGAGAGCTTGCCTTGCTACTCACATTCCTTAATGGCAATCTATTACTGGGGAAATTACATGAATTCTGTTTAATCCCCATCATTCTGCATATTGCTATTTGCTCACACAGGAATTTCCATTTGTTCCAGCTCTTCACGAGGTTATTCAAGGGACAGCACAAAATCTTAAAGGAAGGCTAAGAGATCATTCTTCCAGAAGCTCCTCTGTAGTAGGAGAAAATAAAGTATCTGTTGCCTTTATGGACTAGATAAAGGCTGAGATTTCCCATATACACATAATGTTTGTTTAAATGAGTACAGTAACTTTACATTTGAGGAAACACATTTATTTCTGTGTATAAACAGAATGATGAAAGATTAAGGACAGCTGTGCATCTGTTTATCCGTAACATATACACTGTTATCTGACTTGAGGCTAACAGACATTTTAACCTCTCCTTCAGCACCTGATCTATCATTTCTTTCATACTTAAATGCCTTCCTGTGGCTGCTCACAGACTGTAGGGCTGCTTGGGGAGGGTGGTGGGGAATGGGACTGATCATGTCACACGCAGGCAGCTGGGGAAGGAAGTGGGGAAGCTCTTTTTTACTCAGCCTCAGTTTGTTCCTTTCACTTCATAAAGAGTCCCTGCTTCAAGTGCTGAAGCACTTGTACACAGTGCAAAAAAAAAAAAACCAAAAAATTAAGAATGGACACAAATTCCTTTAAAGCCAATGGAAAGGGGAAAGACTCAGAATTCAAACTGCAAATCCCACAGTGACTCCATTCATTTATTCCAAAGATGCAGCTCTCAGAGCCATCGTGGCTTTTTGCAGGCTGTCAGAAGCTGCAGTTTTCACCTGACTTCCCGAGCCCTGATGTCCATGGGGTGTCTGAAGAGTGGGGAGCTGTCAGACCAAGCTGAGGGCACCTGGGTCTGCTTCTCCAGGGCTGGGGCACACCTGCCAGCACCCAGTGACAGTGGGAGCAGGCAGGTGTAGAGAGCAGGACACTGCCAGCCTGGCCCTCCAGAAGTCCATCCCACGAGGACAGGAGAGGCTCAGAAAGGTGACCACGGATCACAATTAAATACACAGAAAATCCAGAGGAGCCAGCAGTGGGGGCTGCCCTCCTATCACCTCCCTCAAGGGCTCATCCACGAGATGTTTGGACATTTACAGCCACAGCAGTTTAAACATCAGGATAATTCACAACTTTCTGAATCACTGCAGTCAAAAGGAATGTTCAATGCCGGGGGGAAGGATGAATTGCTCCACTTCAATACGTTCTAATATAAGATTCCAGGCATTACCAAAAGAAAAGGATTACTTTTAAGTATAAAAAGGACTAATGAAAACTGGAACAAACCATTTGCCTTCAGATAGGGTTTGTTTAAAGTTTAATGATTTTGGACTTTTTTAAAGTTTTAGCTCAATCAAAAATGAGATTACTTTTTTTTGCAGTCAAATATTAACACAGTTCTGATAGGCAAGTTGATGCAAAAATGGGGGCTAAATCAGCCCTTACAGGGTAAAGAATGACAGCATGTCCCTCTCAGAAGGATGTAGAAAAAGGAGTCCTAGAAATCTCTAAATAGGGAGAAGGAAGGCAATTAATTCCACATTTCCCAAAACATTTTTTTTGAGTGTGTTGGTTGGGCTATTAAAAACACAGTTATTTATAGAAACCTGTAGGACTTGTGTGAAAGGAGACCTTGTTAGGAGAAGTGGTACTCATTTTGGACTGGCCAAGTATAATGTGTGCAGTGCTTTTATACCTGCAGGGCATTTCCTCAGGGCAGAGCCAATATATTAGAATGCAGATTTTTGCAGTATGCAGTCTCCCTCTCCCATATTTCTAGAGGTTAGTCTTCCCTAGGGAGGAAAGGGATAACAAAGACCTCCAAAGAATCAAAACATGGAGGCACTGACTGGCTACTTCCTTTCAAAAAGGGGACATAAATATATACACACACACATACACCTGATTGCATGCATTATAAGCAATAACCTTCTCTCTCTGCTTGAAGGGACAGACCACACACATGTGGGACCCCTGAGTTTTTGTCTCACTGGGGTTTTTTCCTCCATTTGTTCTCTTTTTTGCTAGCTGGCATTGGTTTTAATGGCTATTTAGGCTGTAACTTCTTTTTTTTTCCCCCTAACATAATTTGAAGGCAGAAAAAAAAAACATACCAGGCTACATTTCTATGAAATATGTGCACACTTCCCAAGAGCTATTACCCAAATTTGTAGGTCTAAACTCGTGAAATGGGTGTGCTGGCAGTTTTGCAAGCTGAGACCCTGTAAAACCCAACTCAACACAGAAGGACCAAGCTCAAAATTCCATCTTGATCTTGTCAGCAAGACAGGACCCTTCCACAAACCCTCAGGGTGAAAGAGCAGCTTGTCTTTGTTCACTTGTCTTTGCAGTGCTGCCGACAAGAAGAGGTGCAGATACAGCACAAGGATGCTGGGGGACAGCACTGGGAGCAGGAAAATCTGCTCCAAGCAGAGAGGGGAAGGGATGGCTGCCCCAGCCAACAGGGAAACTGCACCTGGCCTTGCTTTCATCTGTGAGAGCATTTCTTGTTTCTCAAGGCACTGAAACCTCCACACCTCTGAGAAGTCTATGCTGTTAGAAGATTTCTGGGTATCAGCTTAGAGATTTATGTAAATTTTCTGTCTAATTACTTCCAGTAATTACATCTATCTAATTACTCTGTTTGGGCCTACAGAAAAGCTGAGCAGCTTCCTGTATCCAAGATGTTCTTAAAAACTTGGGATAAGAAACTGATTCTTATTTGGAACCAGAAATGTGCTAAAACAGCATCAACATGACATTAGTGGAGTGTCAAACCAGGACTCCTGTCCTCCTAGTCAAAAACCTTTTCTAAGCCTGGATGTCAGTCATTGCAGTGCAGAGCCTTTTCTTTTTTCTGATTGTTGGTGCCTAATCCCACAATTTCCCACTCAATACTCCTTCCCTTTCCACCATTTTTCTCTCCTACTCTTTACTGAGAGAATAAAGGTGCAGACTGCTCTAATTTCTTCCTTGCTCGGCCACCAATTTACACAAAGCTTATGGAAGCTTATCTTCTCAAAGTCCTTCACCCATCTGTTCAGCCTGATTAAAATTAGCCAATAAGTGAGGTAGGATGTGGGACAAGGAACTAGCAGTTGGGCAGAAAGAAATCCCAAGTTATTTCCATAGAAAAACCAAACAAAAAAACCCATGACATTTTTAACAAAATCAGGAAAGCAGGAAACTGAGTCTGGGCCCGTAATTCTCACAGATCACTTGGCTGCTTTTCTTGAACTAATTCATTCATTCTCAGTCAGGTGTGCATCCTTGAGAAATGTGAACTTCTCAGGAAAGGATGAAGAACCAAAAATAACGGGGTCACAATCTTGAAGAGAAATGCAGGTGCAAATCAGGATAAGTTTTTCACTGCCCACAGCTCTCCTAAAAATCTCAACGAGCAGCCAAGGAAGCCATACCCCAGGTGTAGGCAGGCACCATCAACAAGGTCTTCTCATGCAGCCCTGCACAATTATTGATGCCCACAGCCTTCAGGCTCGGGGTATAAATTGCCACTGATCAATTGGCACAGACAATCTCCAAATACATTTGCATTGCTCCAGCCATGCAGCCTGTTACGCCATTACTTTTAGCCACTTGATCTCCTGGATCATTTTTTCTTCTCTTAGCAATTAATAATGCCAGTAATTACTACATGAAGTCATACTTTAGAAGCATAATTGCAATTTCCACTCCCAGCTAACACAAGGTAACAATCATTTGTGTGATGAACCTTGGCACTCAATGGTGACACTAATGAACTCAGAGCAGAAATAAAGAGAGCAAAATGACACACAGTCCAAGGAAATACTTGCACTATGGACTTGAACACCAAATCACCAAGTTATTTTCTTCTTCTGTCTGGGAACATACAATTATTTAGTATTCATATTACAGCACAGTCCCATCCCAAGCTGATTTAAAGCCTGCATTATAATTGCTAATGATTACTCATGAAAAAGAGACTATTATATGTAAAAACTGCAATCAGCGCTAATCTATTCACCTATCCATTTTATACTGATACATTTTCTAAACAAAGCTCTGCCTGAATTGCTCATAATTAGCTTCTATTCTTACATTTTTAATTGCTCTTCTCCCCCTCCCATTTTCAAACAGAACATTTTACATGTCTTCAGACTTTTTTTAAAAAAAAAAAAAGATTTGGACTGAATTTTTATGAGTGAAAACCTGACACTGTACAATTTGGAGTTTTAAAATAACTCCTCTGTTGTCAAATAATAAATGCCTAAGCAGTGTTTCAGGAAATAAATATTTTAAAACAAGATCAAAATTTCAGGCACAGCATCCATGTAGTCTGAGAGCATCTAAGAGAGCACTAAGGGAGAAGATGTGGCTTAGCTACCATTTTATTTATTTTTTTTTTTCAAAAGCCAAGTGCATTCTGCCCCTCCATCTTCAGGCTGTCAAGAGCCTGGTAATCAAGAGACATTTGGCACTCCAGCTGGGAAAAACACTGCATTTAAGGGTCTCTGTCTGCTGAGACTCTAGTGCTGCTGTGCCAGCTTTCATATAAATGGTATTGAAGTTGCTCTTTTTACTCCACTGTCTTTCAGGCACCCGAGCTGCATTTCATGGAAAGATGAGCTGGTTTTGGCTGGGACAGAGTCAATTTTCTTCACAGTGGCTGGTATGGGGCTGTGTTTTGGATTTGTGCTGATAGCAGTATTGATGGCCCAGGGATGTTTTTGATAGCGCTGGGCAGAGCTCGCACAGAGCCAAGGCCTGTTCTGCTCCTCTCCCCACCCCAGCAGCGAGGAGACTTGGGGTGCACTTGGAAAGGGACACAGCTGACCCCAGCTGATCCCATGGGACTTAATTCTCAGCACATAAAGCTGGGGGAGGAAGGAAGGAGAGGGGGTGATTCAGAGTGACTGAGTCTGCCGTCCCCAGTAACCATTAGGTGTGATGGAGCCCTGCTCTCCTGGAGATGGCAAACACCTGCCTGCCCACAGGAGGTGGTGAATGAATTCCTTGTTTCGCCTTGATTGCATGCACAGCTTTTGCCTTACCCATTAAGCTATCTTTATCTCAACCCACGAGTTCTCACTTTTACACTCATGATTTTCTCCCCCATCCCAGTGCGGGGGGAGCGAGCGAATGGCTGTGGAGTGCTTAGTCACTGGTGGGGGCAAACCACAACAAAAGACAACTGGAACAGCTCACATGTGGGAGCCAACAAAGCATCCTCTGCACTGCACAGCTTCAGTTCTCCTCGTTATTAGGTAGTTCTCCTACATATTAGGTGATGTGTCTTGCTTAGGAGCATCCCCCTGTCAAAGTAACACTTGGAGAAAATGGAATTCACATTGTAATTCCCATTCAAGTATTTTCTTCTTTTCACTCTATGAAAATCAATCCCACCTCATACTCAGAATAATATCTCTGGTCCTCAGAGGGCAAGAAGGAAAACGTCTGGCTTCAGCTACAGACAGAAGAGAGCAGCTTGTTGCTGAGTGTTCTCTGCCAAATCTCTTCCCCACACAAAGTTATGTGAAAGCAGACAAAATTATCCTGTTTCAGTGCATTTGACTTGTGGAAAAAAACACTGATTTGAATGAACTGCTCCTCCGCTAAAGCGCTTAAAAGTGGCATTTGCTAGTGCTTGTCTCTACATCGATTTCAGCAGTTGTTGGATGAGACCCTCAATCTGCCAGAGTCCTTCACAACCAGTTTTATGCAATTTCCAGTGTTGCACTAATCAGTAGATGCTTTAATCTGCATAAATGCAGGAGAGCTCTTAGGGACTGGTGCTACAGTGACTGGAGAAACTCATTCCAAAACATTTTAATCCTTTCAGAAGCCTTGCGTTTTCAAGCCCAACAAACAAACTCGGAGTGCAGAACCTTCATGAGTCTGCATAAGGAAAGTCTCAGAGCTAAAAATGACCAAATTCACTAAGTGAATAATAAGTCTACTTGCCAGCACAGTTTGTGAATCAAATTTGTGGGTGAATTTCTAGTCAAGCCAGACAGCACCTTGAACTGTTTTAATTTGCATCTGTATTTCCAAACTTTCAACAACTCCGAAAGATTCATACATATGCATCATGTGCATTCATGAGAAAGTCATGCCTACAAACACATCATCACACACATTCTGCTTCCAGTCACACGTCCCAGCAGAGTATCTGTGTTTTGACTTTAAGGCAGTACTGCCCAACACATCCAGGAAAAGTCACTTAAGATTTGCCAGTCTCACTGTGGGTTGGGTTTAGCTCACAACCACAACTTGCCATATTCTCAGAGCTGCTCCAGCCTGTACTTGCAACACATCCAAACATCCCTGTCAGCATGACAGTGTGCTTCCTGGCATGCCCTCTTTTTCTCTAGGCCCACAGGACATTATCATAGATGAATTTATAAAGAAATCAGTAACACTGCAGTGGATGCAAGGAAGGGAGGAGAAAATGAAATCTGGTTAGCAGGAATTTTCAGATTCAGCTGTTTTCTTTCAATACCAGCTGTGCTGGGTCTGGCTGGGATGGACCTAACTCTCCTCATGGCAGCTTGTGCATTTGTGATAGCGTAACATTGATAACGCACCAGAGCTGTGGTTACTGCTGAGCAGCTCACACAGCAGCAGGGCTTTCTCTCCCATCTCACCCACTCTTCCCAAAGGCCAGCAAGCTGTTCCAGGGCAAGGGGATGTTCCAGGGCAAGGGGATGTTCCAGGGCAAGGGGATGGAAAGGCACACAGCTTGGGCAGCTGACCCAGACTGAGCAGAGATGTTCCTTTGCACCCAGCAATAAAAAGCTGAGGGACAGGAGGATGGGGACTTTGGTGGTTAAGGCACACATCTTCCAAAGCAACTGTTACACGTACTGGGGCCCTGCTTCCCTGGAAGTGACTGGACATCTGCCTGGTGATAGGAAGCCAAGAATAAATATCCTCTTTTTGCTTTGGTTTTCTATGCAGCCTTTACTTTTCTTATTAGACTGCTTTTATCTCAACCCTTGAGCTTGTTCATCTTTTATCTTCCTGACCTGCTGAGGGAGCGCACCAAAAGAACAACTGGGTCTGGCAGCCAGCTGAGGTCACCACACCATCATATCTATTTTAGAGCAAAAATTGACATTGCCTGTTTCAAAGTAACGTTGGGTTCTGGTGTTGCTATAAACTTGTACATCAGATTGCCTTGAGGCTCACAGTTATACTGGCACAACAGGAGCCCCAGGACACCAACATCACACTCACATTCATGTTTAATAAAACAGGGCAACGTTACCTCTGCCGATTTTAAGACTTCTGATCTTTCTGTGGAAGCCAAATAAGTCACATACAACAACCTTAGTATGTAAAACTACTGTACTGATTTGATGCAGTAGCTTCTCTATCAGCATGTGAGTGTCCTCAGAAGATTAAAACCTTAGGGGAAAAAAAAAACAACAAGAAATAAACCAAACCCTGTACAGCCCATCTATGCTTCCAGGCACCTGAGCAATAAGATTCTCTCTAGTTGCAGCTATATCACCTTGAGTGTTTTCCTTCTTCTCTTGAAGGGAAAGAAGATTGCAACTGTTTTGTGTGCCCAGAGCTATCACAAGCAAAATAATTATTCATTCTATTGTCTTATCCTTGTGCCAAGAACACGACCATCTTATACAAGGCTTGGCTTGAATCAAAAGTGCTGTGTTTTGAACAGAGCTGTCAACGATACTCAGGACTTACAGAAGCCTTTCCCAAGACTTGCAAAACAAAATCGAAGTCATTTAATTATCTGCCATTCATGTGTATTTGATAAGTGGAAGAGAGCTAACTTTCAAATCCTTTACAAAGAAATGAAGGCATCCTTTTATGAAGTCTGACTCTAGGTAAAGATGTAATGCCAGCTTGGAAAAGTGGGGTGATACAGTTCCTCTGACCACATCCTACACCAGACCCCTACAACAAGTAAAGACTTCCATTCTGAAAGCATTGCCAGAAAGTGCCTGACATTTTAACCCCACCTGAACAGACATTGATTACATTGACACAACAGAACCCTCAGCATTGCTGGGTCCTGGGAACAGCCATCAGTGCTCGGTTCCACAGAGCCACACTGCAAGGAAGAGTCTGGAAAAAGAGCTTTAAGACAGAACTCAGTGCTGTGTGATCCCAGCTGGCACAGAATCCTGAGGTACAGACCAGGGAAACAAGCTGAAGTTGCAGTTTCTTACTTGGGAGATGAAGTGACTAAATTGCTCTAGATTTGCAAGAAATGCATATCTTTTCCTCTTAAAAAGCCATCCTCCTTGCTGAGGCACTGCCAGTGAAGCTGTGTCTCCTCTAAAGTGTTCTTACTTCCCCTCGTGCTGCATCAGTCACCTCTCCCCCCCTCTGACTGAACTCTGCTTTGGCCCCAGCTGTGCACACTTGGATTTCCTGCATTATTTTCTTCTACTTCCAAAGTATTTCAGCTCAAACTTCAAAAAGTTCTTCTCTCTCTGTCTTTATTTGTGTCGTGACATGTCATTGCAGACGCCCAGCAGGCTCAGCAATATGTGCTAGGTCAGCAGCTGTCTGCCTCTCGTGTTCCAGGACACCCTTGCCTTTAGCTGCTCGGAAGTCCTAACGTATAAGAAAGATCTGAAGACAGCAGCTGGTGAGAAAAATTCTGCAACATCTAAGACCTTGTGATAGGTTTTTTCCCAGTTTTTTTATCCCAGGTGCTTCTTAGTTTGGGCAGTTGACTATCATTTCTACTTCAGGGAAAGCACATTTGCTGTGCTTACATGAATATAAATTGTGTGGGCATCTTTACTCAGTTAGATGGTAATATTCTAGTTCACTTTGGAAAAAAAAAATTCAAACTGCGGCTAACCTAAGTTAGAATAAATTGCCTTTCCCTCACACATTTTCCCCAAGCTATTAACCATTATCATTAAGGGAAATGAACTCATACAACATCCTTATGGTGTGGAGGCAAGCTGCTGATGTCAGCATTGGCTGGCATGATGTTACATCTACAGGCAAAATTCAAGAGTGCACTTTACTTCTTCCCACATGCAGTTTCATTTTCATTTCAAAAAGCAGAGGTTCACTGGTCTTTTTGCTGTGGTTCAGAATCAGAACAGTCTTAAGGTAGGTGAGAAAACAAACTAGAAAACAACTCCTGGCTGGCATACGACGGATCAGTCAAAAACCTACAGATTTTCATCACTGCAGTTGAAATTCACCAAGAGGGGCTCTCAAAGTGCCTTGCCACGTTATTGTCTAAAACAACATTGTCTGATTGTCTATTGAGTGGATGCCTCCACCCCTGGAAGGATTTTAAATCAGAAGTTTTGAGCAACCTGATCTAGTGAAAGGTGTCCCTGCCCGTGGTAGGGAGGTTAAATTAGATGCTCTTTTAGAGCCCTTCCAGTCCAAAGCCTTTTATGAGTCAGAGCTACTCTGCTTCAGTACCTTTTGAAGAACACTGATTAGATAATTAGTTTTATTGGCTATCAGTAAAGCAGCACATATTTATTTTCTTTGCAGAATTTTTACATGCACTTGCTGCAGTAAATGAGGATGTTATGGTCATATGAAAGATCTGAGAGAAAACCCTATGGAGCCTGCAGGAATTAAAACAATAGTGCATCTCCTAAACACAGATGATGACATGGTAGTTAGTGCACTGACACTCATGGGGGGGAAAACCAGTTGGCATAAAACACATAGTTCTCTGCAGTTGGTGCTTTTCTATGCCAAATTATAAATAAAGCAGTGATTTGGGTATCTGAAATAAGTAAGTGACAGATCCCAAGGCTCCAAGTTGCCTTATCCCACACGGGGCAGCTGCTGAGACATCTCAGCAACAAAAAGGCTCTTGCAAAGCCAATAGCCCAGTGTGGAGTTGGACAGCCACAGAACACCCTAACAAACAGCTCAGCTGCTGGCACTCCCCTGGTTTGATGCTGAAATGAATTTGTTAACCCAACAATCATCTGTGGACAAGAAAGCAGCTCTGGGCTGCATATTTTTACAAGCATTCTGTAGTTTTGCCCATGTTGCCACAGCATAATGACTTTTCATACTGACAGAAGAACAAACCAGTGTTTTAATTTTGGAAGTGTCATTACTGATGTATCCAATTCTCATGAATTAGTTTAAGTAGAAGACATAAATGAATGCTGAAGCTGTGCATTTTTCTTCAGATTTATTCTTATTTCATATGGTGACTACAGAATGTAAAATGTATTTCTGTACTGCCTGTAAAGTCCCACAGCCAAGTTTAACTGAATGGCATCCAAAAGTTACAGATGCAAAATGCTAAACTAAGTGTGTGTAACTAGATATTTTTATATTTTCAGCTTTCATCAAATTACAGACTTAACTAGAAATGGCATAAAGTAATTCATCATGTGAATAGTCAACAGTTCCTCACATGTTACAATCAGTCATGCAGTTAAGAAACAATTTCAGATTGCAAACAATTGACTTGATTTTTGGAAATCTCTCTGAAGTACTTCTCAGGAGTCCATGGTATGAACTAGGTAGTAGTTTTTGCACTAAAAACAATGTCAGTCTCAAGTCAAGCAACATTCACATGCAAAATAACTGGAAGTCAAGCATGACACAGGACAAAATAATAGAAACTTAAAAATAATTTAAAACAATACAGAAGTCCTTGTTTAAAAGAGCATGATAGAGCTCACTGTATTTGTTTCCAAAGGAATTGTTTTCACTATACTTACATTCATCACAGATAAACAAAGATCTAATAGAGATACAGATAAAGATGATTTCATGTTATAAAGGGAATGAGTCACAAATGTTTCATGGTTCCTTAAGCAGAAATCATGAACAAGACCAAATAGCTGCAATTTTGAAGCAGGATTTGCTAACATAACACAAAACATGATAAGTGGGAAGCCACATTTAGCTACATTACTGTGGTACTGGGCCACAAGTTCTACTTTTGAAGACTAAATATAAGCTTCTGTTAGAAAAAATAAGATTTTCTTTATATTTCTGTCTAACTGTGTATTTACATACAAACTTTTAAGAGTAAAAAAAACCCAAAGACCTATTAAAAATTCTTGTGATGTTATCCAAACTGACTTATTTACCTCCTTTTTGTTTTCCAGTCCTCATTCAAGCTGATGGTGAATGCTGTATATCTAATCATAATCCTGCTGTTATCACAGCTGTTATGTGCTTTATTTTTGATGGCTTAAAGACAGATGTTCCAAAATTGCCCTAGATTCCTGCCAGCCTTTTCAATTGCATTATACAAACAATTAAACTTTCCTGACCCTATTCCTGTCTCTAGATAAAATTCAGACGTTGACACTTCAAGAAGAAAATCTTGTATGTAAATTGGTTCTAATGACAGCTATTGATGTGTAGTCATATGCAAATGGAGTATTATCAAACATTAAAATGTCCAGGAGCAGCAGCTAGATGGATGCAGTCAAGAAAAATTAACTAGAAGACACATATTCCAGATACTTCCCACAGTATGTAATGCAATTAAACAGAAGCAAAGGGAAATTCACACTAGAAACTGCCTCTCTCCTGCCATGCCTATTTATTCCCCATCATCTGTTATTATTGTTGAGAATCTTCACATTGTGTCCCAATTAAGCAAATCTCTCGGAATTAATAAGGGTTTGCCTTCTCCATCACCACATCTTTAATGCTTGGAACTGCAAACATTGGCACCTCGTGCTGTACGCGAGTGTGAGCAGTTAGAATAATAACAATTGTGAGATGTGCTTGCCAAAAAATGATTACAAGTCAAGCTTTATTGCAAGGGTGTCTTGTTTAGGAGGATTTAGCACAATTCGATGGGGTGACAGCAGTTGTCAGGCATTGATACTAAGCATAATAACTATTAAAGAGACAACTCACTTATTGAATATTCACAGTGCTAAGCCATTGTTTGGGCATGTTTGGAATACAGATAATTTTGCTATGGTTTGTTAGTCTTATAATGAAGATTTTTAAAAAACACTCCAGCAGAAAAAGTTTTTTGTTTGATGTTCCATCCAGTGGGTTTCATAGAACCCAATGATGAAAAGATGACAGCATTCAAGATTTCCTGAGTGTGACTAATTCAACTGATCCAAAGCATTCTAACTTGTAAGTCACTTGTGAGATTTCAAGGATTCTGCTCTATTTTTCTGTATGTTTCCATTGCTTCAATCTTAGCATTGTGTCTTTTACTTCCTCTGTGTTTTCAAGCCACTTCTCCTGGCTTTTTGCCATTTCCTTTCCAAAAATATTGGGAAAGGACACTAAAAAAACATGCCTTAACTCTATGGTTTATTTCTACCTCACAATATAGGGCGAGCTGTTAAGTTTAAGAACCATGACTGAAGGACCTTCCAGGATTTTCCCTGCAATTTGAGTCTTCCCCTTTAAGTACTGAATCCTCCCAAATAAGCATCAACAATTTCAAAAAGGTTTTGTCTTTTATAGCCATCCCTGATAAAAAAAAGCTTGAAGTATGAACCCATTTTAGAATTTCCAGTCTAATATGCTGGTTCAGCACAGCTCTGCCTTACTCTTTTTGCCTCTTCTTTCATTATCTCACTTTCTGCACCCACCTTCATTCTGCTGGAGGAGCCTCTGCATCATATCCAGAAGAGAGAGCTAATGCTGAAGATATTTGTGCTACACCACACAGGCACAGTGGTGATCCACAGCCACTCGAGGTAGCTGCCACCTCCACATTTAGGCTGCTAATGTTGCACATGGCACACTAATATTTATCACAGCCAAAGTTAAAGGAAAGCAAGGATCCATTTTTTTTTCTCCTACACATTATTTCACAGAGTGGAAAATGGCAGCTATGCACTTGTGAAAAAAAGTGCAGTGAAAGAAGCAACTGTTTTGGGATCCCTCTGCAATCAGAGGCATTAAAACTCCCCCAGGAAAAAAAAAAAAAAGAAAAATAAATCAGAGGACAGATGCAAACTCAGCCCAATTGGCCTCCTCTTTTTCCAGTCTAGTCTGGTATCATACATCAGTTCAGGACAACATCCTACTTTATGTTCACCTGTGTATGGCAGCAGCAGACAGGAAAATTCAATACTATTATTTAACATTTAAAGCTAAATCATTCCATTTGTGACCTGAATTTTTCACAGGATAATTTGTACCTTCGTTAAGAGTGAAGCACAGGAAGGGAGCTTGGCCTTGATTAAACACCAGCTCAGTAAACTGGGTTTCCCTGTTTCTCTGCTCTGTATTGTATCACCATGAATGCACTGGAAGTCCATTAAGGTGTAAAGCTACAACATTTATCCATGTTCTCCCCGTTCTTCTTCCCCTGCATAGATTGCTCTCCTTACCCAAGCAATCTTGGATAACACAAGTAGAGGCTATTTTTGGGTGCCAGGCGAGTTACCAGTTCCTTGTGTCCAGAGAAACAGTGAGAGCTCCCAGACACATCACAAAGCTTCCCCAGGAGCCCTGGCAAATGCTGGAAGTTTAATGCAGATTCATTAACCAGGAGACAAAAAGTCTTCAGTCACACGTAAAGAACTAAAACTGGGAGACTGTGACAGTCACAAACTATTCCAGTACAGAATCACGGAATATTATCCTCTTTAGTCAGTCATACTTCATCTTTTTCCTGGTCTGAAGGGTGGCAGAGATCCATAAACATTGCTTATTTGCCAACAAATACAGCACCTTTTCTGGCTCACTGAAATCAAAATAGATGCCCATCTCATCCATAGACAGCACAACACTAAAATTACCTGTTCAGCTCTCATGCCACAGCACCAAAATGAGCAGAACCAAACGGAAAATAAATTCACAAGGAAATCTTTCATAGTGCACCTGCTATAAATACACATAAGGAGGTCAGCACAGGCTTGGCTTGTTTTTGTTTCAGAACAAATGTGCACCAGTCGAATTCCCATGCTCAAGACATTAGATGGTATTCTCATGGGAGATTTTTGACTGGTTTGTACATACATTAAATAGAGGTTTTTTTCATGAAGTGCTTCTTCAAGAGTCACCCTTTCCAACTGGGAAGCTACATTATAAAGTAATAGCAGATCCAGGGCCAGGTGTTGCATTTTTAAACCCTGCAGGGATGAAACAACCACTCAGATGAGGACACAGGTACTGACAGGTTGTTTTCCACTTAAAGTCTTCCCCCTCCCCTTTAATGTTGTAACCACCCCAGAAATTTTAGCCACAGCACTAGCACCGTGCAAGCTAGACTCTCTTTTGGGAACACAATTTCCTTGTTTTGTCTTAGGCTCAAGTCCCACAGGGCCCAAATTTCACTCCAATCTCTCCCCTTTACCTCATCATAAGAAATACTTGAGAGAGCATGGGGATTTTGGTGAAATCAGGTGGATAAAGTGGGCCATAAGACACAACTCAGCTGATTTCTGAGCTAGAACTTAGATCTGAATTTAAGTTAATACTTAACTGCTGGAAAAAGACAATTCTCCTGTGATTTCTATCTGACAGGTATGCACAATTATCTAAGAGACCAGAAAAGGTTTTTCATTTAATCTAACAAGCACATTTAACCAAACAAAGTTAAATCCTACTTCTAACAAAGCACATCACTTCTCTAACACAGCCTTTATGATTTCGACTTTGTTTCTTCTTTCTCTGCCTTACTGAAGGCAGAGAAAAGGCTCCAAACTAAGCCCAAAAATTCCCCCAAATACATGTCCCTGTGCGTCTGCTGTGGCCAGAGACAGCTGTGCACATAACACGGTCAGACACATCTATCCTGTGTCAGCAAACAGGCTGGATGGATCCTCAGTTTCAGCATTTGGGACCACAAATCTGGCCTGCAGTCACATTTGCTGCCTTCACCTTTCCTCGGCATCCACCATCTGTTACACATTTTAATTATCAGGAATTCTTTTAACCGAATTAGCAGACTTCAGGTCAGGCCTTTGGTGAATGCTTTTTTCTGCTGAGATTGAGGGAGTTCAGACTTACAGGTTTTGCTGCTCCTACTGTTCTTTCAGGTGGACCTGCATGAATAGTTCCCTTCTTTCTCTACAGATTACTGCATAGTTTATTTTGAACTACCACAAAATTCAATTATCCCAAAAGATCTTTCATCCATAGAACTATTCATCTTTTAACTCCTGCCACATTTTTGGAAGAACCCTTCTCCCCCTCAAATTTATTAAACATTTGCCACGATGGCAAGATCATGAAAATATCTATGTTGCCATGAAGCTTAAAATCCACACATCTTAGTGAAATGACATGCAAAAAGACATTTGAAGGGCATAAACAAGACACTGCAATGAACAGTGACAGTGTGCATAAGTGTTTTCAGATTCTAAACCACAGCATCTTTGATGTTGTATAGTGCAGTGGTAAAAGAAAGCTGTTCTTAAGATTGAAATAATTATTTCAAAATAGTAAGGAATGCCAACTCCATCATCCATTAGGCCTCCTAAATAACCAGGTACAACAGGATTAAAAGTACACATCAGAAGCAAACTCAGGAAAACCAGTGTGGGTGTATCTTCAACTCCAGGAGTATATCAGATCTCAGATATATGCAAACCACATAACAAATTCCAATCATGTTTTGTTTTTTAAAGACTTTCCACACACAGTTTTACACAGGCAGAAACTGGTTAAATGAGACCTTCCTTAAGAAAACAAGGTAACTATGCATCTGTGTTTGTGATGAATTTATATTTGACATCACCATGTTTAGTGCATCATTCATTAGGTATATTACCCTTAATATGGGCCTCTTACCTAAATTACAAAGGCTTTGCAAACACTTAATGCATATTAAGATAATTCTAGAGCTCTCCTGAAGGAGCAACCTAATCTGATCTACATGTACTGTTCTTCAGGACAGACCCCATCCAAGTCCTGCCTGATCAGAACTCTTTCACAGAATCTCAAAGTGGGTAATGTCTTCCCGAGTGTCAGAAAAATTCTCATTAAAATGTGAACTTTGGGTGCAATTCTCTCACAGGGCTTTAATTTCTCACTGCATGACCACTGTTCCACATGTCATCTTATTTCAATTTGAAACACCTCCTAATTATCTTTTTATCTTGTTAAAGGGTGAAAATTTTTCCAAGTAGTACTTTCCCCTGGAGATTTCTTTCCACCAGAGAAGCTCTGTTAATATGTACGGTCCGATTTGCTGTCCTTTTGAATTCGTCTTGGTTCTAAGGCTATTCCTTTGCTACAGCCAAACAGGTAGGCTAGCTATAAAACACCATCATTCCAATATTTTCCTTTCTTCTTTTCAAATCTTTAGCATTTAAAGCATATTTCTCCTTGCGTATCTCTTCCTTGTTTACAATTGCAGTATCTCATGGAAGCTTTTCACATCCACTTGTACATGCCACTACTTTCACATCAGACAAGGAAGTTTGCAGGTTGAAAAAATGAAGGAAACACCATTAATATGTTTTTTATGAGCCCGAGCAATCAACTGGTAGACTTCACAGGGTCTCTGCCACAAAGCTCAACATCCACAGTTCCTCAAACTGAGAAACAACAAGAGATGTAATTTGCTTTCAACATATGAACTCTATCTCAATTTCCAAAATACAAGTTTAAATCAGTACCTACAGTTCAACCCCGGTAAGTCTGCATGTCACGAGTCTCAATACTGAGAGAAATGTATGATTTTTAAGATATATTAGATTGAGTAACATGAAGGAATCATTCAAACCCCCTTGCTGAGATCTCAATACAAAGTACTGAACAAATAAGCATTACACTCTTAAATCTCAAGATAGCCCCTCCATTCTGTGGAAGAACCTACCCACCAATTTGTCATCAAGCACTTTGGAAACTTTTTCTTAGCACTACACTTGCATGAAGCACCTACACTGCCAAAATAACCTTACATGGTACAGCTCTTTGCCTGGCAGTTGCAGACCTCATGCTATGGACTCTGCTGCTTGCAGAGACCAATTTGTGTGTGATCTATTAACATTCATCCTTCGTTCTGAAACTCCAGTGTACAGTTCAATTTTATATTTATGAGCACTACTCCAAACAAGCAAAAGGCCTCCTGCTGCTTTCTGCAGAATGAAAGCATGTGTCTGACAGGAAGCAGAGAAAGCTATTTCAGGATTATCCATGTGGCTCAAAGTTAAACAGGATTTCAAGATGAAAGTGTAGCAGATCTGTTAAACAACATAACACCTTTATGTTTTTCATGAGTACTTAATATGCAAAACCATAAATCCGTGTAATTTGTTACATTATTAAAAAAAGGCAAAATTACTTCAATTTGTGATCTTTGGTAATAGAAACCTCATTTCTTTAAAAGAAAGGACCTTCTTTAGAAGACAAAGGTCCAGGTTAACAAAAGGTTAATATCTGTCACCTGACAGAGATCAGTATCTCCCCATTCCAGTGGCTAACGTTTCAGGGGCTACAACAATTAAACCATAAGAAAGCCATGACCAGTGTAATGTGATATTTGTATTAGTCAGGCAGATCATTTTACATCTCTGGATATTCTGATAGATCCCATGAGGATTCCAGATGTAAATTCTTGACAAAAAAGGAAATGATAGAAGTGTCTCAAAGATTTATTTTTACTTTCTGTGCAGCACAGTGAGCACATGGTAGAATAACGAGTCCATTCATTCATAATTGCAGATGTTTTACACATCTTGCTGAAACATGTGCATTAACGTGTTATATGGAGCTCTCTCTTCTGTTTCCAAAGTGTTGGGATAATTATTCTTTGATTTGCATGTTTGAAGTGTACACATATATGCATAAACTCTTCTGAGCTCCTGTTCCAGTTATCGCTGTTACAACTCGTGTCAATCACAAATCAAGTCATCTCCTGCCTGGAAGGTAGGGATGCTGCACAGTTATTGATGCACAGCTCACTCTCTGAAAGGTTCTGGCAAGGGAAGGCACAAGGGCTCGTTCCTGTGGGCTACACAGTGTGAACCTCCTCACCCGTGTTAGCTGATAAGGCACCTCATATAACATGGATATTTATACCACGGCTGGGAGATTACTCCCAGTCCTTCTGGAAATCCCACAAGCTAGCTGGTTACTGCACACAAGCCCTTCACAGTACTCAGATACTGTCACAGATACTATTTCAAACAAAGCAGAAAACTACAAAGCAGTGAGAGAAAAGGGTTGGGTTTGGGGGTTTTTTTAATCAAGTATTAAAACCCTTTAGAATAATTTTTTTCATTTCCACAAGTTTTTTTTTCCTTTTGAGTCTCACTTCCTCTCCTGTTCTTTCTCCTTCCTTGTCCTCCAGATCAGCAAGATGGTTTCCCTATAAAATGCTCTGTTCTCTCCAGGATTATTATCAACCCTTTATTACCCTGATATGCTTCCAAAGGCATTCCACCTCTAACCACACTGTGCAAAAGATTAATCTTTACATCTATTTCAGTCCTGCCAGCTTTCTCTACCCAAAGGTGCTTTGCCACTGTGGTTGTTTATTAGTAACAATAATATCTCCATTCATGGGATTGCTGCATCCCATTTCCCTTGCTCCTTGTGATCTTTTCACACAGAGATAACTTTTATGAAAAAGTTCAACCAATTTATGAAGTTTTTTTAACTTGAGCACACCTGACAAGTCACTAAAGTAGAAATGCAAAAATAAAAGGAGCTGCCTAATTTTTAGAAGTCCCAAGCCCTTCAGCCTCTGTTGACTGTAATGTATGTTTTGCCCCTTCACTTGCTGAAACCAGACTCTACTCTAGACTCAAGGGCGCAACTAAAATGCAAGCTGGGTCACATCAGTCAACTTGGACTACAAAAGTATTTTATCAGCCAAAGATCACCAGTATATAGAGTTTCATGGTAGAAGAGATTAACAAAAGTAGCAGCAACCCTAGAACAATCTGCAAGGCCAAAACCTAAATACAGACACTCAACAGGGTGAAAATAAGTTACTGAAGGTCCTGATGTCCAGAGAGTGAAATCACAGAATATGCTGAGTTTGAAGGGACCCAGCGGGATCACCAAGTTCAACTCCTGGTCTCGCACAGGACACCCCAAGAATCACACCATGTGCATGAAAGCGTGCTCCAAACACTTCTTGAACTCAGGGCAGGCTCCTGACTAGTTTTCTTTGAACAAAATAACACCTCAAATCTGCACTTGGTTCCCGTTTCAAAGTTTATTGTTTCAAAAACAGTATTTTGCCTTTGATTTCTTTTCATGTTACCACTCTAACCATAGCATAAAGCCTGACACCCTAGGAATGACTGGAACTATGTGGTAATTTGAAGAACTTTGCAGAAGCTTGCTCGAGGAATGAGAGCCTGGTGCACAGTGTGACAGCCCCCACAGTTACATGACCACAAAAGCACAAGAAGGACTTAAAAGGCGACAAAAGGGTTGGGACTTTTCTTGTTCTCCTAAGATATGTGTTTCTCAGGATGAGGGGAAAAATAAATCATTGAGATAATAATACAAGAGAAACGCATAAATACAATAAGGATAATTGTCAGCTTGATCTTCATCATGGGATCCCTGAACATCCTGGTTATGTGTGGTACCACGACAACAGAGACACAGAAGGTCGCTTCCTGCCCAATCACCTCTTTCCTCTCACGTTGGTTAAACCACTTGTTGGATCAAAAAACTCAATTATGAAAACTACAGTTCAAAATTTTCATTACTTAGCCCAAAAACTACCTCAGAGGAGCTGAGCTGGCAAGTCCCAGTCCACAGAACTTGCTTAGACAAAGCTACCACATGACAACAGCAGTGGACACCAACCTGAAACGAGAAGAAACCTTTCTTGCTATGTCCTCTTTCACACAAAACAATTTGTTTTAAATACTTGAAGCACTTAAAATGTTTGCCCCAAGCTGCCCTCCCCTTTTTTTTGAATAAGCAAAGAAAATAAAACCCCACATGGGTTCTTCTAGCACAACACAGGTGCTGCCTGATGCTCAGGGTGCACATCCTCAGCCAGAGAGGAAGGGAACACGAACAGAAGGTGCAGTGTCCTCAGCTTCCCAGCCATGTCCACAGCTCTGATGATTAAATTCCATCAGCACAAATGGATGTGACAGTGTTTGTGCAAGTTATGTCCAGTTCAGGGGAAGGTAGGTGAAGCTGTGCACTGAGGGAGAGCAGAGCTCTTATAAACAGCGTGGGAGTCTATAACCAGAGTATTCTGGTGTGTTTTGACTACACTGACAAGAATTTTGCTCCATGGACTGCACCTGAGGTCTTTCCTTTTCGGAGAATATTAACACATTTCTTGGTGCTCTCTGAATGTTCCTTTGCTGTTTAAAAAAAAAAGCAAAATGAAAAAAACCCACCTGTGGACATTTACCTATTCTTTTAAATAGAGATCTGCATTTGCCACACCTCATGCACTGCTTTAAGATTCCAATTTACTTGGATACTTGATTCCTCTTAGTTTAACCAAAGTCAGAGAGAACATAACTGGATTTTTGCACAGGCACAGAACTGTTCTTTTCCCCATGCCACTGAGTTTACATGTAGTTAGCCTCAAAGACTACTTAGAGCAGAAAAAAAGTATGTTTTGGGTTATTTGACTAGAAAGGAACATACTTAGTTATTGACATCTCAACTGCCCCAGGAGAGGAGTAAAAAATTTGTTTTGAAGTGTCCATGCAAAACAAGTTGGCCCAGTCTGTCACCAAAACACCATAAAAAGCAATTTTGATCTTTGAGTATTTTCTAGCACATTCTACCTTAGCTGTGGACCCTACATCTATTTTTGTGTAGTTTACAGCTATGCACAGGTCATCACTGGGGAAAATTCCTATTAGTGATGGATATATGCTGACATTCTCATTGATAAATTCTGCATCATTTTTCTTGCTGGAACACAGGTAAAGTTTATTTTTACCCTGAAATTTCTACCTAGTCAGAATGAGTTAAGAGGCTTGCACTCATCAAGTGTACAGGATACAAAACGAATTATAAGCATGTCAAAGTAAGAAAGGGAATTAGTGATGATGGTTGGCTCTCAGAAGAGCTTCAAGTCGAATTCACAAAGGGCCTTATTTGAACTTTATTCAAAACCACGAGTCTGAAATTGGGGTGAACATAGAAATACCATCTGTCAGCCTCAACACCCCTCTCTCAGCATTCCATCCAGGTGAGAAATACCAGGAATCTTATTTAGATTTTTGATATTTCCTCTTCTAATCTCTGCTGAAGCTGGAAAATGCAGTGTGAGACCCAGGCAAAAAAAAAAAATGAAAGTTACAGAAACATTTTGGGTTTGGGATAGAGAAGCCATGTGCTAATTTCACACTCAACGTACCAGGGTTTATTTACCTAAAACACACAACTGCAGCATGCAATGGTCCCTGCAAAGAATGAAAACCCAGCCGTAGACTGGGGGACTCAAAGGGCTGGGGGGCTGGTGTGGAGAACAAGTTACAGGGCAGAAAACCCCATGAATCCACTTTTTGGGATAATTAAGCTGTTGCAGATTTTCATTCGGGTGAATGCTCTTAGGACACCAGATATGAGCTGTGAGCTGGAGCAATGCAAAATTTAATTTATACAAACAGTAAAGATCTTCTTTTCCTAACAAAATTTTTGTGACTTAATATGAGGGTGGAGTACAAGAAGCACATTTGCCATGAAAAGTCATTTTTCACCCATGTCAAAGAGTCAAATTTTCCCAATATGGTGATTAAGCAAAAATGAATGATTTTGCCTGAAGGATACTTTTTTTTTCTACTCTGTCATAAAAAACATCAGCTATTGAACTTACAGCAGGTTTTGTGTGGAGAGATGATATTTCTCTGGATTGGAAATTTAAAAAAAAAAAAAATCAAACCCTTAAAAACACACTTTTTTTTTTAAACAAGTGGTGATAACATGAAACATGAAAACTGAAGGGGTTTAGTATTTGGGGGTTTGAGTGGGGTTTAAGAGTTCCATATATGCTTTGTATATCACATTTATGTTAAAAAAATAAACACTTGTGACACAAAACCTAAGGTATTCTGCACATGACATTGCACTAGGCAGGCTTTGAATTTTTTTCTTGAATACTAAAGTCTCGTGTGTTGCAGACACTAAAGCAATGAAACAGAATCTACAGAAGAAAATGGAATTATATAACCTTAAGCATTATGGAGCCTGCATGCTGCTCTTTGTTAAACAAGCACCATACTCCCCTGTCTGTCAGGGCTCCCATTTCCAGCCACAGCTCAGCACTGCCTCTCCAAATGACACATAGCAAGGAAAACAAGGTTTTCAATGAAGCCTCACACAATTAAAATGTTAAATATTTCGCGTGCTATTCTGATGTCTGCAGGAGGTGAAGCTTCACAGGGAGCTAACTTATCCTCCACAGCCAAAGGAAATGAAGCAGTTTCAGCCATCAGATGGGCTTACCTCAATGCATGCTCCAAAGAGATTCACGTGCTCTGCTTTAATATGAAAAATAAAAAATAATTTTTAAAAAGAGGGTGATGGAGGCCATATTACAAAGGGAGCAGCTCAGTCTCATTTGACAGGCAGTAACTCTGGTTCAGACTGTGCAATTGATTTTTCAGAAGAACACTTCTTTGATTTGTGTAGGGAGTTTAGCTTAAAAATTGATGAGACAATAAATCCTTATTAAAGCAACTATTTCAGGAAAAAAAAAAACTCTCAGCTGTTTGAGTTTCACTCTTGTTCCCAACACAGACTGACAAAACCATCTGTTACAGTAGAACAACATCCCTTCAAGCCCCAATTCTTAAGAATTCTTAGGCACAAAATCTAGCTTGCAGAATAGGATAGATACAACTATTTGCAAATAAAGTTTGGCAAGTTCCTAAGAACTTGCAGGATTGGAACCTAAGTTGTTGGCTGTGGTTTTACTGTCACTTTCCTCTACCTGCCTCCTTAGAGCTACAAGGAGCAGGTGAAGAAGAAGAGGGAAGCACACACAAAGATGCAGAACTTATCTACACTAACTTCTCAACAGGGAAACGATCAATATTCTGCAATACCTTTATAACGAGGTGCTGTAGGGTGCCAGGGTGTGATCCTAGCAGGATTCCCATTCCCAGGATGGTGCACGCACCGAAGGAGCCACAGGAGGGCTGAGCGCTCCCAGCCCGCTCCTGCTGCCCAGAACCCGGCACCAAACCGGGGTGGTTCCAGCTGGAAATCTCCCAGTCACCCGAGCAGGGGTGTTTAAACAACACGCAAAAGCTCCAGTAAGAGAAGATTTAAAAGTTTGCGCTGCAGTCAGTCAGAGAAGCGACTTCCTGAAGGATTTCACAGGCCACACTTAGTGGTTCTTCAGTTTTAAACCACAAGAAAGATCTGTGTCCTTGCCTGCCTTCTCCTATAAGTGCCTGCAAAAGCAAGGTGGCATTTCCCCTTCCGATGCCACCCAGGAGATTTTCTGTGTGCAGCCCCAAGGCTGATGTCCAAGAGCAGTTCTGCTTTGCAGTTATTACACACTTTATAGCTGAACATTTAGGTCTGTGCTCAGTCCAAGTCCACCCTCTGTCCTCAGCTGTGCACAAACATGACACACTTTCTCCCATAAAGTCCAACAGCAGAGATAAGGCAAGATATGAAACATACTGAAGTCATGAGGGTCAGAGAGTTGGAAAGTTAACAACATGACATCTCCACATGCAGCAAAACATTCCAGATGCATAATGCCTTCTCTGGAGGAAAAGAAAATAAACCAAACAAACCAAACCCATGTCTTTGATTTTTCCAACCAATTTGCAAATTCACAGAATAATTTTTCATACAAAAAAAAAAAAAGGGGGGGGGCAGGCAAGGATAAGATGATGGGACACACACATTTTGGAAACACCTGGTGTAACAACCATAGTTTACAATCCAGGTGTTTAGGATCCTTCCCCAAAAAGCTGAATAATCTTGGTTCACAATTAATATCAACTTAGTCCAGGCCCTTAGCACAAAGAACAAAAGGGATACTCCACTGCAGTCCTCAAGGTTTCACTCAGATAACAGTACTCAAGTTTCTCCACTTACTTTTCCAGCCCTGGTTTTCCACACCTTTTTTTTTTTACACACGCTCAAAGTCAAGCATTTAATTTTATTCCAAATAAAAGCAGTGTTTTTCAGGGTTTCTGCCAGAATGGCAAAGTCAGCAGGATTCTGTCAAAGTGCAGCAGGAATTTAAAGAGTAAAGGCAGAGTATCCCATCACCTGGAAAGTGCTGATAATGACAGCAACCAAGCTGGAGAACCACTTGGAATATTTTATCAGGCTGTGGTACGGATTAATTTGATACTGTCTTTAAAGTGCTTTGAACACAAAAAGCACAAGTTAAGTGTTTTATCTTCAGCCTCATCACCACCACCGTGCCTCATCCTACCAAACAGTGCAAGGCAGCTTGAGAACTCCTGGTGTTACACCGGGCTGTGACAAGGGAGAGCTGGTTCCAGCAACACCCCAACCCCTTTGTCTGCTTTCAAGCAAGTAACAATTGAGTGCTGGCTAGATATTTGTAAAAGTGTTCACACCAGCCCAGCTGTGCAGTTCCTAATGTATTCTGGCTACAAATTAAATCAGTACCTAATGAAAAAAATTTTAAAAACTATTCCTGTTAGTAATAGTGATTTTCACTTTCAAAGCATTGGCAGCTGTGACAGCACCCAAGCAATTAACAGGTCCCTTTGGCTTTATGAGGTTTCATATACAAACATTGTAACTCCTGCAGCAGTTTAGGTAGATTGGAGGACACTAATCCAAAGTCTGTTTAACACCTCCCTTTAAAAATCGCTGCTACCAAAAGAGTGTGAGAACAACACAGAGCAACTATTTTACTTATCCATCACTGTGATACCAAATTTGGACCACAGTATACGTGTAGCAAGTGGTACTTTCAGTCTTCAATTAACTTTTGAAAAAGCAGCATTCACTTGAAGGGGTGACAGGAGAGAAAGATTCAGACATTCTGCTGTCTGACTGCACATTCAGTGGTGGGGAAATGTGGTACAATTATACTGTATCAAAAAAAATGCATTCTTTTTCTCCATTGAGAGGCTATCACCTCTGGCTTCTAACTACATACTCCAATACAAAAGGGTAGGAAAACTCATCTCAGTTCAGCAGTGCATCAAATTGTCTCAATACACAAGACAAGTACAGCACATGGACCTGCCAGAACCGTGCACGTTTCTGCACCTTCTGAGGAAGTGAGCATTTTGCACGAGTAATAATCACATTCATCTCATAACCCACCAAGAAATGGGCCTGCTGTCTTATTATGCTGTTTGAAAACACATCCTTGTGTGTTTTCAAGGGACACCTCGCCTTAAGGATGCAATACAGAGAACTGCACTAAGAAAAGTAATATTCTGTCAGCAGCAGAGAAACACTGGGGGATGAAAGCAAACACAGGGAAAGAGACTGGAACTGCCAGGGAGCCCCCACAGCAGAGATCCTGTGCAAATATACCTGGCAAGTGTTTGAACCACCACCTGTGGTAACAGGGACAGCACACCTGAGGAGCCTCACAGAGACTGCAACAACTCCTAGGTAGGCATTTAAACAATTAATGTGCCAATCAAAGTGTGTATTTGTATCAATTTGACACGTTAAGAATGATACAAAGTTGACTTGCTTTCTTGCTTTTCTCAGACAAAAGAATCAACTCACCTTCTCACCCTGTTTCTTTTCCTTTTTTTGTTTACATTTTCCTCATAACAACCAACACTTAAATAAAACAAACACACAGCTACCATGAAAGATGAGGAAGGGAACAGCATGCTTTCCATGGAGAAACAAGGTGCAGCAGTAGGAACATGCTAGCACACAGGAGACAGAGTAAAGAATCACAAAGTTCTTCTGCACTCTTGTCATAAATGCTTTCAGGCATCCTCTTACTTTATAAAGAACTTCACGCAGGGCTACACAGACCTTTATTAATTCATCCTCCTGGATGGAGGAAAGGACAGTATCCTACAGCAAAGCTCTGTGACACAAGACACAGAGAATGTGCAGTAATTCAGAATTTCATCTGATTTCTATCCAAATTAATTGAATGAAGCAGATTACAGATAAATCACAGTTCTCAAGGTCAACGAAATATTCTGAAGCCTTTTCCCAGAATCTGCTTTGCAACTATCCTAAAAAAATGCTGGAGGATTTGCCACTGCATTTTATATGCTTTTTTTAAGTGGCTTATTTCATTAGCTGTCTTAGAGCTGAGGGAGCACATGAGTGTGCACTTCATCCCCTCTGGGCAACAGCCCCTCCAAAATTATTGATTTCACTAGACTGGCAATTCAGCTGGAGTGTCAACCTCAAAATCCATGAGAGGCCTAAAGATAAAAGACTTTGCATTAGATCATTCTGCCTGGCAAAAGCTCCAAGGTTTTCCATGCCTGGGAAGTCTTCCATTTCAAAACACAGGAACTTTTCAATGGGATATCAGCAAGGTGGTTATGGCACTGTTGAAGCAATAGAACTCTTGAAGACTTACCACCAGCTTTTACACATAAACATAGTGTTCTGCACATAAATTGGGGGAGACTTCAATGGAAATGTTTGCATTTCAACACAAGTCTCCTTGGTGAGCCATCTAGCTTGTCTCCAAGATCAAAGAGACGTGCACTAACATCTTCTGGCTTGCAGAAAACACACACAAAACCCACCCATAACTCAAAGCATAGTGAACTACAGAAAAGCAGCCAGGGAAAACAAGAGGAAACAGAATGGATAAACCAGATCATCCTCCAGAAACAGGAATAAATACAGATGCAGATTAGCCTGGCAAACAACATTTCTAGGAAGTGCTGATATGTCACTGTATTGCCAAAATCAGAAAAACTGTGTAGGAAGCAATTAGCTACTGTAGCTTCTCCCTACTTAAAATGATTGTTCAAGGCTATATTGTAATATGCAGTTGGTCATACCAATTCAGCATGTAAACACTGGCATGAAAAATGCCATTTATTCAATCTCAACTTCAAAAAAAAAAAAAATCAAATTGAGTTGAGAGAAATAACAGTTCTTTCCTTGACCCACTCAACATTTACATTCCAATTCTATACCCAACACGCAGCTTCCTTGTGCACATTCTATGTGTGTCCTCCATAATTAAAGCTTTATTTGAACCTCCCCCCTCTTTCCACAACTCTCTTGGCTAGATCAAAACAGCAGAGACAAAAACTGAAACATGCCTGGGGTGCAGGAGAGAACAAGAAAGACTATTTAGTGAAGCAGGCTAATGGTGATGGGGAGGAAGGGGGCTGATTTTCACGTCTCAGAACTGTTAAGCCTGCAAATATTGCTGAAATCACATCTGGGAACAAAGCTCTGCTTTAAGGAAGTTCACCCATGAGTGTTGCTAAGCAATGGAGAAAAGACGAGGCAGAGGGAGAGTGCCTGAGTTTAGGATTAGGAGGATGGATAGAAGATAAAGTAAGGCTTCTACATAGCTTTATTTATAAAAACTTTCGAGTTCTTTGTTTTTTATTGCCTGTCTTCCAGACTACTTGTACCATGATTGATCAGGTCTCACTCATTATCTGTCCCAACGCACACAGCACAGAGAGGTGCTGCATCCTGGAGCACTGGCACAAGCATTTGCACACCAGAACTACCAACATCTGTCTCTGGATTTAACAGGTAAGAACAGGAGAAGCTGTCCTGATGCAAATACTATAGAATTTAATGTCTATATTTTAGAGAAATACTGCAGATACTTGTTTTTATGTAACTTAAACTATGCATTGTGTAGGAAATAAAATACTTGTGATAGCTACAGCTTGTTCTAACTCTATTCTTACGCTGGTAGTTACGGAAAAGTGAAGTATTTTATCTTACAAGGTCAATAAATGTCATATCTTCACTTTACTTTAATGAAGTTTTTCTGTCCACTCTCTACTGGCATCTTGATGTTGTACAAGTTTCTTGTTCTGCTTTAGCAAGATTACTTCCAATCCTTAGGAAAGCAACTACTCTTTTTCAGCTATAGACAAATACATTGCCTCATATTACTTCCCAGAAAACATTTGTTGCCTTGTTCAGCTAAATGCCTCCATAAACTATAGATGTACATTTTTAAAGCATGCATTGTTGGAACAGTAAATTGAATTCTTTGATTCATTTTTACATGGCAGCAGTATTTTTCTTTTTTTTTTTAATCACCATAAATACTCCAGAATGCTCATCTCTTTATTACTCAGAATTATATTCCATATGCTAAGGCACTTGCAGCCTCACAGGTCATTTCATAGGCATTAAACTTTTACTGTATACCTGTCTTTTTAACACTTGCTAATAACTCATCTGGAAAGAGAGTGACATTTGTTGCTGAGTAACAGATGTCTGCACACACAGCATGAACTAGGAGCATTTCTCAGCCTGAGATCCTGGATTATGATTAACTACCTAGTCAGTGTTCTAGTTAGAGATATTATGAAGGCCTTTCCCAAAACGCAAGATATTCAAAACCTATCACTCCTGCAGCACTCCAGCAGTGTTCCCTGCACATGGGATGCATTTCCCTGACAGGCAAATGGCATTTAACAGACTGAACAATAGAAACTAATTAAGAAGATTGAGTGTTGTAATAATTTTTTTTTTATTTTTTACACCTTCAGTGTTTTCAAAAGTAGAGACTCTGAACCAAACATTTTAAGCTCAAAGAAGCACAGACACTGGACAAAGGCAAATTAAGCCACATGATGAAAAAACAACTTACAAGTTTTCCTCTGAAAGGTGATAAATTAATTACTGAGATTGGAAAGTTTCCCATGCCTAACACATAAAATAGGTCACCCCTTGTACTATATTTTATTTACACACACAGAAGCAAATCTATGGGCAGTTGCTTTAGAGCTGAACAGACAGTCAAATCATTTTTCATCCTCCAAGAACTCATCCAGGCAGTCCAAAACAAAATGATCAAGTGGAAATATAGACCAGGATGGAAGAAAGATGCTGTGGGGATAACCCAGCAGTTATCAGTTTCATATAGCAAACCTCTTGAAATGGATGACATGTAGAAAATGCACAGAGATCCATCATGTTGCATTGCCTAATTGACTTCTTTTTCCCCTTCTGCTTTTTCTTAATGAAAAGCAAGGAAGGAGAGAAGAAGAAATCTTCCCTATCAGCAGCAGCAGGGGTTGCTGCAGCAAGATGATAATTCCCTCCTGCTACCCTGCTGACAACCACCAAGCTGCACAAGAGGAGCAAAGCATTTTAATCACAGAACTGAAAAACACAGCAGTTCCTAAAGCTTCACCTTACCTTGGTTGATTTACATTAATTTAGGACCAACTGGCTTTCAGTGGAATAACATTATCTACAGAAGATAAGAGAGGAGGAAAAATTGGGTGTAATTTCTAGTTTCCCTGTGCATAACAGGCAAGGATCTGTGTGTATAAACAGTTTTGGAGCATCTTAGATAAGCAAAGGACTATTGAATTCCTTAAAGCACAGTGCAAACTTGAGGGCTCCCTAGTTCCATACTAAGTGTTTTGTAAGTGCCATTTTTCAAACACACACCATTAAAACGGTAGAAAACACATTAGCAACCAGCAAGTCAGGGTCCAATCCCGTGTCCACTGGAGCCATCAGAAACCCTGTGACAGAGGCCCAGGGGTTTTGGCCCTGACTCTTTCATCAGATTATCATTTATAAAGAAGGCACCCCATCAGGGGCTGCTAAGATAAATGCAAATCTTGCATCAAAGACAGTCAGACACCCCCCCAAAATTAAAAATTTGAGCACACAGCAGCTCACAGGCAGCAGCTTTGGGCATGTGGCACAACATCTGCTACAAAAACACTAGAAAGCAGACCTGCAGCAAACTGGACCGGTGCCAGCTCTCAAGATTATCCCCCCTCCAAGGCTGTCAAGCACATGGACAGATGGCAGCCGATGCACTCACAGGATAGTTAGCTCAGTTAACAATCAAGTATGCTAAATGATTTCAGATTCACTCTGCACCAAGCATTGTACTTTCCAGTGAACCATTAACACTGTGTCCTAATAGAAATATGGTTTGGTATGAAGGAACTGGCAGATCCTGTATTTTACAAGACAGTTTCTCTGGAACAATTTGTCAGGGAACATTAGATCTGCCTTCATGAATAAAGTGAGGATCTGCCAAGTTTGCCAGGCTGGGTTTGTTCGTAATTTTAATTCTACAGTGTTTGAAGAATGAGGATGGAAACAAACTCGAAGATGCAGGTCAGTTATCCATCCGAGCTGCTCCCAGGGACGCACTCAGCGGAAAGCAGGAGGGGTGTGAGGAGCACACAGGATATCACATCCCAGCAGCTGTGCCCCTGCAGCACTGCCAGCCTGCTGTGGGGCATCACAGGGCTCTCCTGGACAGGACAGCTATCACAAGCAGCCTGCTGGGTGACACACTTGTCACCTGAGTGCACAGATGTGAGGATTCACCCCAGCAAAGCTAAGAGTTCTTCATCTTAAATGAGTACAATCTGTAAAGAAAATTTGGCCCTCATACATCAAGGGGGTAAATAATTCATTACTGAGAACTAGCACGTAGCACACAGGTGGACTTTTGGCCTCAGCATTACAAGATACATCTTTAAATTCTTCCTCTTTATGGTTAGATAAGATTGCCTTTAACAGCATTTGTAGGTTTAGTGACAATATTATTCTATTGATTCACTTTCCCATAAATCAGCGGGGCAAGAATAGCCATTGAAAAAAAATGTTGGTTTCTTCTCCCACCTCCACCCTCTGCTCCTGTTGCATATCCCTTTTATGAGTCCACCCAAAATCCCGTGCAGCTAAACAGCTGGTCAAAAGTGTAATAGAATTTATTTATTACATATTTGGCTCCCATGACTGCTTTATTCATCACCGCTGCACCTAATAAATACCCTGAGAAAATACACACTACCACCCCATTTCTGCCTGCATTGGAGAAATCCTTCAGCAGAAAGCAAGAAAAACAAGTGGAAAAATAGAAGGACAGGGAAGAGAGAGAACTTAGTTAGCTCTGTTGAAGGAGGTAGGAGTTATGCCATGGATACCAGAAAAGCAGCACCTCGCACTTCTTATCTGTTATCTCAGTTCCAAAGAGTAGGACTGAAGAAAACTGAAAAATGCAAAGCATTTCCACTGGGCAATCAGCAAATAAGTTCCCTGTGCAGTCAGGTAAGGGCCAGCTGGAGAGCAGCAGCTTCTGAGTGGTGCTGTGAAGTCTTGGACTTCAGACTCACCCTCTGAACTGTCCCAGAGCACAGACCTGGTGCTGCTGAGAGCGCTGAGCCCAGAGAAGCTGCACTGCAGGGTGCAGGGCTCCAGAAACTGCCCCAGCCTGTGCTCGGGGTGAGGGCATCACGCAGGTCTGCTCACTTTCCCTGCCTGCTGTGACACCGCTTTTCTTTAGAGATGTTTGCAGGGCATCACCACAGTTACACCAGGAAAATCAGCAGCAGCCAAGAATCCGTATTCACTGCTCTTCCAGTTCAGACCTGGAAAGGTGCCACAAAAATTTCAGGAGAGCAGGAGCAAGAACTCTGCCACTGCACTGAGCTCCTCAGCAGCCCTCTCTGCAGCTTTCCTGTCTCTTGAGGAGGCGATGTGTGTGTGATCACCAGACCAGGGAAGTCTAAGATGCAATTTAAAAGAATAAAGAGCAAACCGGTCAAAAATGGAGACAGAAGCAACCTCATTTTCTGGCTCAACTTCATGAAAATCTGATTAGGCCTTAGGGAAATTTA
This sequence comes from Edolisoma coerulescens, assembly GCA_013397115.1. NCBI lineage: Eukaryota > Metazoa > Chordata > Aves > Passeriformes > Campephagidae > Edolisoma > Edolisoma coerulescens. The sequence continues at coordinate 916,331 of VWZW01002154.1, forward strand.
ATCTTGGCCTTCCAGACCTTCTGAGACAACAATAAAGATCTTCTGAGCTCATAAAGTACCCAGAGAGGAGAGACACCACTCAACTGTAGGAAAATAGCTGAGAAAAATTATTTTTCTTGGCACTAATCACCAGGTAAATCCGCAAAAAATGTCATTTAAAAGTGAATAATAAAAAGCTACACGTCATTATTTTCAAATACAAGAATACACTTCATCAAAGTAGTAAAATAACATGAAAAAGACAAGACAAATTAACTACAGCAATAATTAGGAATGCCAGACATTCAGAAGAGAGTATTTGTTCAAATTGCTAAGATAGTCAAGAGACAGAAAATTTGACTCCCAGCAGTGCCACAGAGCTAACATTTCTTCTTCCTTTCTTTTTCTACTACAAATTTACAGCACAAACAAGCCAACCTACCAGATATATTTTTATATTATCAGCCCTTCCCCAGAACAAATTTGCTTCAAAACCACTCATTAAGCTGGAACTGGCAAAGCCCAAAGTTCCAGTCTTTTATTCTCAACCAGAGGGTCCACATTTCTCTGTCTCCTTGTAATAGCTGTTCCTACATTGCCTCATGAGACAGAGAAAAAAGAATTTTCTGACTTGCCTCAAAAGTTTTTTGCTTTCATGGACAGATAATGCATGGTGCCTTTAGCCCCACAAGAGGCCACTCCAAGTGCTGCTTCCTGGGTGTGCTTAGCAGAGGTCAGCAGAAAGCTTTCACTGCAGAAAGCGCTGATTTTTGGGTGTCACTCCCCTCTGCCAGCCCAGCAGCAGCAACAGCACCAGAAGAAGCCTTTCTGCTCATTCAGCATCTGGGGTGGAATATTTGCCAAGGGTTTGATCTTGGCCTCTTGGTTTGTGCCCAGGATTCCCAGGGGGTCTCACAGCCGAACCTTTCCTGCTTTCGGGTTGCTGAGCCCACCACAAGCCACGTTTTGTTGGCACAAAGTGTATAACCAGAAAATCCTACAACACTGATGTTTCTTAGATTCTCCCAACGTTCTGCTTACAGTCCAATAAGATCAGCTTTTGCAGCTTTCAGGAAAAAAAGCAAGCAATTCTTATCAAAGTACAGCAATCTGGGAAATCAAAAAAGAAAAGGAAAAACCAGATATGAGCAGGTGGTAAAATTGTATTTGCAATCTTCTCCTGTAGTCATCTGATATACCAGCCATCTCCAACCAACTCATTTTTATCACACCATACCAGACAATGATATATGCAGGAAACATTAAGAAACAAACAGATGTTAAAAAAATCCTTATTATGGATGTGCAGATCCGAAATAATTGAGGATGATGTGCATGTACTAAGTAGAGTTAAAAACTAGAGGATGGTATGTATATATATACATATATATATAATATCTAGGAACTCAATTTAATTTTTGCATGCATTGATGCCCCCATGTCCTTATTGTTGCTTGTAGAATCCTCCACTCACTAATTCCACGACTCATACAGCCATGCAACAAAAACATGGTCATGTTGCACATGGTTACATAGCAGAATGTCTGTGGAATAAAGTCTGCTGATTAAAATCCTATTTTCATCATGCAATTAAAAAGTCTACAGCAATATTGCAATCGCAATGCTTGTAAAATGCATCTATGCAGAAAGCTAGAAAACTGGAATGAATATGGCATTCTGATCTCTCACTGTACAGATATACAATAATTCTCAATCTGTTCCTGCCTGGGCAAGTCAGAGTCTGTGCAACATTCAAGATTGTTCATGAGGAACACGTGTTCCTTCTAATTAATGTCATGTCTAGTACTAGATGTAAATTAATTCATGTCAGCATGGGCCATGTGGTGTCATGATTTTTTTTCTTTAGGTAAAGGATGTCCTGTTTTTGACTGCAATTGCTATAGATTGTCTGTTGATTTTACAATAGCTGTAGAGAGAATTTATGAAAATAAAACACTGGGCAACATGTAAATTGGTTTTCTGCTGGTTTTTTTTTGTTGTTGTTTGTTTGATCTTTGCCAGCTAACTGGGATAAGAGAAGTCATAAGGTATGAACACATTATATTCTGTTTGGGCATCCACAGCATGAGCACAGGGTGGTTATCACAAAGGCTCAACATCAGCCACCTCTTCCCAGCTTATCGCCTTGAGGAAGCTGCCTCCACCACCAAACACAAAATAACATCACATTACCCATGCAGAATCCAAGGGCTCAGCTTTAACTGTCCTTTGATCTTCCATAACAGAAGGAAGTGTAAACCAAGATCAAGTTTGTTAACTGCAGATCAAAGTGCAGCCTGGTTCTTCCCTTTCTTTCCCTTCCCAATTAAAGACTGGAAGTAAATTTCTGCTGGAAAATTATTTAGATATATGTAGGTTATTTTTGCAGTCGTTGAATGTGCCATTCTAATTTAAAAACACAACTTCAGGACACTATGACCCATATTTCTCCCAGCTCTTACTTGGAGATTCCTGCTTTTCCTCTGGCATTAGGGTGTTTGTTAATTGGGAGCGTGGACATGTAGCACCATGGTAAGAGCTAACAGAACTATTGCAGTAATACAGTAAAACTTAGAGGTCCAATCATCATTTTAAATTCCATTTTATCCTCAAAATACATTCTTCCAACTGATTCAGCTTTACTGAGAGACAGGTGGTACAGGTTATTTGAAAACTCATTGAGTATAAAATATCAAATATATTTCTCCAGGCTTGGAAGCACCTTGGAAATCGCCTTCTGTTCCCAGCACCACGTGAATTCATCACTTAAGTGCACTGCGAAACAAAAAGCTATATTGCACTTGGATTTCACTTTTAGGAGCAGTTTAGTCACTTTTTATAACCCGAAAATTGTAATTCTTTCCCATAGCAGCAGCTTAAAACACATTATAACATCTAATTTTTTTGGAACTTAATTGTAGAACGCTCTTAATATGGCCTGGAAAATAAAACACAATCTAAGTACCATGAAAACCTTGTAGCTTCTTCTTGCACAATTAAATTCTTTGAATGAAAAGCACCATCTTGCAGTTTTGCAAGTCAAAGCAGCAGATGTATATGCTGAAGCACAACTCAGGGTAAGCAGACACCATTAATGATTGAGACTTATGACTGAATTTTTTTCCAAATTGGAGGCAATCTGAAACCAAGATATCCGTGGATTACACGCTTTTTTGGTGTATTCATACAGATATATCAGTCTTGAAACAGGACAAATGTTTTCATTGTAAGTTTGATTATTCCCACAGCATTCAGCAGGAGGTTTGGGGTACAGTTTGGGGTTCTGGTGTCAGGAGCATAAGACTGGTTCTTGTAAGGCATCACCACCCTCAGCTTCCACCACGCCAAGTCAGCTCACCTAAAGCATGTCCTAAAGTAGATTTTATTTCTTAAAATATCAGTTGACAGACAAGTGATAACAGCTAAAACTCAGACTACCTTCTTTATTAAAAATAACACGGCCCTGCCTCTTCAAATTAACACTTTCACCCCCTCTTCTCCAGGACCCTCTGTTACATTCCAGTGCCACCAGACCCTGACATCAGTGGCTGGACTGCATCCAGGGTTCATCATCTTACAGCTGGCTTCAAAACCACAAGGTAAATTAGCATTTACCCACAGAGATGCCCAGCAATCATCACCATACTATATTCAATTCTCTCCTTAGATCAGCAAGTACTGCTCAGTATAAAGAGTGGGGTTGTTTTTTTAAAAAAAAAATTCTAGAACTACAGCCAATACAGACACGTTTCCTTATATTCCCAAATTAGTTGCATAATGCTGCTGCCCTTTTGTAAAGATAGATCACACTGGCACTTCAGAAATGGCTGCAGCTTCCAAGTGATGACAGCATTTCACATCCCCTCCCTATTCCCACCGAGTGCCAGGATCCTTTCCAACGCCTGCAGCAATGCTTTGAAGTAGGTGCAAATGCAGCAAATGCAAAAGATTAAAGGATTCTGGAGTTCATGGAAAGAGGTGCAGAGCTCACTATCACCAGAAAGATTCAACTAAACATTTTAAATTTTTATTTAAAGAATTTCATCATGAGATGAGGTACACCATAGAGCTTTTCCTCAGGATATATTTTACATAACTGTCGATGCTGCCTGTGACTAAATCCTTAGATGCACAGAAATGGACACACGTTCAGCCTTCCACCATCGTTCTCCAAGACAGTGCAGATCTCACACACAGAAAACAGCACACCAAGAGCTGAAAGGTTAAAAAATGTTCAAAATAGACACCAATATTACCTCAACATTTTCTTTTTTAAACAGAATGTTTAAAGGAGAAGTTTCACATCCAAAACATCCTCCTACAGGGGGAAGCTGCAATATTTCTGACAGACATTTTCATTTTTTGTTAGGCATTTCACTTACTCAGTATCCTGTCAGTTTAGGAACGAGGAATCAGGGCTTTCAAAAATCAACTGATGACACCAGTACCAGTCACTGTGTGACCCTCCAAAGGTGGCTTACCAAGCATTATTTCTTTTAAGGCAGGGGGAGAGGAAGAGTGGGGTTGACAGTGATTTTTTTTTTTTTTTTAATTAATCATTTAAATCACAGCTGTTAGCAAAGTTGAACATTCAAGCAACAAAGACTTCCCCCTCACTCACTGTTGCTGAATGTCCTGGAGTGTACCAGTAGTAAAAACTGCATACCCCCAGAGTAACACAAAATGTGTTTACTAAGACATTTTGACATCAGCTTCCAGAAGATGCAGTATAACACAGGGTCCTGCAAATTTAGGTGCAATAGGCTATAAAAGACTCCCCAAAACTTTCAGATGAGCATACAAACAGTTGAAAATAAAGTAATCGGCAGCACTGATATTTAATTTCTGTTGTTGTTTAGAGACAAGTGTGACAGATTTGGGAACAGAGCTCGTCTTAGATTAAAGGCCATAAATAGAGCAGAGAAGCAGAAGCATCTTCTGTTCCTCTTCTATTTCTATTCAACTCTGGGTCTGCCTGCCCCAACCTCATCCTCAAACTTGAACTCCAGCCTCTTCCTTTCCCTGATGCCATACCTTGCCTTCCCCAGCCAGGACCTCAATACCATTTATCCCTTTTCCTCCAGTCCTAATGCCACAGGCCTATTCTCCCAGCCCACCACAAAGTCTTTCACTTCCTGCCCATCCATGCCCATCCTTACCCTCTTCCCTGTCTCTGCAGGTACCAGCACTGCCTTAGGTGATGCAGAGCAAACAGCAGCAGCATGTTGGAAGTCTCCTGCAGCAGTCGAGCCACCAAGACTACAGCAAGAGGTGCTTTTACGTTTACTGAGCTATGGGATCCACAGTCCCCCTGAACCTGCATGGGAGGCAGGTGAAGTGTGCTGGAAGTCTCCACCTTAGAGCTGACCCAAAGCACAGTACTGAGACTTCTGTTACTGATGCACTTTCGTTTTACAATCAACACAAATTGTCTAAATACATCTAATGAAGGTTGAGAGTTCAGATTTTCTCCTGGGACCAGCACTGCTGACATGAAGCTGATGCAGATCTCAGTTTCTCTTCCTGGACCTGTGACACTCTACCACCATAACAATTTGTCCTATTTCTAATACTTGTCTCCCTCCCCCATCCTAGACAGAAGCACTGAAACAATTTACACATGGGCATTACCAACCTCACTGTCCTTGTGTAAGATCTCTTCCTTTTTGATCTGTTTCCCATTACTTTATTAAAATTTAAGAAAGAGAGAGGAAGGCTGGGGAAAAAAGGAGGAAATGAGGGAGTGTTGTTGTATAGTTTGAACACTTAGAACTGCTGCAAGGTAGAGAACACAGTAAAACAAGTAGAAATATTTGTAAAGATAGGTTTAAAGGCCTAACACATAAACAGCACTCTGAGTTACAGCGCTTTCTGCTTAACAGAGTCAGCATGAGAGCCCTGAGGCTACAGTAAAGTTAACAAGCATGAACAACAGAATTGCCAACACCAGGACACAGTTTATATGTATCCTGTGCACATGCTTTTTCAAATGTAACTAATTTTTACGGAAGATAAATAGGAATACTAATGAATCTCTTAGCCTGTGGCACTGGCTTGGCTAGGTACCACGCACAATGAGAAAGCACAACAAAATTAAGAACTTCTAAAAATATATTAGCAGTAATAGCAATTTTTAGCCTCTTGCTGTTTTGTCTTATATTTTTAGTGAGACCTAATGAGGTCATTAGACTCGCACAATGATTTAAATTTTCTTCACTTGTGTAGAGCAAGTCAGGCTTTTTTAAGAGGGTCAGTGCCAAGATCCTTGCATTTGGTCCATCTTCTTTCCAAGCTGGATGATCATTTGCCCTCCCCTAACCCCTATATCATGCTGGGGTGGAACACTACCCTAAACTACTACAACCTCAGACCTCCTCTGGGCTCAGGAGTTAAATTTATCATTTTTCACCAATGCAGTCATACCTAGAGGCCACAAGGAGTGAAGAGCTAACACTGTTTCATCTAGTCTGCCCCCCACTCCTTCTTGACAACTCCTTTAATAACCCAAAGGTGTGAAGAGATGAAAGCAATACAGCAAAAGCCAACAACTCAAAATCCTAAATAACTCTCTTCCCTGACTTGTGACTTCTAAGTTTCCTTGGCCAGTCCTCAAAGGTTCTTGCTGAGACCAGGAGGCCTTATCTGATGGAATTCAACATCAGTAACTTCAAAGTCATGCTCTGCAGGCATGATGGGGAAATCAATCCAACTGTGATACACAGTTATTAGATCAGCTATTGCCACTCAGAAAAGAAACCTGTGAACCTGCCTGTGGAAGTGTCAGCTCAGTATTCATCAACAAAGGAAAAAATGAGTCAGAGGAACAATCCTCCAAGGAGCAGAGAATGAAATCTAACACACCTTGGGGTGCCTGTCGCTACAAACTTGGATGGTGGCGTCCAGGTTTTGTTTCACTTCTTCAAATTGTATTCAGCTTTGCTTCTAATCCCAAAAGAACACTGGGGACAAGAAAATTCTAGAAGAAAAAGGCAATTATAGATAGAAAATGTCATCAACACTGAAAGAGACTAGAACTATGATACTCTTTCAGACTGGGGAAAAAAGGTGATTTAGATGGGAATAAAGTATCACAACACAGTTTTGGAGTTAAAAACACTTCTCAATGCGAGAACATTTCTTCAAAGCACAGCTCTGAAGATCCAGCTTCGATCCAGACTGCTGTGGTCAAACCCCTCAGAGTCCCCAGCCAAAAGGTCATTTGAAGTAGCACATAACAGTAAAGATTGTACAGCATTTTCACCACCACCACAGCCAGAGGACAGGACCAACCCAGGCTGATTCAGTGCTCCTACCAGATGGTGTGTGCCAAGAGGCTCCCACAGAGCACCAGCTAGAAGCTAAAGCTGCCCCCGAGATAACCTGCAATCCGAAATCGGAGATGGTGCAAAGATGCCACCTGCTCCCCCTTGCAGTGTAAGCAAGCCTCTGGATGGGAGCCAGTCCCAGGGGCATCGAATTCTGCTGCTTGTTCACACATACATGCATAAGAGATTGAATGTGTTTTTTTCCTAGTGCAGAATTTTTATTCCGGAAAACATTGGGCTGTTGGGTATTTTCTCACTCCCCCTTCTGTAGATGCCATGGAGTCTGAAGAGAATAAGAAAAATCTATGCCTTCTTAAAAAACTCTTTTTTAATGACTTTAACTCCTTCCACTGCCTTAGGCAGCAGACTCAAACCAAGATGAACATGTGTTTTCATACTTTCAGGCAAGTCTCACCAAGACCAGGCTTACAAATACAGCCCAGAAGTAACACAATCAATATTTCCCTATAATATAGCCTAACCCATTGTAGAAGGCTTTTCATATAAGTTGATGCAAAGAGCCTCCCCTTTCTTTGAAACTTAAAACCAAGAATTTCTGCCAGAAACTGTTCAACATTTTTCACCAAACAGGAAACTTGGCCCCCCAACCCCACAAGCTCCTGGTACACATGGCTGTGCTCACGGCTCTGGTACAACACCAAACCCCCCATTTTAATCCAGCACTTTTCTGTGCTGTGCCTGTCTTTGGGCATGGTGAACAGAGCCTTTCTTCAGGCCTTTGTATCAGAAAGTTATGGATAGAGCAAAGCCTGTGTCCACTGGTATAAGAGCACTGCCCATGACAGATGCACACACCCCAGCAGGGTTAAACTAACACTGATTTGAACACTCTGCTCTGGTATAAAGAGCAGAGTGTGTGAGCATGGCAGCTGTTCTCTGAGATCTTGTTCATGGGAGAAACAGCTCTAAGACTCAGAAATGTTGTAGCATACCAGTCTGAAGAAAACAGAAAGTAAACACTTCAGATACTGGTACATTTACTTGCTAATTCAGGCACTGAGGAGGATTGCCTAAAGGTTGCTTGACATTACCAGCCCGTTGCTCCAGGACTGGTCCTGCAGATCAAACTTGAGCATAAGTTGGAGTTGTCCCTAAGGCATCCATACACCTGGATTTTGTACATCTGACCTCTTCCAGGAGACACCAGCTGCCCTGCCTTGGATAACAATGGGCTATTAAATGTTTCCACAAGTCATTACATTTAATAAATTCGAGGTTTGGGTTGGGGACGAATTGCAGGGATGAAGATGAGGGGAACAGTGGGAAGATGCACATAGGTGACAGAAGCAGTGGGTCAGCTTGTACTCTCCTGGCTGGCAGCCTCCCAAGGCACCGACCTCCCAAAGAGTCAGAGAAGTGTCTGTCACAGGGTTTTCCCTCTGCAGCTTCACACCCCATTAACGTGCTCTGCAAAAGTCTACTGTCTGAACAGGAAGAAGCATCACCTCTTGAATCTTTACACCACTCACTCCTGTTTTGACAGGGCTTGATTATAACCTGTGGTGTAAAAAAATCAAATGCATTTGCCTGCCTGCATTGCAGAGTGAAGATATTTAGCAGATACATGGTATAAACCTTTCAAAGTTATATCCAGATATTAAATTACAGAGAAATATTCTGTACAGTGCTGTAGACAGAGGATTATTTTAACAGTCTCAAAACTATTCATTACTGTGGAAGAAACCAAAACCAGGCATATCTGGAAGAGAGCAAGATCCAACACCACAAAAATACAAACTCATGACATGGAGGACAGCTGTGGAAAACAAAATTAGCAGTGCTTTCACTGGTCAGAGCACATACTGAAATGATAACTAGAAACCCAGAGTGATATCATTATGCTTTTGTTATATGACCTTGTCAGAACTTCACTTGGCTGGAGAAAGTCCTGTAGTTTTGTTCTTTCATTTCACCCCTAGAGCCAAGTATCACTTAGATACATTTATTTTCTCAGCATGTCATTTTAGGAAGTTGTAATTTAACTCAATACACAAAGTCATTTCTCTGTTCTCAAAAAAAGAGAGCCTCTCTCCAAACTTGTGCATTGTGCATCCAAACAGTAAGGAAAATCATTGCATTAAGAAAGCATTTCATTACCAGCCATTCAGACCACATCTTTATTGAAAAATTGTACTGAATAGCACATTTGTACTACAGGCTTCCTTATGTTCTAAACTATGTTTTGACCACAATATCCACACTCAAAAACCTTCCTGTCCACTCCTGAAAACCCCACAATTGTTACAGTACGGAGTGAAATTCCTATTTTGCTTTCAAGTAAAATTTCCAAGCATACACACTTGGAGCCTAAATCCTGCTAAATGGTGGGAGGCAGAGCCTATAAATTTCCTCTTACTGTGTCCACATGCCCTGTGCTGCTTTCTACTCACCTCAACACCCATCTCATTCCTTCTATGAAAGCTGCTGCATTGCTTAAGTAAACCGATGCCTGGCATTTCCCCAGTATCCTTCCAGCTGCCCAAAGAAAAACCTGAAATTCTAGATAAAACTCATCATCCCCCTGTATTCATTAGATGTCCTGAGCAGTGCTTGAAAGGCACTGAACAGTCACACCTACAAGAGGTCAGTAGAAGTAAAGGTCAATTATAAATAAGAAAGCAAAAAGAGGATGGAGCCAGGTGACCTCTGAAGGAACCTCAACCATTCCTCAACTTCCAGACCATGGTCAGCAAATTCAGCAATGGCAACATTTCTGACTCCAGGATCAGACCTCCTTTATCCTCTCTTTGGCCTTGCAACTCAATGAGCTGCCTAACAATCTAATTAAACCTTCTCCTACTAAACACCATATGGTCAGGCCACATCACGAGCCATTGCACGACAGTGTAAGTTATCAGAAGGAACAAAGCAGAAGGTCACATCCAAAAGGTCAGCTCCTATTTGCTACCACCTGCCTTTCTCAGCAGGTGCTCATAGCCCTGATTTTCCTCAGCAAACACCCACAGGATGGCGAACAGCTTCCACAGTCTTCAAATACTCACACACACCTTGCAGCAAATGAATTTTGGGAACCAAAGTACCACTGCAGGCTTGAGGAGGGCTTGGACAGCCTGTCCTTTCAAGGGCAAGCATCCAGCTACACTGAGCACATTCACCAGCCATCAAAATATATATAAACCAACTGCCTCTCCAGCTGGCCATGACACTCCTGGGCTGACAGCTCCCAGGTAACACCAAGTTTTTACCACAGGCTTCCTGACCCTTACCAGAAAAAGCCAACCACACACAGGATTTCTACATCCCCCTGTGCCAACTTCAGTGTGTGATGCCAGCCATATGTCACTGACTCTACACACCTGCTTCAAGGGCAGCCACCTAGACTGTGACTTTTACCAAATGCTTTCATCCTGCCAGGAATTAATTTCTCCCTCAAGCCCTCCTGACATTTCTGTGGATCAGAAACTGTTAATTAAACACTTCCAGCCATGTCCTTTCTCCCACTTTGCACCCTGAATGCAACACCACTGCAGCTGCAAGCAAGAACCGTTCATCTGCCTTGCTTCCAGCTGGATTTGACTACAGCAAGGAGCAGACAGAGCTGAACTCATCCATTCATCCCCAGAACCCTCCTCTGGAGTCATAATGGACAAGGGAACCCTTACATGAACCTAGTACAGCAGCTGTGAAGCAATTAAATCCTTGAGGAACATACGGAGAACCCAGTACGCCACAACTGCAGCTCCACTGCCACGGGTGTGCAGACTTCAGTCATGCAGCTCTCCTCTCCCCTTGGAGATTTGCAGCTGTGCTCTGTGGGCTTCAGCTGGCACACAGGGAGCCTGAGAGCTACTGCAGAGGCCTTGAACCAACACACGGAAAAAGCTTGCCAGCTTAATTTCAGGATGATATTTTTCTGATAGATTTTTATCTCATGTCTACTGAAAACTTTGCACTCCTGGAGGTTTTGCCTCCAAAAACTGTTCTCGTGTATTTTGCCTACGTGCACAGGAGAAATACTTGAAACAAACCTGCTCCTTTAACTGTTTGCTTAAGTGGATGCTATTGCAGTGAATTATCTTTCTTTAGCCACAGCTGCCTCCCAATGGATTTCTTCTGTTTCTTACAGGGAATTTAACAGCAGTGTCTCCAATCCAACAGAACTGACAAACTGCTTTAGTTTAGAGAGGCTCCATGCTGGGCAAGTCCCAGAACCTCCTATTCTTTACAAACAGCATTTCTTTTTAAAAGGTGCAGAGAGTTTGTTTCCATATGCTCAGGATTTCTCAATACTGCTGTTCTTACAAACTAGTAAATGAATGCCTCGAGCTAGCAGTAACATTTCTATCAATGTAACAGCCCAGCCCACAGGGATCTAATTTACTGAAACTGGTTAAGTGCTACACAAACATCATCTAGAGAGATTAATTGGCTGTTAAAGTTTGATTGCCTTGCAATCCCTTGGTGATGGCTGGAAAATGAAAAAGTGATCTTTTGTCATTACGTAAATACCTTAAGGTACAGTATATATGCAGGGCTTTGTGTACATTTTATAAACACAGCAAGTCTTCAGTGGGTAGGAGAGCCATGACCCATTTATTTATACTGAAGTTTATTCAGTATATTCATTATGGATGACATTTTCCTGAAGTTTATTTAGGAGCAAAGTCTTCCCAGGCTGTAATTAATCCAAATTAAAACACATTTATGCTGATCATTAAAGCAATTTGTTGCAGACAAGTTTCCATTTGATCATTTCCCAAAGTCTGTATTACTGTATTCTGAATCTTCCATTTCCTAAGTGCAAGTTTTCATTTCTTCTTGAAAAAAAAGAAAAAAAAAATACCATAAGCCAGATACCCTTGGCTTCTGGAATTTTTCCACTCAGAGATTCCCTGAAGTTATAGGGGAATTTGGTGTCACTCTTGTATTACTCAGTTTTCTCCATTTCTGGTTTGTGAAACCCTTGCTTAACCAAGAGTTTTATGACTCTGGTTTTCTCAGGGGGAGAGCCCTAATCAGATGTGAGGAAGGGTGCACAGAGCAGCTCAAAGCTCTGTTCAGTGACCAGGCTACAAGACTGTGTGAGGAATCAGAGCCAGAGACCAGCCAAATGAGCTGTCAGTGTGACCATTCCATGCAACTTCAGCAAATGAAAATAGCTGATTTACACAGTGCACTCCCGTGGATGTAAGAAACTACTTTTCCCTGACAAACTGTCACAATTTTTTCACAAGCTACCTCATTGACAACACTTCTCTCTCCAGTACCTACAGGCATGCCCAGAGGGAAAGGTCCCCCCTCGTTAGTGTTTGTATCAACACTTAGGATGGTGCAGTAAGGATCAGAAATACCTAGGCAACAGAGTAAGAACAAGTGCTATTAAGATCAGAATGGAATTACTGAAATCACTATTAGCAATGTGAATAAGAAAAGAAACATTTTTCCAGTTCAGGGGAATTTGAAGCTCTTGCATAATAGGAAAAACCCTTTTTATTCTTAGGCTCAGGAAAAATCTGATCAGGAATCAGCAATATAAAACCCTCAGCATCCCACATTGATTTGCTCTTCCACTGATATATGACTAAATATCCATAATAGTTCAGCATCTGGGTTGCATGTAAAGCTTTAATACAGAGGCTGGGGAAAAACTAAGAACCACAGCACAGACTTCATATAAAACAGTCCTAAAATCGACTTTCCAAAGGCAGGGCATGAAGAATTTAAACAATTTGCAGATAGCAATACATTTGTAGTCTGGGTACAGGAACAAAAAAAACCACTTTGTTGTATGCTGTACCTGAGTGTGACCGCCCATTTATTGAGGAACTTGCACAGTTCTGAAAGAGAGAAAACTGAATAAACCGTCTCCTCCAGCTGGGGTGTAGGGCAGGGGGTGGGAGTTAAATCTGTAGTGAAGTCCACAGCTGGTACAGGAAAATAGGTATGGCCTTTTGGGAAAAGTAAAGGAAAAATCCACGATTGTGTGCATTGACACTCATAAGTTACCATTGCAGAACAAAGTGCTCAGATACCATGGTGATGAGCATGTTATAAAACAAAGAATGAGTACCAGCTCATAAAGTAAAATGCTCTAGCAGAACTGTCCATCAAATGGGCATGGACCTAGATTTTTAGAAAAAGAAAAACCAAAAAAACACCAAATCACACCAACACAGCCCCAGGAAAGGCATCTCTTGGCACAGGAGGTGCCTAGCTCGGTCCTTTGAGCACCTTATCTGCCTTGTTAATTAGAGCTGTGAACTTGCCTTTGGCCATTTCATCAGATCTTGGGCCAGCAGAGGGAAGGGGGGGAGTTTGAAGTTTGGAAACCAAATTCTTCCAAGCTAAATGCAAATATCAGCTCTGCCAGTGTTTCCAAAAGCTGGTGCACACACCCTTCCCCTTCCCACCCGCCTTCCCCTCCACCACCATTCCGTGATGCCTGGAGAACCATGCACTACCCAGGAGCACTTAATCCAAGAGATGCCACTTGCATCCAGAAGATTATCACTGGATTTGGCAAGTGAGATATGCTGGAGGCCAAGATTAGCAGGGGAAGAGGGAATTCACTGTTTGGAGCTGTTAATTATCATCTACCCAGCAAATCTTTTGCAACTGAAGCCTGAATTTGCACTCTGCACTAAGGGCAAACACACCAAACCCTACGTTAAACTATTTAAAACTAGCATACAACTGGCTTGGATCAACTTTGTGTGAACTAGCCAACTCAAAACCTCAGATTGCTTATCCTGTTCAGATGACATTCCCTCAATCACTCCTGTATTTAAATGAAATTGTTTGAAAACAGGCACCTACATCACTTCGGAAAGAAATACACTTTAAAGAAGTAATAAAACTGTCTCCTTTCTGCAGTGAAAAGGATCCTAATTGCCTTAGCTTACTAACACCTCCCAGATTTATGGTGCCAGTTGGATTCATCTCCCTCCTATCCCATTAAGAGTGGCTATTTCCTGTCAAAGATACACTGAGCAGACCCCGTGCTCGTGCTCCAACCCGCAGATAACGAGAATGGCAGCTCCCTTATTTGCACTGCAGTCCCCTGGCAGGAGCACTGTTTGCCTTCTCTGCTGCAGCTGTGCATGTTGGGATCAGCACTTCCAGGATTTTTGTGTTCACTTGAAAGTGTCTTTCCCAGGCAGCACGCTCTGGAATCTCACCCATTATATACGGCACTTTAAACCGGCTCCCACCTTTTACAGCTTCCTAACTGACTGTTCTGCAATTTATGAGCAGAAACTTCAATGATCTGAATCTCCTGTATCTAATTGCAGCGAGGGAGGCCTCAGCATTTGTTGTGCCTTTTCATTGATTTCTTGCCTCGAAATCCTTGCTTTGTCCGGCATGGTCAGAGGCAATTACAGTACACGTGTAAAGCCTGGATTCCACCACAGATCCTGAAATCTCACACTGCAGAGACCCTTCAGAACCTGTGAGGCTTACTGATGGTTCCAATTTCCTTTCTGAAGTTGGCACCAAGTCATTTCCCTCCTCCCCTTCCCACCAAGTATATTGGGTTGTTCAGTTTGTGGAGGTTTTTAATTTTTATTTTTTTATTAAACCAATACCCTATTCTTTTAATATCTTTAAGGAATTTAAGCATATTCAATACAGGATTTTTTTCATCTGGCTTCTATTGAGAGCAGCAAGACACTGACAACAGAAGAGCTGCCAGCACTTTGTAATGCCCCAGCATCATCTCCACACAACTTTCCTCAGAGATTTCACGATTCTGGAAGGATCTCTTTTGGCTTTTCACACTGCTTTGTGGCCTGCCAATGGGACTGGTTTGTACTTCAGGAGGTAAACAGTTAATCACATGACATTTTTTCCAAGTGTTTTCTCATTTGGGCCATTAAAATTCACTTAAACTTTAAAACAGCCTCTAAGACTTTCCACTTGAATGACATCAAACAGTGCAGTCTAAAGTTTTCCAGTATGTTACTTGACCCCTCAAAGGAAGGCGTTATATGTTAGTCACATTCTAGACCTCAGGAATCTCTTAAACTTAGAGGTTTTATTTATTTGTTTTGAAGTCTGCTCAAAGCTTTTAATCTCCATTTCCCCATCCAATACTGCTAGATACAAGTTATGTTTGCCACACACTCCTTACCATTTCTACTATCTTAAAACAATTCCTGCATTGCTTTTCTGGTAGAAACATATCTGAATGGTGACTAAAAGACCTCTTTGCCCTTCTAGTACACAGTTACTGCACCTGCAAATCTTTCATCATAAGTCTGAATGATTTTCCCATATTTTTCAATCATTGATTTCACACTGAAGGAGTTACTAGAGTGCCTTGCACTACAGTTTGGATTTTTAAATCTAAAGTAACCAGAAAGTTGTTTGACTTCCACAGGTAGCCCAGAGAAGGACTCCCTTTGTTGCCATAATCTAATAGCATTCACAGCTTATATTAGATTGTTTTAGCAGTGATTAAATTGAAGCCACATACTGGATGCTTTTTTCAGTTATGTTATAGGAAAATATTTCCTTAAGTTTCGTTTATTTTATAAAGCTGAAAAAATAAAATATTTGAAGTCAGACATCACAAGAGCCTATGGATATTTACTTTTACAGATCCTAACTTGGCATACTATTTTTCTTCTGTGATATTCAGCCTAATGCCTGCATTCATGCTATCACAGACAAACTTGAAATATCATCAAACCTCTGCTCACCCCAACAATTTGGCCTTTAATTCATAAGATATCCCATACAAATGTGGAAGAGCTTAATAGCATTCCAGTCCTTTACTGAAAATTATAAAAAGTAACACCACACTTGCCATTTTTCCACTGAACTCTACTTTCTTTAGATCTCTTTGGTAAAGGGAGTATTGCCCACTTTTTAAAGCAACAGAGGATTTAAATTATGAGAGGCTGGTTCTTAATTTCTCTGCTCAAGTGAGAGAATAACACAGTGTCAGTAAATGGACAAATAAGTTTTGTTTCTATTAGACATAAAATAGAGATAACACTTATCATCCCCAGTTCTTTCCCACCCAATTCTCCTTATGACTTTTCAAGCAAGAACAGTAAACCCATTTGCCAGAATAAGCACAAAGAGTGTTGTTACAGCCCATTTTGTTCATTTTTTCTTATTAAATTCTGACACAAAGGCCAAACCCAAACAAAATATGCACATGCTCCACAATGTCAGTCACTGAAGACCTGCCTTACCCTAGCAAGCATCTGTATCTAAATATCATTAAATGTTATATAATCACTAATATTAACGTACTGACTGCCTGCAAAAAGGAGTTCCCTTCACTTTCATGTCAAAAAAGCCCCCACAAACAAAAAAACTCCCCCCACACGGGGTAAAGCCATTCTCAGGTTGAGCCTTTGCAAAACAAAGCTTTCAAGACAGACAGTTCAAATTGACTAAATCTGAGTACTTCTATTAACATTTAGAAACAAGCTTTCTAAACACAGCCCTGACAGCAGTGCTGAGATTATAATTCTAGAGGTATCTGTAGATGCTGATCAACTCCTAAACCCAACAGCCCTGGCATTTTTATTAAAATAGCCACCCCTGCCAGCATCCATCTCTCGGCACAGCCCCAGAATTACAGCATTTCTTGCCCTCCTGAAGGAGTTGCTCCAATATCCTCGACACTGTGTTTGTGTGGCACGAGCACAGAGCACAAATGCAGACTTCCAGGAAATTTCACCCGTGCCTTCATTGTCTTGTTTCCACTAAACAACAGCAAGTATCTGGTTCTAGAGTTATAATGTCTAATTTATTCATTTTAACCTTACTGAAAGCCACTACTCTACTGATGTGTCTCTCGGGAGAATCCATGGCTCCGGTTGCCCAAGGTACTTTTCAACTGTCTGTTTACTGAAGCAATACTTAAAAAAGGAAAAAAACAACCAGAAGATAGAAAAAAAACCCACCAAAACAATACAGACAAATGCAAGAGTTCTCAGGAGACTGAATTTAACAGCACTTGTAGACCATAGAGTAAAGGACCCACCCCGCCTCAAGTGATTGCTGTAATTTCTTGAAGAGAATCACAAATAGCATTTAAAATGAGGTTAATTAAACTGGAATGTCTGACTATCGTTTCTTTCCCTTGCCTTAGGAATAAAAAAAAAAAAAAGTACCCCAAACTTTGAAAAGCATCAAAAATCTTGAAGATTGGTTTGTTCAAAACATTTGTTCATGTCTCAGGTTACAGAGGAAGTCTTTGCATCATTTTCAGTCATATGGGAATATTATAAGGGCATATTAATATTCCCTTTAAATTTCCCAATACTTGAAGCTGAATATCACAGCCCTTTCAAATTACATAAAGAACAACTTGGCATGAAATTAGTGTGGATGTGGGGCTTTGGTTATTTTTAACAAGTATTTCAAGCACTCTTTTTCTCTCTTGCCATGCAGCAAGAACTAAGAACATTTCAGTCAAAATTTAAAAAGGCATTTGACTAAAAATTGGAAGTGGTTAACATTCTGATGCAATTTTAACTGCCACGTGAATATCTAATTGGGCAATCTCTTGCCTTAATGGACTGTTTCAAAGTGCTCTGTCCTCACAGCTAATGACTGATTCAGTTTTTACAGCAGAACTAACTCAGATTACACTTCTTATCAATTTTAATTCACATGATCTTATGAGTTCCTTCAGAAAGTGTAAGCATTTACCAGAATCCCAAAAGCAGATATTCCTCACACACTAGAAGGGAGAGTGCTTGGGGGGAAGGTGTGTGTGTGTGGTGTGGTGTGTGATATAAGACCTCCTTAAAGCATTAGGTGTTATGAAAGCCAAATAACATTTTTGTAAAACAACTTCTCCCCAACACCCCTATTTCATGCTTTTTAAAATACTCAGCCAAGCAACTGCTAGTAAAATGCCACAGAAATGGTCATGATACTACACAAACTGTAGCATAGCCCATAAATCTCACTGCATGTGCAGTCATCACTCACATGCAATAGTGATGGGTATATTTTAAATTTCACATAATCCCATTATCTAGCAACAGCAAACGCAGACAACTGTATAATTTCCAAAGACAGCTTCTTGGCATATAAACAAAAGTTATCTCCTTGCTAATAAATTAAACAACTTTCATTGTGAACCAAAAAAAAAAAATATACTGCTCTATGCCAAGATTAGGCATAAATTTATGGGCTCCAAGAAATTAAGAAAATGTTATCTGTTCAAAAAGAAGTCTGTGCACACAACATAACTCCATTGATTTTCGTGATCAGCCTTTTGTTCCAGTCTCCTCATGAAGATCCACAGCTTCTTCCCACCTTTGGTTCCTAAATGTAACTTTCTTTTACAAATCAGGAATAAATATGGACCCAAAGTCAGCGAGTTCACCCAGCTTTGGCTCTGACTCATTGATATTTTTGAGGTATACCGAGCACAGGGACACATGCAGCAGTTCCATGTCCCCCTACACTGGGGGAAGGCAGTCAGGAGGTCAATAATGACCTTTAAAAGAAGGTTATGGGGAAGAGAGACCCAGTGCCAGGACTGGATTGGCCAGAGGGACACAGGAACCTTCTCAGGAACCAGACCTACTCACTCTGCCAGGCACAAGATCATTCTCCTCATTGCTTTCTGAACAAGATCTACAGCCTGTCATGTACAAGTGTGTGAAGAGACCTGTAAACATACACAGCTCTAACTGTGTGTTTCCTGCACAGTCAACCTTAGTTATGTTCTGCAGGAGTGGTGCAGCCCAAAATAAATGACAAAATAAGTCACTTTTTTTCTAATGGTTTTGAAGCAACTGTAGAAAAAGCTTCTTCTCTCGTGAAGATGTTTCATATTCTATTAAGTGACCTGACCTACACATGACATACATTTAAAAATTCATTAAATCCTGCCAGCAGTAGCGAAGTAGAAGGACAAAGGAAAGACTGACAATTAGCTAAGGTCTAACCAAATTGAAAACACTACAAGGATTAGCTCGTGCTGAAGTTTAAGAGGAAATTCAAAGCTTTGGGTTTTTAATAGGGTTTTTATTTGTCATTTGTCTCTCTGGGTTTAGGAATTAGGGTCGAAAGTAGAATTATCTGTTTGTTCTGAGCCATGACAGTGTATTCTTGCTTAAACTCTTCCTGTGGAATATTAGATAAAGTCCACTGAAAAATAATCTTTTGGGGTTTTTACATTCAATCAGACACTCATACCTGCACCAAAACAAGGTTTTACATTCCTCACATGGCTGCCACCTTCATCTGCACTGAGACCCAAAAAAAAAAAAAAATTGTCCCAAACCCAGAGCAGTGGCAGCAGAGCCCATGAGGAGCTGCAGTCATGAACAGTTTAAGTAGGCACAGACTAAGCATCTGCAGGAACATTACACTCCAAGCTTCAGTGGTTTGCTTTTTCTTTGCACCAGTGCTTGCATTTTTACTGTGTGGCAAAAATATCTGGAGGCGTAGGTTGAAGGGGTTTTAATCTATGACTTGTTTAACTTCAAAACAATAAATAAAAAATAAAAATCAATTAGAACAGCCAGGAAAAGAGGGCTGCTTTTGTTGGCTGCAAATGAAGGAGTCTAACATATCCTTTCATAAACAAACCTCCTCTCTACTCAGGTTTCTTGTAAGAACAGGCAGGCTTCAAAAGAGCTTCAGAGACTCAGTGAGGATAGGAACCCAAAAGTTCAGAAAATTCATTTGTCTGCAAAGCAGGACTGGAAGTCCCAAGAGAGCAGCTTGAGTGAGACTTTTGAGTACATACCCTGTCTGTTTGAGCAGGAATGGTGCTGTGGAAACAACCTCTCAGGGTGCTTTTCAGGAAACTAGACATTTTCTGCTGAACCAGCCAGAAACCATTCATTTCTACACATAAAATGATGAATAGAGAAGCTGGCTGCCCTCAAAGGTAAACAGAGGTCAAGGTGGAGCTTGGCAAGCAGCTACTTTTTGGTTAAAATACCACCCAAAAAAAAAAAAAAATTGTTTCATGCAAAACTGCTCGAATTAAAGGAAGTAATTTACATAAAGCTTTCATAAACTATTTTGTTCATCTTCCAGGAATAATCCAGTTGATGATGAGTTTAATGGTAGAAACATTATCAGATCAGAACACTTTTGGGGAAAACCATAAAACCATGATTTGTATGTCTTATAAACTGAAACCATAATGTTCAATGTGACCAACTAACTGTGGGTATACCTGTCCAAACAAAACAGGCTTCCAAGTCTCTCTAGATTTTATTTAACATTAAACAAATTGCAAGTTATCTGCAGTCAGCAATGAGAAAAAAAGGTTAAAAGTCAGTAAATAAATAATTTCCTGCTTATTCTTCTCTGGATGTTGATAATTTTATCGAAATTGGCTCTTGTTCCTTTCACCACGGTGCTACATCTTTGCAGCTGTAACAGGCTTCATGTTTAGACACCCAGGAGAGGGGCCAGGTTGCAATAGAAAAACGACAAACACCACATTCTTTCCAAATATCTTTATGCTGTTACAAGTGAACAAGAGCCTTGACTGATGAACCTTCATAGGTTTCAATTAGTAATCCATGGAATGAAAACTAATTGAGGCCTGTGAAGGTGCTCTAAGGTAAGATTTGCAGGGTTCCTGCTTTCTTAATGTATAGACAGAGTCGATAAAATTACCAAAACTGGGGTAACAAGAACAGTTTTGCTCTTCTTTCCTTTCCACCCTCCAGATAATCTCATTTTAATTTCTGCCTAGCCCTACATACAACTTTGCTCCTCCTGTGGTGCTCAGTTTTCTCTTCTCCAGACCCCTTTTAGCCCCAAGGCAAGACAGAGAAGGTGAGGACCGTCAGAGGAAGGAAAGGAAGAGTGGGAGGGAATGCCCTTCCCTTGCAGCCTGGGACTGAGCAGAAGAGGTTTTCAGAAATTCCCCACTTTCTCATCTCAGGCAGTGCCAGAGAAAACAACTGGGGACAGCAGTCACCTGAACCCATGGCCAGACTCTCACTTAGACACCCCACCAACCTCTGCCTGCCAGCAGATGTGATCAAACACCTTCCTAGCTCCAGGGATCCCAAACTGACAAATTTCATACATCAGCCTTCCACAGGAATAGAAGGAAATCAATCACAAGTGTTACTCATTACACAGTCCTGAGAATCAGCTGCTTGTGATGCCACTGGCTTGCTGGTGGACACAGCAAAGGGACTGGAGGTGGATTTTAGTTGCATCACCCAGGAGATACCTACCTGCCATCTTTATGGAGCAGAACCTGATCAGAGGAACCTACCAATGGCCAAAAACAGCTTTGCAACAATGCAAATCAAAATGTCCTTGCCCTAGAAAAACATGAAAAATAGATATTTTGCTTGCACTTAGAAATAAGAGGCATGTTTTGACCCAGGCAAGTCCAGGCTAGGTTGCCCCTGACCTTGACTAATCTTTTCTTGGCACATTTTTCATGTGTATCATCTCCCTAGAGCACAGCACACAGAGAGCTTCCAGTTGCTAATGCAGCTCTTCTTTCCTAAGCGTGCCCAGATGACGAGTTGGAATCCAGATTTTCCATGAAACTTTTTGTCAGAAGACCTTTAAGGGCAAGGGAAGACTAAAGGATTGAAATGAAGATACTTAGAAGTAAACACAGGATAAAGGAGAAGAGATTCAGGTTCTAAAGGAGAATGGCTAAGTTCTCAGAGGGGAGACTAAAACAAGGGAGAGTGGCAATGCTGGGGAGCATAGGATAGAAAAATAAGAAAGCATTAGTATAGGAATCACCCCCCAGGAGAAACCCTGCATGCTAGGAGTAAGTGAAAGAGGGTTTCTACAGGAAAAAGGGTGCTGTAGCTCCATTATGCAGCAATATTTGCTTCTGGCTCTGCACCTTCCTACCTCTGACCTACCCTACAGGAGCACTTGGAATCGGTGGTCAGAAGGGCTTTAAGTGTTTCACCCCTTGGTATTTATCATTTAGTCTTTTTTTAGTCAAGACCACAATATTCATTTTTGCAAAATCTAAACCTGTTAGCTACCACTGAAAGGATATTCCTTAAGCTATCTCAGTGACATGTGCCCAAAGAAGTGCCTGTCATACAGCAGGGCAAAGCAGCATTTGGGTCACCCAGGTCAGTTAACCAGCCAGGAAGAACTGGATCCACAGTGCTCTAGTGCCTACAGAAGGGGTGTAATAAGCTGCCTTAGCCCAAAACCCTCATCCCTGCCCTAGAGCTATAGTTTATCAGATAACTTAATTCACATTCATACAGCAACTTTTATCCTGTGATCCCAAAACCACTTTATAGGCCGTGCATCCAGCATAATTTGCCTATTCATACATACTCCCCAACAGCAGCCACACCAAAGTCAGAAGTAATATTTCATTTTCACCAAGAGGTGAGGATGAAGCATTTTCTTAAACCAGATTCCTCCTGCTAACCAGAGAAACACCCTGCACTAAGTAATAGAACTTTCCTTATACTGGAATAAGATTCGAATTATTCCCTAATTTTGCCAGCTCCTATGAATCATGAGGAAGAGATTAAAGCAAAAGTAAATATTGGTTCCTTGTCCTATTTCCAGTAATCATCTCAAACAATGAAGCTGGTTGAGTCACTTACATTATTAGAAGGTGCATGTGATTATATTTTCCTCATCAAGTTTGCAGATAACTCCCTGCAAACCAAGTGTTACTCTGAAGAATTACTGAAGTCTAAGCAGCAGCTGTGCCCATCCTACCAATACAATGCAATTTCTCTGAAAATTCAAATGCAATCTGTTCCCAGGCATGAGCAGAGCGGCAGTGGAGAGTTGAGTATTGCAAAGCAACAGTGGACTACAGAGATCAACAGCCTCACATTTATCAGCAGATAAAGATTTTCACAGTGTGATGAATAAAAAAAAACCTCCACCACTCCTTAGCCCCCCTTCAAAACACACCTCTCCTCAAAAACAGCTACTAAATTAATTTTCCAAGAGAGCCTTAAGTATCTCGAGCAAATAACACTGTACTACATCCTTCTGGCATTCCTTTCATCCCAGAGAGCACTGCACACATCACTTAAATCAAATACTTGTGTTTTCACTCTTGTTTTTTCAATGACCAGATGTTTGAGCCCTGCTATCAGTGGTTAGAGGAGAAGGAGCCGGGCAAGCACGATGAATAGCAAGAGAGTGAGTGGGCACCCTTTCAAAAAGTCTGTGCTTTAAATCCGTTGGTATTCAAGAGGTTTAAGTGCCACGATGCTCGATTCATTTTACCACAAAGATTTAAATAGCCTGTTCTGCTACTGTAAGTCAGATAATCAAGAGCATGAACATTTTAGTTATAAAAGCCTGAACAGCTACAACACCGTTTGATAATTATAGGTGTGCAATTTTATGGAACTAAAGATCTCTTTAAACTGAAAGACCAGATTTTTCTTCCTTTAGCCTGGCAATTTTATTTACAGAAAAGGAAAGTAAGACATGCAAAATAGAAAGACATGAAAAAAAAAAATTTCATTTACAATAACGCCTCACAAAAAGATACCCAAGTCATACTTGTGCTGGCCTTTGAAACAAAAGCCTCCATTCAAGTGAAAGAAAAGCAAAACAGTTCACACACAAACACACTTGACAGTACAAGTCTTTCAAGAAACACTGGAATAACAAATACACAAAAGCATTTTGGTATAATCTCACTATCCCTTCTGATCTGAATGTCATAAAGAAAAAGCAGAAAGTTAAAGT
This sequence comes from Edolisoma coerulescens, assembly GCA_013397115.1. Lineage (NCBI taxonomy): Eukaryota > Metazoa > Chordata > Aves > Passeriformes > Campephagidae > Edolisoma > Edolisoma coerulescens. Next base: position 940,288 of record VWZW01002154.1, read on the forward strand.
TCAAATCTGGCGTACTTAAAGTCTAAGTAAAAAGATATCTTTGACACACTTCATTGTACACACTTCAAAGCTCTTTACTGGTTTTCTGTATAAATTCCATTTCGCCCTTTGCCTCGAAGAAACCAACTCTCCAATGGAATGTGCAGCTTTTTAAGAGCAAGTACTTTACTCTATTGGGGAATAAATACTGGGGAAAAAACCTGAAAGCCATATTCAACCAGACCTATGAAGGAAAAATATCACCACCTTAGAGTTCAGGTACATTGAGGGCTTGTTCAACTCTCTTCTTAAAGGGAAAAAAACCCAAACCAAGTCTCTTGAGCTCAGAATAAAGGACAGAGGATGGTTTTTCAACTGTTAAATGCCAGCAAGACACAGCCCTGCCATAAATGCAGTGCAGGGACACTGCTCTCCAGCCTGGGGAAAACATCACAGGCTGAAGACAGCCATAGGAGTGCACTTTGTGTCTGTGGCAATCTATTTCGTACCCAGGGGCTCCTGTGCAAAAAAAAAACAACAACAAAAAAAAAAAAAAAAAAAAAAAAAAAAAAAAAAAAAAAAACC